>JAUMHE010000077.1:5231706-5264282 GCA_032359235.1 Enteromius mattozi
CAGCCAAACATAGTTACATATACATTTTTATTTTTTTATTGTTATACAATAAGGTCAACATTAGTTAACATTAGATAACACACTAACAATAAAATAAAATACAATATTTTATATTGTATTATATTTATATTATACAGTATAATATATTGAGTACAATTCTAAGGCATTTATTAATCTTAGTTAAATATTAATACATAATTAAAATGCTTATATTATTTAATTGACAGTTGTGTTTTTATTACCTAACAGCAACAAAAATTAATAAATTCTGTAACACTAATGTAACTAATAGGACCTTACTGTTAAATATTTATTTTTTATTTTGATTATTATCATCAATTCTAAAACCAACATTTGAAATTAATAAATACTACACAGCAGTTATTTTATTTAGTTTAAATATCCACTCCGACTTCATATTCGAATTTCAAAGGAAGCTCTAACACACACACACACACACACTAAAACCCCAATATACAGGTGTATATGTGCATTTTTGTATTGCACAATTCCAAAGATAGAAGCAACTTGGATCAATAATCATTTGTGCACCGAGGGGTGGGGAGAACATTAAGATCAATACCTTGATCGGTGGGAGGAGAGATGTGAGGTGGGGGTGAACATCAAGTCTCTTTCAGAAGCGGTGGAAACTGGGATATTTCCCTTAGGGTCAGCAGTAATGATCCCGCCGCACTGTTCTGCTTTCAGGACAAACAAACCAGCACAGCTCCTGTAAACAGTAGCAGAGGTAAAGCAGGATGTCTCTGACTCCCACAGAGGGAGAACTAGGAGCTGATGGGTCCCATTGTGTAGCTATTGATTAGACTCCAGATCACCAGTGTTTACTCTCATTATACTTGCAAATAACTGTCAATCGTTAAAGGGAAAGTTCATCCAAAAATGAAAATTCTGCCATCATTTATTTGTTCCAAACCTGTATGAACTTCTTTCTTCTGTTAAACCCAAAAGAAGATATTGTGAAGTATGTTGGTAGCTACAGTAAGAAGATGCTGATAGTTATTGATTTCAATAGTATTCTTTCCATACTATGGAAGTCAATGGCTACCAGAGTAAATTATAATAAAAATGTATGTTATTGCCTGTAGTGTCTAGTCTTCAGTTGCCAAGTGAAGAAAGATAGTTCAGCTTTTCCAAAAAAATTTTAAAGACATTTAATACTGTCCTTAGTAGTTTTACCGTCAGTTGAAACTCGAAAGGGGAACAGAGTCGTGTGACAGACACAGCTCTCATATGTATTTGCAGTACATAATTTGAGTTTGACACTTCAGTCTTTGCAACTTTAGGCATTGTATCTATGCACTAACAGCTTGTAACACCCCAAAGAGAAACGGAAAACTTGAAAACGCATCATATGACCCCTTTGACTAAAACAGTGCAGTTTCTGACAAATACCTTCAAATGATGTCAGACTTTTGGCTTGAAAAAGAAACCGTACCTTGAAGTTGACATGCATTCTTGTTTTCTTTCCATGGCAGTGCTCGATATGGCCACTGGCACAAGAACAAAACCCCTGGAGAGTACCGTACGGGCCCTCGCATCATGGTCTTTATTATTGGGGGCGCGTCCTTTAGCGAGATGCGCTGTGCCTATGAGGTCACACAGGCTAATGGCAAATGGGAGGCCATCGTTGGTGAGTTTGCAGAGGATACTGCTAAAAGTCACTGTAAATTAAGCAACCACCCTTTAAGATTTAGATTGATATCTTTATATTTGACTATACATGTGTTTTTGTCGTATAATATGTGTAATCAGACAAATCTGTCTTGCATATTTTTCCTGTGCTCTTGTCTTGTACGGTATTTTGTGCCTGTCATGTTTTAACTGCTTTTAAATTGCAGTCGTGAGCCTCTGATGTGTTCATAAGTCTATGTTCGTAAGTTCTTCTTTGTGTATGTCTTGTGTGCGTGTGATAAGGTTTATGTCTAAGATGTGCACTTGTGTTCAGAATTGTCTGTTAAACGTACTTTTAAGGGCTATGGCAGCCAAAACGAGTAGATGTTCACACTGCACTTAAAGGAATAGTTCACCCAAAAATGAAAATTTGCTTAAAATGTACTTATCCTCAGATCATCCAAGATGAAGATGAGTGTTTCTTTATTACAACAGATTTGGGGAAATTTGGCATTATATCACTTGCTTAGGATCCTCTGCAGTGAATGGGTGCCGTCAGAATGAGTCCAAACAGCTGATAAAAACATCACAAGTAATCCAGTCTAACAATTAATGTCTCATGAAGTGAAAAGTGCATGTTTGTAAGGAACAAATACATCATTAAGACATTTTAAAAAACATCTTGAAGATTTTAATGCTTTCATCAGCTGTTTGGATTTCACTCTGATGGCACCCATTCGATTCAGAGGATCCATTGGTGAGCAAGTGATGTAATGATAAAAATCTACATCTTTAAGTGGCCTGAGGGTGAGCAATTTCTAATTTTTGGGTAAACTATTGTGACTTCTCTTTAAAATGACTGAGTTTTGGTAACTGCAAATTAATGTCAGTGTGAACGCCCCTTTAGAATTTAATTTTAAAGTACAGTATCAGTTTGTTGTTTTCGAGAAGCAATTTGAGCATTTAAGATTTTACATTAACACCGAATTTCTAATTGGTGGATCTGTGCGACTTGCACAATTTTGTCCAAGAGATGAACAATGCATCTGAAGGACCTCCATGGGACAATTGGCTGTACTTCTAATGCTGAACATTTGCGGAATTAATTTTTTTAGTTGATTGAAGGAGGCCTAACATTTATTGAGTCTTCCATCACTGATACGTCCACCCAGAGCTTCCAAAAAAATAATTTTCTTTGTCGGGGTTCTAGGATGATATTTCTGAAACATCAAGATCTACAGAAATGGAAATGGTTTTTAACCCTCTTGTCTCCCATAAAGATTAGTGGTGGTGAAAGAACGTGAGGTGCGGTGTGAGATTCATTCTGAGCGTGAAGCCACCTTTGTTCCTCCGCAGGTTCTACTCACACACTCACCCCAACCAAATTTCTAATGGACCTGCGGCACCCCGACTTCCGAGAATCCACTAGGGTGTCCTTTGAGGACCCTGACCCCTCAGACGAGTGAGAGAGAGAAAGAGGGAAGGGTGGGAGAGAGAAATCACACTCTGACAAAGTAAAGGCAGCCGAACAAAGAAACCCTTTCTGAACCCCCACAGCACAAGGGCTTTCTTTTCTTGCTCCTGTTACCACACTCTACCGTTTTACTACGCCACCACGCCTCAGGGATGGGCGTCCGGCTCCTGCCTCCGATCTGCAAGTCTCACTCGGGCTCCGCCTTCTACTGGGACCAGCCAATATTGATCTGCTGAATGAGTCATTCAGAACTGCAGTTGGCGGAGCCTTTTTTGAGTGACAGATGCAGTAGGAGTCCTGACCCCATCCCTGTTGACCGCATCCTCTCAGTTGGGTGGATTAAACTGCATTCTCCACACTATCCGCCTTTTAATTCAATGGAGTCTCCTCTTCCGACCAGGAAGGGCTTCCTCCATTTGCCCTCCCAAATATCATTAATTTTTAAAGCTCCATTTTCCCGCAGATTTAATCTACCCTTAAGTCTCACCATATTCCGAATAACAATTCAAGACAATCACTCATATTAAATTTATTTTTGCCCCTCTGGAGAAGTAATTGATGCCAATTGCAGGATGATTTGGTTTTGTTTTTAATCTAGTTCCTCAAACTACCTCACATCACGTCTACATGACCAAGTGGCCGTCTGCAAAGAATATATCCTAAAATTACTTCCGCCAGACAGCGACTGGCTCATTTCCTTCTTTATAATTCTTCTGCAGATGCCAAAGCTTGAAATGTAGCTGTGTTCTTCAGATATGCTTTAGCACTAACGCTTTCCCCAGACACTAACATTTTGAAACTAACTAGTTTGGGCCCTGGCTATGTCATTTTTCAGAAACCTTCATGTTATGCCTCAGGTGCTGTTTTTTGCATAAAAATAACAATAACTTACTATACTATTAAACGGCTCATGGTAAATCAATCAATGCAATTTGTGGTTCATGACTGGTACATAAAAATAGTTTTGAACAAGCTTAGCAACACTTTATATTACAACACTGTAATTCCTGTGCATGCTTGTGGTTAAATTAAATGTTATGAATTACTCATTGCGATTAATTTAAAACATATCATTAGTTGTACTTTTTCTTGAATGAATGTTATAGGTTTAATACAAGTTTATCACATGCTCTCAGTTACCACAGAAAATCATTTTAACTCATTAACTTGCTAAATACTCTTAAAATGGAAGTCTATGGGGAATTACATTTTAATAATAATAATAATCAAATACAATATACACAGTTCTGAAAGTACTGAAAGACTTAAACATTTTATGTATACTTTGTCTACAATATTTTAGTTCCTTAATTTAGTCTTTTAAACCTTTTGAAATACAATGCCCCATAGACTTCCATTGTAAGCACTTTTTTGCAAAGATTTTTATAAACAACTGGAAGTGTCAAATTGTTTTCTGTGGTAATCATAGATGCTGTTGATAGAGATGAAGTTGTATTGAACCCGGTATATTCCTGTAACCCAGCTCTGAAGCATTACTAAGAGTAGATAACATTTAATAGCCAACAAATGCACACAAATGAGGTCCTGTAATACAAAGTGTCCTTTCAAATACCTTTACTGACTAAACCATTGTACAAGAATGATCATTGCTTAACTCAAGTATCCATCACTCAAGTGTCAGGCTGCTAAAGCTATATCCCTTTTGATTTCCCCTTTTTCTGTTGGTTTTTTGTGTTCGTAAATGATCACACCATATGCAGTATGCCAGTCCTAACCCATACTGTCCTAACATGAAACACTTCTTGACTGTTCCAGCCATTACTGAACAATAATATGGTTTGTTTTCATGGATCTTTAGTTTAGACCCGCTCATCTAGTTGAAGAGCTACAAATCACATTGTGAATCTGATTAGCGATTAGCAAAACTGCGTGTTTGCATTTACTTGGCCCAGAAGATTATATCTGTTGGGGTCAGAACCAGGCAATTTAGTTGTATGTTCAAAACTGAGCATGCAACTACACATTCAGTTCTACTCGTTCAGCAATGTAAGATTCATTTGCCTCTTTCTGTCGGCAACCCTCACTGGTTAAGTTAATGTGACACTTATCAATCACTTTTTAATGCATTACAAGTAGTGGGAACATGCAGCTTTGCTAAAAGTAATGTAGAATAGGCATTTGTTCCATAGGGCACCAAAAATCTAATTATTTCAGTGCATACCCATGTTTTTTTTTGTTATTTTTTTAGATAACCCTGTGGCACAAATGTTTTTGGATAGTTTGAATGTACAGTATTTGTGATGTGTTAGAGCTGTGTCTTCAGCTAATTATCTAATCAAATTTAAATATTTCCTTATTTAGCGATTTTAAAATGCTCACATTCAAAACTAAATCTTGATGAATAAATATATGTACATATATTTCTATACTAAAGGGTTGGTAAGATTTTTTTGTTTTGTTTTTGAAAATATCTTATACTCACCAGGGCTGCATTTATTTGATTAAAACTAAAGTAAAAACAGTAATATTGTGAATTATTATTATTTTAAATAATGGTTTTCTATTTTAATATATTTTATTCCCGTGATGGCAAAGCTTAATTTATTACTCCAGTCATCAGTGTCACGTGATCCTTCAGAAATCATTCTAATATGCTGTGAAAGCATTTCTTATTATTACCACAGTTAAAAAAAGATTCTGGAAATATATTTATATATTTGTATTCTCGCATAAATAGAAAATTTTAACTTAAATGTGTAACATTATAAATGTCTTTATTCTCACTTAAAAAATCAATTCAATGTGTCATTGTGGAATTAAATTCTTAAAAAAATAAATCTTTCTAAACCCTTTTGACTTTTGAACAAATAATCTATATGTATATATATTCATTACAATTAAAAGTGAAATATAACATCATAGATAGATAGATACACAGCTGAAAACACATTTTTATAGTTGATCTCAGTATAATGTATAAATGTAATGAGTTTTCTCTTTGTTTCTCTCCTCGGTGCTCATCTACGCAGGTTCGACCCATATCACCGGCCCCACCCAGCTTCTGGACGCTCTCAAGGCCATGAACAAACCCGACGAGGAGCAGACAAGCTAAAATCACAACTTCCTTCCCCCCAACCCCATCGCCCAGTTACCCTCTCCCTTCCTTCATCCGTCGCCCTGTAAATCGCACCCGCTCCTATTTAAATTGTGTATGCATCTTGCTTGAGAGAAAAATAAAAAAATAAAAAAATAGATGATTGGTGACAAGTTAAAAAGAATATTCTATAAATTTATATATATTTAAATATATATATAATGTTGAAATAAAAGATTCATTGCAAGTATTCTTCTGTTTTACAATGGATGCAAATGATTAGACTGTCAAACTTGAGTTTTCGTTTTGCCATTTAAAAACCTGAAAGTACCAAATGTAATATCGTATGTTATGGAACCTGCTAGAATGCGTAAATGGTAGATCACTTTTTGCGTTTGTTCCTTATTTAACTTGGTGTGTTTTTTCTTTTTCTCTTTTCTTTTATTTGAATGGTTTAGAAGTGGTTGGGGGAGGGACTGGTTTGTATGCAAATAGACCAGTGAGGCAAAATGATGCATATCACTTCCTACACTGAAGGCTAAACTGCCGCCCAGTTAAGATGCTTGGGTTTAATTGTTGTCTCATTTTAGATGTGCATGCCATGGACGCTACTATGTGGCCATTTTGACATGTTTTCAAACGCAAGTAAAAAAATAATACAAAAAAAAAAAAAAAACATGTTAAAAATGAAACAATGAGCATCTTCTGGGACTCCAGTGATGAAGAGGAAGGAGGCCAAAGGAGTAACAGATCAAAGCCTCAAGCTGTAAACGTGAAAGAGACACTGTACATAGATAGCGGACGTAACCCCTCCTTCAGTCGCGATTCCGGGAGCGTTTACTCTCCATCTCCTTTTCTTTTCACGTCTCCTTCTACAGAGACCTCATGATTTAGTGTGAAGAAGGCCGTTGCTTGCAGATGTTTAAGGATTTCAAAAAAAGGGCCAGTTGTATTTCAGTATTGTATCTTGTCTTATCATTGGTTAGTAAACAATGTTTAACCGGGACATGCACTGAGTAGCGTGTTGTTGTATGCCATATGTTACTGTTTTTTCGTCTCACTGTTGACTGGTGAAAATTTCTGACTGTGAAGTAGTAAAACTTTCCTTTGCCAATGTGAAGCCACTGTGTTTGTGACGTATTAGCTGTAGCTGTAGTGATAAACTGGGAAAAAAAATGAATAGGTAATATCTATCTTTCGTTTGTCTGTCCGATAGTTTCTTTCTGGTGCAATGTTATATCTTCCACTGGTGAATGGCTTTGCAACAAAACGCAACCCCCCTTTTTAATGTTTGGGTTTCAGTTTCCTCTTTACTCTGTTCTGGCAGAAAGGTTGTATATTGCACTATGCGTTTTCTGTGATGCAAACGCTTCTATGGTTCTCTCTTCTTTTAAATGATTACCTTCATTTGGGTTTGCTGTTGTATAGCCGTGTCGACTGGATTGATTTCTATTCTATTTATTTTTCAGAGAATATCAATAAATAAGAGCGTAGTCCGTCATAAACCTGTTGATCTTATTGGGATTCTATGTTTGCGAGTATTGAAGCACAAACTAAAGTATACTTCATGTGTACCGATGTACTAAGGCTGTCTAATAAATTGGCTTCCATTACAAATATGCAATCAGTAAATTTTTGTGACATGCTCTGTATGAACTGCAGTAGTCTCCTTGTTTCTTATATGAACAAATTAACATTTATTTATAGGCAAATGTATGATTTATAACAGGGTTCCAAAGCTGTTAAAACACTGAATTGATCGGTTTTTCATTATTACGCAGATGATTAAATATATATTTAAAAATTTCAGATCAGGAAATGGCTACCTGTTATCTGCAGCTTTTCCATGATCGTGGAAACTCCGTAATATATCAAATTAATATTGTTGTGGACTGTTTGATTAGCCACTAACCTTGATCACTGGTTTCTGAATACGTGATATACTAGCTGGCTCTCAACACAGATTTGCAGCTACAGGATGGTCAAGAGAAGGTCCAGTCCTTTATCTTGAGAAAAATAAATCTTGGTGAAATAGCAGTAAGGAAATCACACAATATTATAGAAACATTTATAGTAGTAAATATAGTATAAAAGTACAGTTCTATAAATACAAAACACATGATAGAAACACAATTATTAATTAATTTTGCCTGACAAGGTGATGCCCAAAATAATTTATTTGTTCATTTTAATTAACAAAGCAGCACTAAAAGGACATTTACACATATATACAGAAATATTTAGTAACAATATTGCATAACCTATAAAAACGTACACTAATAACTCAAAGTGAAACGCACGCTGGCCTTTTCACACTGACCTCAGTGCTGCTACAAACTCTTCTAGGACTCAAAGTATGCTGAACTCTATATACTCCACTCAATCAAACTGCTTTTTTTTGACTGGGGGGTAGAAAACCATGTCACACAAGCATTAAGGCTACATTAAAAAGGTAATGCCATTTGGAAATTCTAGGTAAACAAATACAGCACAAAAGTACGGTAATTTAAATAAAAACTTTAGAGCAGCACTATACTTATTGTTTAAATCTGTCACTGAGATTTAAACACAAAACAGGTTTACCTTCACACTGTGAAAGTACATGTAAATCTGTTAAAAAAGGTGTACTACAGTTGATCCAAAAGTATTTGATAATTTAAACCACACTTAAACATGCATAAATGTCTTGGCATTACATAACAAAAAATAAAGCCAAGTGACTCTCCAAAACAAATGCTTTTATTAGATACTTGAAGACCTCAAATTTACACTGTGCATTTCATCACAGATATAAACATGTTCTAATGTTTGGAAATCACAAACTCCCTTTATATTTATTGTTTTTTAAACCTACATTGTTTTACCTACAATGTTAAAAAAACAAAAATAATATTTCTCATATTTTTTGCTTTATAATGCAATTCCATGCATCTTTAAGTGTGGCCTAATATTTTTGAGGGTCACTGTATGTACAAACTTGGAATGTTTAAGCTGCCATTAAGGAGCTATCAGTCTCTAAAAGTAGCTGTACACCTGAGACATTTCACATTTTGCATCATTTTCCACTGGAGCGTAGCATGTCTACATCGGTCACACCGCTACGAGAAAAACTGTTGTATTTGTAAACTAATAAAAATGAAAAAACGTCACTTTGGATAAAAGTGTCTGCTAAATGAACAGATGTAAACGCTGACGTCAGTAGGTGCAGGATGAGGTCAGAGAGTGAGCCATGCGATGTGAGACCTCTCTCATGTTTTTAGCTGCCGTGATGGCGCGTGTCAGAGAGCTGTTCAGAGTGTGCTGCTGATGCTCCAAAGAGAGAGAGCGTCTGCGATGACCTCTGACCCCTGGCCTCTCATCTCTGATGGGACTGACTGAGATGTTAAAGGGCTGCGAGTAGGCCTGTGTCGTCACAGGACCGGAGAAATAACTGTGGGAAATAGACACAGAATGCTTGGTGTGTTATGAAAAAAATTGTTGGGTTTAAATTGTAGAATTTTATAATTAATATATAAATAGTATTATGTAATATAAATATTATAGAAACATATAATATTTACACTTCCTTTCAAAAGATCAGGATCATTTTTTTAAAGAAGTAAATACATTTAATCAGCAAGACAGTAAAGCGATAGTTTAAAAAAATAAAAAATTTACCCCAAAAAAAAAAATCAATTTGAAATAAATGCTTTTATTAAATTGAATAACACTAAATTATTAAATATAAATGTGATTAAAAATAATATAAATTTACACTAGGGCTCAAATGTCCCTTTTAATTCTTTTTTTAATTCTAGTAGCTTTTTTTAAATTCTAGAATTACTGTATATTACCAACACAAGATAAAAATAAATTCAAAGCTTGAATTTCAGAATTATTTAGATCATGAATTATTTGAAATCTGATAAATGATAATTATTTGTGACCCTGAAGCACAAAACCAGACAAAAGTAGCACAGCTATATTTGTAGCAATGATCAACAATACATTGTATGAATCAAAATGATCCATCTATCTTTTATGCCAAAAATCATTAGGACATTAGGTAAAGATATTTTGCAAATTTCCTACTGTAAATATATCAAAACTTAATTTTTGGTTAGTAATATACAATACAAAGAACTTCATTTGGACAACTTTAAAGGCCATTTTCTCAGTATTTTGTTTTTGCACCCTCAGATTCCAGATTTTCAAATAGTTGTATATCAGCCAAATATTGTCCTATCCCATCAATGGAAAGCTTATTTATTTAGCTTTAATAAAATTTATAATTTTCTCTATTTCAAAAATATGTCTTCGTTTCGTGCTCCAGGGTCAAATTTAATTTTAAGTCATAATGATTCTGGTTTGGCATTTTTTTAAAACCCTAAAACTTTCTTTCCCTCCATGATTAAATTACATTTTGAATCCCAGATTTCCACAGCAGTTTCAGACGAGTTTTAATCAAGCCTGCAAAACTCATTGACTGAGAGGAAGTTGTTCTCATACACTGTTAGAGCCTGATTCATTGATCAAAGCATCTGGAGAAGAAGCAGCAGGTCAATTAAGCTAATGGCCACTTTATCCTGAGGTACTCACAGAGTTGAAGGATAGACGGGCACATATGGGACAACTGGAACACCTCCCAAAACGGTGGGGGGAGGACCCACCCTCTGTAAGGAGGATCTCATTGGCTGACTCTCTCTGGGGGTGGAGACTGGCTCTTGATTGGCTAAATAAACAATTGAGAGTCACAGACATGATTCTTGTTGATACAAGCTGCATTAAAATTTATATTTTACATTTTCAGGACAAACTGTAAAAAAAAAAAAAATGTTCATAGATAATGACAAACCTGGTTGAGAAGCTCTTTGATTGGCTTGTAATGCACCACACAATGGGCAATGGCTACAGGAAGGCTGTGAGAGATGCGGAGAGCTCCTACTCCTCACTGGACCTTTAATTAACAGTGTAAAGCACAGAAAAATTATTTATGAACTTATTATGTAAGCTCAGTACATTTTAAACCCTATTATCATGATGGTGATAAGATGCTTACGTGTCAAGGAACCAGCACGGTTTGATATGCAATATGGGCAGGCAGGTTCTGGCCCTCGCCTTGGTTCGGTTCCATCACTATTATCAGATCCGCCTGCTGATGTTCAATTAAAACGAACACAATGCATTTCTGATCATCATACAAAACTGGTCATTCATGTTGAATTATGAGGACTTTTCTTACATGTACTACGCTCTTTGTGACGTCCAAATCCTCTGCTTTGTCTTCTTCTTCGTGATGTCATAGGGGACATCAGGACATGTCTTATAGTTGATGGTCGTGGCTCAGAGTGGACAAGCTCAGAATCGGTCGCTAAAGGGTTAATAAAACACATGGTAAAGTAATTTCAGATTCAAACAACCAATACTGAATCCGAGTGTCACTTAGGAACGTTAAAAAAAATCTATTTGCTTCCTTATGCATTCAACTGTAACTGTGAAAGATTAATATGGAGCTAAACATACTCAGATCAGTTTCAGGCTGATGTCGAGGTAAAGATGCAGATCTTTTCCTCAGGGTGGGTCTTGGCGAGTTTCCTCTGTCTTTCTGCTGCCTGTCTGAACCCCTAATAAATAAGGAACATAATAAAATCACTTTATGAATTAAAAAGTTTTAGGTGACATCATTTTGGACAGTTAAATCATAGATTTCTTGTACCTTGTGGTCTGTGGGGAAGCCTGATTCCTGGTATTTTCTGTGGCAGAAGTGGGCACTTTAACAGGACTGACAGGTTTGGAGAGTTTAAGATTTCCCTCTAGTCTCTCCTTCAGTCGGTTCACTTCTTGCTGTAGAGATCTAAGAGCCTCTCTGAAACACATAACATTTTATAGGCTTATTGGTTTACTTGACCACTCCCCTTTTCTAAATGAGCCAATTATAGCTAACCAAAGGACAAAATTCTCATTTTTTTTGATAATTATTGATCTTATTGATTTTTTAATATCTGGGGACTTCAATCATGTATCCCTGGACTCTACACTGCCCACCTTCACCCAGTATGTGACATGCCCCACCAGAGATAATAAAACACTGGACTTGCTGTATGCCAACACAAAAGAGCCATACAGTTCATCACCTCTTCCTCCCCTGGGGAGACCAGATCACAACCTGGTGTACCTTGCTTCTGTGTACGAGCCCCTAGTGCGCAGGGAGCCAACAGTCACTCGCACGGTACAGAGATGGTCGGAGGAGAGCGAGGAGGCTCTTAAGGACTGTTTTGAGTCTACTGTGTGGGAGGTGCTTTGTGATGACCACGGGGAGGACATCGACAACCTTGTCACCTGCATTACAGACTACATTAACTTTTGTGTGGATAACACCGTACCCACCAGGACTGTGCGGTGCTTCAACAACAAACCATGGATTACACCAGAAATAAAAGCTGTCCTCAAGCAGAAGAGGAGGGCCTTCAAATCTGGAGACAAGGAGGAGCTGAAAAGGGTGCAGAGAAAGCTGAAAGGACTGATCAGGGATGGGAAGGACAGCTATAGGCAGAAGATGGAACACCAGCTTCAGCAGAACAATGTTAGTGAAGTCTGGAGAGGCCTTAGAACCATCTCAGGCCACAAAGATCAAAACTCTCTGCCCGTGGGGGATGTGAGGTGGGCAAATGAACTGAATCACTTCTTTAACAGGTTTGATTCAACTAGTATGTCCTCAACATTGGCTGCAGACACCCCCCACCCCCACTGCTGCTGTTCCACCTCTGACACTTTACACCTCCTCAACACACCCTGTTCACTGTTCCCCACCCCCAACCACAGCATCCAGTACACGGCTCCAGCCTGTCTCTCTCAACCATCCAGGTTAGGAGGGAACTGAGGAGGATCAAAGCCAAGAAGACAGCGGGTCCAGATGTAATCAGCTCAAGGGTTGTCAGGTCCTGCACAGATCAGCTGTGTGGGGTGATGGAGCTCATTTTCAACCTGAGCTTGAAGCTGGGGAGAGTTTCACAGCTCTGGAAAACCTCTTGTGTGGTACCAGTGCCAAAGACCCCACATCCCAAGGACCTCAACAGCTACAGGCCGGTGGCTCTGACATTCCACCTGATGAAGACCCTGGAGTAGCTGGTCCTGGCTTAGCTTCGGCCCCTGGTGAGCTCATCACTGGACCCAGCCTGGAACTGGTGTGGAGGATGCCGTCATTCACCTCCTGCATCATTCCCTCTCTCACCACTGTGAGCAGAGGGAGCACTGTGAGAATCATGTTCCTTGATTTCTCTAGTGCCTTTAACACCATCCTTCCCACAATCCTGAGGGACAAGCTGGAGTACACAGGAGTGAATCATCACCTCACAACATGGATACTGAACTACCTAACTAACCGACCACAGTACGTGAGAACTCAGGGCTGTGTGTCGGACAGGGTCGTCAGAAAACAGAAATGTTTCTTAAGCACCAAAATAGGCTGGAAAAAAAAATCAGATTTGCCAATTTATTTCTTTATTTGATTTAAAAATGTAATAATTTAGAGCATAAAAAACCAAAGAGAGCTAGAAAGTTAGCAAGCCGAGTCCTCTTCAAAAGTCCCAAGTTATGTTTTACATCTTAGTTGAGATCAAAACAGGGTTTTGAAAGAACCATTCCAGTGTGGACCAAACAGAGCATTATAGGCACTGCTAGAAGCGGTGGGTGTGTGGATGTAGGTAGGTGAATACTTCAATCACCAAATACACACAGAGGGCTACTGCTTTATTAATAGCTAATGGTGATTAATGCTGGTCTCCTGATGCGGAGCTGAATACATACCAGTGCGCACTTCAGCTAGTCTATTTGAGAGACAAACTCCTGCTGAATCATAGAAAGGAAAGAATGAAAATTAAATGCAATTATCCAGATGGAACTCTGGCTGCCGTGAAAAATGATTTCATAGAGACCACTTAATGCCACTGGAGTTTTTCCCAGAACTCCTTTACAGTAGAGCCCTGGCTCAAAAGAGCAGCCATAAATCTCTGCTTGTTTGTGCTGCAGTGGCCATGTCAGCCTTTCGGAAACTCACTGCTGATTTGTTAGCTGAATGGAACTTTGGGCTTCGAGGTGGTCACCATGGTGATAAGGCACACGGAGGGAGGGGCTTCTGTGAGAACGGAGCTGCTGATTGGATGGGTATTGGCCATCCTGTGCTTTCTCATCCCCTGATAAGAAACGGACTTAGGAAAGAAGAGTAAAGGCAAGATGCAGAGATAGAGATAAAGGATGAAAGGAGAAATTCAGAATCAGTATCAATCATGTGTTCAAACATCAGTATTATTCTAGACAAGATATATGTTTATGGTTGATTGGCGTTTTATTGCCATGCCAGGTTCCTTGGCTATTTTTATTGCAAGTAGCCACAAATAATGAAATATTATATAAGATCATTAATTAATAAACATTTGCTCTGAATAATTCAAGGTTGCATTGGAAGAGTTCATTTGAAAAAACAGTTTTGTTTTGTTTTTTTCTTTCAAAAATCTTTTTTTTTTTTATTGCATTCCAATTAATCTTAGTCAAACTGCAGTTGGGTTCTTTTGATTATGTTAAAAAACATAAAAAAATACAACAATAAAACACGATAGCATAGTAAAAAAAATGTCGATTTTTGACTCTTCATTTCCAAAAGTTAATTTTCCATACATACACACAATATGACAATATGAAGTTAACATTAGCCTCAATTAAACTGGATTAATATTGTAAAAAAAAAAAAAAAAAAAAAACATTAAAAAACCCCTGAAAATTATTAACTAGCATTGATATATTTCCATCTTTATGTATTATTTTTAATTATTCATTTTATTTATTATTTTAGGTTAATGTTAATTTATATACTACTGTCAACTGTTTATTTAGATTAAAAATAAATTAATTTATCAAGCTTGAAAAGTATTTTTGTATATTGAGAAATTAACATTAGATTAATAAATGCTGTAAAGCATGTGAAAGTATTATTCAGTTAGTTCATGATACACTGATTACACTGACTACTGATCACAAACTGAATCATATTGTAAGGTTTAACCAGTTGTTTTCCATTTCAAATGTCAAACCTACACCCACCCTGATCACTCCCATGCTCTGATTGGCTGGTCAGGCTGCTCGGCCAGGGCAGAAGGGTGCTATTGGGCCAATGAATGGGGGATACTGAGGGAGAAAGGCTCGAAGAAGAACACATTTCCTCCCCTTTTCTGCTTCTAACAGGACCCATGTATCCTTCAGACCTGCTGAGGTGTTCTCCTGGGGTATTTGGAGAAGGTTGTGACTGAGATGGGGAGGCGACAAAAGGCTGTCTAGCAGGAGGAGCAGACTCTGGTCTTTCTGTGTTTGTGCGTGGGCCAGACAGCCTGATGGACCTGGAGAAGACATCAGAAAGAGGAAAATTTAAAAGGTGTATAAATTCCCTATGATAGCAAAGATAAACATTTTTATATTTTCATACATGAAACACATTTCTACTCAATGCGCCACAAGAGTCCCTAACCATAAGCATGAGCAGAAGCACCTCTAACACATTATATTTCAGTGGTTTCTTATTTAGTTATGGGTCACAGGATCAAATTCGAAGTGCTTTGTACAGTGAAGGTGCTTCATACCTCGCCACTGCCCTCTGCTGGAGAGGACTGTGTACTGCAGGAGTGAGCTGACTGCTCTCAGAGCCCATAAAACCACTGTCTGTCTCTGGAGACTTAACCCCATCCTACATTGTTAAAAACACACATAAGTACTGTACTAAAATAATATTAAAACTATTATTCATGCACACAATTAAGATATGATATATAGTGTTGTTTATCACAAATAAAGCAGAATCACTGACCAATGGAGATGATCTGATAGTCTTAGCTTTTGCTCTTAAACCCATAGTTCTGGGTTCTGTGCACTCTGCCAGGCTGGTCAGGCTACTGCTTTGTGTTTTCCTGTTTCCTGCCGCTTTCCTTTCCCTGCCCAGTTGCCCTGGCAACACAGAGGAGTGGCAAAAAGCCTCTGGGTGAGTTTCCATAGAGTCACACACCTGTGACCTGACAGATGGGCCGGAGGGAGGGACACAATCTGCAGCTGCCTGCCTAAAGAAAGAGAGAATGGAGAGATGAATGAGAAAGCAAACAGCCAGGTGTTGATAAAGGTGGCGCGGACTGATCTGCTGTTACCATCAATTACCTTATTAAACCTGATAACAACATATAGATGATGTTTAGATCATAAACACAGAAATATCATAGTGACGTCTGTGACAACTTTATAATCACAGACATAAAATAAGCTGGTAGATAGGAACAGGAAATAAATAAAATAATAATAATAAAAATATTCATGTTCTTTTAAATAAAAAAAAAAGTCAACTTACAGAAAACAATTTGCTTTATTTCAGTTAGTTGGCAAAGTAAACAAAATTTTGGTAAGTTTGGTAAAATTGGTACAAAAACAACTACACTAAAACTGAAAACAACAAAAACAAAAAATTATAATAAAATACAATTAAAAATATAACTTATTTTAATTTAAAAAATCTGTTAATATTAAAATTAAAATAAAAAATGGAAATAAATAAATACTAAAATACTATATTAAAAGAGAACAAAATAAGTTTCAAAATGGGCAGGGCTTATTAACCAAGATGTTGTCTCTGATTGGTCAGGTACAATCATTCTTCTCACTGACTACATTTTTCTCAAGGTTTGTCAGCATGGCCCAATCACAGTGATTTATTGATATACTGAATTAATTGTTTACAGATTACTGGAGAAGATCAGGCACATATTGCTAGCATATCTAAAGTTCACTCGTCCTGTTCTTTTTCTGTCTAAATTTATCGAGCCCTTAGAGCTTCTCAACACTGATAAAGCTGATGTAAAACAGGACTCACTGGTGAGCAGATTTTGTCATCTCTTTCTCATTAACAATCCTGTGTTGTTGTCTGTCCATCACGCTTATATTCCCAAGAGAAGCAGAGTCTCCAAAATCCAGCAAGTCATGGCTCTTTAAAGTCACAGTTGAGTCCACCTTCCCAGGGAGCTCTTTAAAACTCTGATAGCTGGGTATAAAAACAACAGGAGATTGAGCTTGACATGTAAATCTGTTTGTTCTTACATATGCTGGTCAACGCTCAACAGTCACTCACCAGTCCATTAGCTTACTGAAGTCTTTCTCCACACGCTGGTGTTTGTCTTGGAGGGGATGAAGAAGAAATGGGAGGATCTCGTCTTCCTCTCCATCTGCATCACTCTCTCCACTAACTGAACTAACCTCCACACAAACACAAGCCTCAGGATGGACAGCAGACAGTGGGCTCTGAGAGAGAAAATGGGAGAAAGAAAAAAAAAAAAAATCAGTACTTTCCTGTTCTTTTGATCTGTGAGGTCAGAGGTTAGTGAGGTTTTGAGGTTAAGTCTGAGGCACCTCAGGTACAGGTTCAGTCTCCAGCATGGACACAGAGAGGACATCTGAAGGAGGCAGAGGGTTTAAAGTATGCTCAGAAATATGTTTGTTCTGTTCTGCTTGCTCTAGCCGCTCCTTCAGCTCCTCCAATCGCATCCCTGACCTGAAGATCTGACCTTCTAGGTCCCTGCGTCACACACAAACACACAGTATGAACATAAGTACTAAAAACCAGCAGCACATGAAGTACACAGTGTCTGCAATATTCACACCAGCAACATTTTTGTGCAAATACTATATTCAGTTTAACCTGATCTTGCAAAAATTAGCCTAATATGTTGGTGATATGTTTAAAAGAATTATGATTAATATTTTTATTCTTCCATGTATAGAAATGTAAAATTCATTCACAACTTAATTAAATAAAATAAAATTTAATTGATTGATTGTTTATGCACCAATACAAATTTTGTGAAAGTATTATTTAAATAAATATATAATATAATAAAACAGTATTAATCTAATGGTAATGCAAAAGAGTCTACCTGTCTGGGTCAAAGGTGACATGCCCGCCTTTTCGCTGCTGCTGTATCTGATACTGGGCTCGTGCATCTAGGTAAGCACGTTCAAGAGACTCCTGCCCCTGTGCCAGTGTGGAGAGACCCTGTAGATGATTCAGACCAATACAGTCTGACTTCATTTCATATCTTTAAAAAAGAAATGTTTTTTTAGAAAAGCATCAGCATACCTTTATCTGTTCGCAGGGCTTTAGCTTCCCATTCTTTAAAAGTGCATCAAAAGCATCAACCTGAAAAAAAACAAAACAAAACAGTAATTTAGTGTACAAAGCACTGCTGTTATAAAAAAATGCCCATTAATCCAAATTTTGATATAATGACAGTCATTGATTAAAGTTAAAACTGGTTATTTTAAGTACCTGCAGCTGAAATCTATGAGTTTGTTTGGTCAGGGTATCTATTAGATGGTCTGCAGTGAGACATCCAGACTTCCTCGAGCTGACCGAGTTCACAGAGGAAGGACGAGTTGGTGTTTGTCTGCAGTTTTCTACAATGTGAACAAAGAAATTTTAAGACTATTTAAAAAATTGTTCAGTTTGACTGCAAAGTAAATTAACAAGAGATTATAAGACAGTTTTGAAATTAATTTTTTATCTAAAATGTGTGTATGCCTCGCAATCGCTCAATCAGTGTTTCAACTGTGGAAAGATTGAAATAAAACAACTTGTACACAATGTCAGATAACATTCACCTCAGGAAAGCAATTCAAAGTCCAAAGCTGGCACACTGTAATATATGTGTGTATATGTGTGATTATATATGCGATTAATCGTTCAACTATATAGATATACATACATATATACACACATATTATATTATATTATATATATACACCTGTATATATATATATATATATATATATACACACACACACACACACACATATACATCCCCCAAATATATGTTTGAGTATGATAATACTTCTGTTTGAGTATGATAATTGTGTGATTTTTAAAACACACAACACAAGCACACAGTTTTAAAGTGTCAGTGTGATGTACCCGAGTAATCTCTCTGCTGGAGCTGAGCAGAGCCTGCACCGAACTCTGCCCTCTGTGCTTGAGGAAAACTGAGCGTTATGACCTTTGACGCTTCCTGAACAACACCTGACTGGATAGCTGTACTGGGTTTTGGCAGTTCAGAACAGAGACCAACCTGAAAACACACAGCACATACACAACAACAACCATGAGTTGATGGTTAAAGGCCTCCTTTAGGCAAAAATCACAAATCAGCAACCATCTGTCTGAAAAATCTACTTTGCCAATAATCCACAGACCTATTACTATGCATAATGTCTTGTAAGGCTAGAAAATCATTACGAGTCAATTCAAGTCAACCCTGTGCTCTATTTAAAATGCATGATTACCTGTACCTTTAGGCCTAAAAAAAGTACAATGTGGAAAACGTATGTTTATATTATATTCGTCTATGCTACAATATTCAGTGACATCTCATCTTAAGTATCTCAAACAATTTCTGTTTCCCAACATATAGTGTGAAGAAAATAACAAGGACTGCGTCACCATCCATTGTGCAGATGATGAGACCATCAGAGAAATCAGCCCTGTTTTTCCCTCCCATGTGACAAGACTCCTCAGATTTACTGCAGACTAGTGGCTTAAACCACAAAAGAGCAGAGAGGAGACTCACGTACAATATAAGGCTAATAAAACAGGCAATTTAATGGTGTTTTCCACTGCTGGACTTAACGATAAGACAATGGATAGAGAAACACTGAAAACACAATGTCAATATGCTGATATCCATGCACTTCACCACACACACACACACACGCTCATCACTTGTGAGGTAATGGGTTTTGTGTGCTGAAATCTAATGGAGGTCGAATGACTGTTCCGTCTTGATAAGTCCCCGAGACACTAAATCATACTGCACACAACCTCAACATGACCTCTGAGTCATTTGAATAAAATCACCTATTTTCGAACACGATCAATATTATTACAGGATCAATACTAGAAGCTGATCATCAGATCTCAATTACCAGCCTAAGCTTACAATTTTCACTTGGGGTAGGTGAAATAAATAAAAATTAAATAATAAATAAAAGATTTATTTTTCCAATATCTGCTGTACTTTAATATATAATTAATATATATATAATGATGATAATATTTTCATTTATGAAAAATGTTTGACTCGTTCACCACTACATAAAATAAATGTTACATTTCTGTCTGAATTTCAAGTGAAATTGGAAAGGCCTTTTCCATTTCAACAGTTTTGTAATTTACCACCCACACCTATTCCCACATAAATAAGAAACTACAACTAAGTCAACAAGGGATTAAAGTGAACGAACCCTATTTATCGCAAGCTGTTGTGTCTGTTAAAGCAGAGGCAGATGGCCAGGGCATGTGAGGGAAGAACTTAATGAGCATTAGAAAAAATGCAGCTGGAGATGCAAAACCAAACAGAAATAGCCTAAAATTAGCTACATTAAATAATTACCAACGTTGCTCTGTAAAATCGTTGAAAATGTATGCACTGTTAGTAATTTATCGCTGACCTCTTATGTAACAGCGAAAGTAGACATGACATCACATCTATCACACTGAGGCAATGTATAACCTTCTCAAACAAATAAACATGGCTCATTCATCAAAATAAATGATAACGCCAATTAGGCTGTGAATTGATCTAAATATTTAATCAATTTAAAAGTATAATTCCATGTTTTTTTTATTTTTATAGATGATATGCTGCATTTAATTCCTTTAACAGGAATTAAAATTTTTTAGGAATTTTAGGAAATACTGCATTTTAGCAACAATTTGTACATTAACTGTGTAAAAAACAGTAGTAGTGTTCATAGAGTGGTATGCATATAAAGTAATGCTTTTGTATATACACTGCTTATTGTCTCAGTTTGTTTGTTTGCTAGTGTTTCTCTAAAATGGTTTGTCGTCTGAGGTAAGCCTTTTCTGCAGCCCTTTCATTTGAGGAAAAACATCACAATCAGAGAGAGCCCTCAGTTTGAAAATGAGCTTGTGCTTGAATACGGTGGTGCTGCTAAACTGAGGGCTGTGATTATGGCGGTCACAAAAGAGATTCTGCATTTATATTGTGTTGACTCAGCCTGAGGAGTCTAAAAATAGCTTTCGCCGACATCAGAGCACACACAGAGACGAGACAGGCCTGCTGATACGAGGGAGAGTATGGCACTGAATTCACGTCAAACCTTCACATGAAGGGGCGAAAAAAAAAGCATAAAACCATAAACACAGTCTGTGAAGCCAACCTTTGCTTCAAGGCGAAGTCGATCGATAGTATTTTCAGCTTCTGCATACTTGGTAAGTAGCCTGTTATAGTCCTCCTGTGACAAAAAGAAGGCATAAAAAGGAACAAGTAAAAGACAAAGATAAAGAAACATAGCAGATGGATTCATCCTTTAGTTTCTTGGATAAATAAGCATAATTTTGTGTCTCAGCTTGTTTATAAAGCTAGAACACTCCCTACATAAAAAAAAAGAATTGTCAAAACTGCGTAAAACAAGTGCACACTCCAAAGGCAAACTGTATCCCACAGTGCAACACACTTTAAACTTTATTCTCTAATGTGAACAGAGAACTGTACAAATATCAACCAAGATTTTAACACCTCATACTGCTTTTATCTAGAATATTAATGTTTTTTAAAATTATTATTATTGGGTATGGGATATGGTTTTATTGTATTATTTCACAGTATACACTGTTCAAATGTTGGGATTTAGTATATATATATAGTTAGTGTACATGTATGTATACAAAAGATTTCAAAATATTTTTGAAAAAAAACAAAAGAAAAACCTCTCTGTTTCACAAACACATTAACCAGGAGCAACTCAACATGTTAGAACGATTTCTAAAAATTAGGTGACACTGAAGAAGGGAGAAATGGCTGCTAACTTAAAATAGAAAACATAATAAATAAATAAATAAAAAACATAAGATAAACTGTAATAATATTTCAAAACACAATGTTTTCTGTATTTTTGGTGAGAATAAGAGACAAAAACATTTTTTTTTTTTTTTTTTTTTTTTTACTTTAAAAATGAATTTATTTATTAATACAGTTGTATACTTAGAAATGTGCTGCAAAGAAATAAAGAGAAAATAAAAAATGTCGCCACACAAAGTAAAGAAACTAAACCTGGGATGAAGCTGCGTCGTCATATCAAAACAAAGTCGTACTGATGTGCCTTAATAAACTGTCTATTAGTACAAAAATACATTTCAGGGCACATAATACAGCATCCAGTATCACAAATAAAGTCGGGGTCCAACCACCAACGCGGACCCTTCTGAAGTACAGAGTCCTTAAATTATTTAAACCGAGCACTTTTCTAGTTTGTAAATAATAAAAATGTTTCTGTAACTGTTAAAAATGCCATTACGTAGTGTTTTGTATATATGCTGTTGGTATAAAAGATAACGTCCTTTCTCGTTGCATTTATTACGTAATTTTTTTTAAATTCGTTTTCTTCTCCGTAGTGCTAAGGTAAATTCCAAGGCTCAGAAGTATAACCGGAATACAAACATAACCAATGTTATAGTTTTCTTTTTTTTTTTGTTAAGAAATTTTTTCCATGTTGAGTTTTTATACAAAATAACAAAGATGTACAAAAGGTCATTTACAGCGAACCAAGGCCATATGCTAGCACAATATATACAGCTGTAATTGAAACATATCCTAGTGTTCTTGTATATTCTTTGACTTCATATGCATAGCAGTGAAAAAGCAGACCTGTTCATTATTTGTGTGCTAAATATCCCGCTTCAGTATGGTGGGAGAGTTTTGTGTCCTTCCCTCTGTAACAGAAATTCGACGTTTGCTAGTCTTTCGGGTTAAAGTAACAAAACAAAACACAAAAAAAATGCAGATAAGGCATCACTGCTTGCAGTGTATGATGGGTAGGTTTGTGTACTCAACTTAGTAGCAGGCGTTTGGACCTGAGTCATAGCACATGCATAGATCTCTAGACAGCAGGAGTTTCGGAAAACCAGTCAATGTTTATCTACGGTAAAACATCGCTAGAAAAGATCGCTTCAAAACGAGAGATAGAGAGGAAAAAGAGCCCATTTTTTTTTCTTTTTTTTTTTCTTCATTTTTAGCCAGAGAGGGAAGTCCATGAGCAGATGAGTGCAACAGTCACATTCCTTCAATGAGTTCTTCGCTTCAAAAAGTTCAATTGTTCTTCATTCTCTACAAACCGACATGCTTTTTCCAGATCCGCGAAAATCCATTACAGCGCTCCACGAAAAACACATGACCTCGCAAACAAAAAAGCTCTACTTACATGGACTTTTCTGTTTGGGAGCACATTGGTAGGATTCACTTGTTTTATGTAAAACTACTTCATTTTTCCATCTGTTTTTTTTTTCCTGTTCCGTTCGAGACTTCTAATTATTTGGAGAAAAAGACGCTACAAATGTCAAAAATGGGATTACTTTTTCCGACTGTCTGTGGCACAGGTCATGCATTCCGTTAGCAGTTCGATTTCAGTAATTTATTTATTCAGTAATTTTTTGCAAGTCTTCAAGCACCAAAAGGTAAAGTAAAAGGCAAAACCAAACTTGGAAAAAAAAAAAAAAAAAGAGGAAACCAAAGGGAATAGGAAAAGGAGCGCTCTGTAGCACTGTGCCATCATCAGTGCTGTTCTTAAAGATATTTTATGGGAACGACGCTTCAGCCCATCAAAGAAAAGAGGGAAGAATTAATACTTCATAAAGTGGTGCAAATCCCTCCTCCTGAGTAGAAGAACTGGAGAAGGGTCCATGCGCTCATGTTCAGTAACAGACCAGCTGTTGCTCTCTTCAGAAGTGGTCGATCAGCACGGACACACAGTTGGCGCCCACCAGGTAATTGGGGTCTCCTGGTAGACACTTGTTTTGCCAGCATTTGGGGTCACCTGTGGACATATCAACAGGAGGAACATCATGAGGAACATGCCATTAGACAACATCGTGATCTAAAACAAATTAGATCTTTCTATTCACACTAGGGCTGCACAAATTGTGTTCGGGGGGCGTTTCAATTATTGAAACAAGTTTTTTAAAAGAATCCCAAGCAGTTTCTTACTGATGCTAAAACATTAGCATATTGTCCGCCCACTTGGTGGTATTTCCGCATTACATACAAAAAAAACAAATACAAATTCACTTTTGCAGTGGTAAAATAACTTTCCACGGCAACGCTGTAACAAAGCAGCACAGCGTTCACAAACACTGCTTTATCAGACATTACCGGCATGATGAGATGAAAACCAGACCAATCACAGCAGATTTGCATCACGCAAAGGAGGGCTTTGGAGAAATGAATCATTGAGTGAATAGTTTGGGAGTCGCAAACAAGGTAAAAATAAATGTATAAGATAATAAAAAAAAGTGTTTTGAACACGTCAACCTGTTCTTGGGGACTCCCAAAACCTATTAACTATTAACTTTTCATTATCCATAATAGGGGCACTTTAACATGAGCTAATAAAAAAATACATACAAGTCATAATTTCAGCTCTTACATATATATGTTATTACAATCAAATCTGTTAATATTACTTAATTAACCTGATCTAACATGAACTAATGAACAGTTATATTTTCATTAACTAACTTCAACAAAAATTAATAAATACTGTAGCAAAGCATTATTTTAATGTAATAACTACCATTAACTAATGGAACCTTTTGTAAATTGTTACCACAGTATAATAATAATAACTATAATTATTAAAATGAGAAAAGAGTTTTGTATTCACTGTAAAAAAAAAGAAAAAGAAAAAAGTAATAATAATAATTTGTCTCTGCAATTAGGGTTTTATTTGGATCATGCAGCCCTAGTTCGTACTGGAGCTAAATTCAGTTGTTACTCACTTTTGGCTGCTTAATACGGTTCTGTACACACGGTTTGATTAATTAGGTTAGTGACAAACGAATTTGCTCCTGGAAAGAGTTACAATCAAGTTAATTTAGCATTTACAACCACATGTGTCATTTACATGTCATTTAGTACCACAAGACGCCACATTATCACAATGTCAACCATCATGAGATCAGGAGTGACTCCTAATTTAAGGGACTCAGCTTTGCAAATAAAATAAAAGTGGTTTTGATTCCTTGAACCGAATGACTCTGGACATGCTCCATTCACACTGCAGCTAAATTCAGTCACTCCGCTTTAGAGCACTTAATCCAGTTTTGTTCACACTCAATTTGGCTATGGGTGTGATATCTAAATTCACTCACAGTAACTCAATTACTCCATTTAGACATGCCATTTTCCCACTGCAGCTGAATTTAACAGTCGCTCCACTTTTGAATACTTAATTCAGTTCTGTTCACACAGAGTTTGGTTAAAAATGGGTGTCACAACCAAATCTAGAAAAAGCTTGTTAAAGACATTAAATGCCAAATGGGTTCATTTGTTGGCATCCATATTTCTTATCTACAGCCATATCACCACCATCACAAAATCAGGAGTGACTCCTGTATGTACACACAAAGCCAATGCTAATTTAGATTGGACTCGCTCCTGGTTGTCTTCTTCAAACGTGGCCATACTGAGCCCAATGACGCATGTCCGTTCCAGTCACATTTAACAATATTACATGGGTTAACTGTGAATGAATAACAGCTAAAGAGACATTAAGTGCATCTGCAATTAAGACTGGTGATAAATCGATGAAGCAAAGCAAGCGCACAGATCACACAGTGAAAGCGTCATGTGATCAGCGTGAAATGTTAATTCAGAGAACCCAGAAAATGAAAGGACACCACAAGATGAATTGCTGTTTCCAAACAGCTTCAATCCCGATCCCAAAAGACCCATCATAGGACAGAGAGAAAGGACAGCGTACCCGACGAGGAGTCGGAGGATTTTAGAGCAAAAGACCAACCATCAGGGGTCATAGACGCACAGTGTGGTAGACGCAGTTCCACGGGCTTCAGAAACTTCAGACCATGAGGGCCGCACATCACCAGAGGACTGAGCAGAGTTTCACCTGGAAGAGAAGAGCAGAGACGGAAACAATCAGCTTCAGGAGCAACAGTGTGTCATTAACTCAACAACTATACCAGCTTTCAAATATCTGGGCTCAAAAAATACTATCAAGAAGTGTCTTAAGCTCAGCAAGGCTGCATTTATTTGCAAATACAGTAGAATTTTTATATTGTTGTGAAAAATGTAGAATATATGAATAATAGAATATATGAAATATATGTTTTACATGTGATTTTGTTTTAAATAATGTAATTTATTCCTATGATCAAATCTGAATTTTCAGCATCATTTACTGCATTTATCAGTGCCACATGATCCTTCAGAAATCATTATAATATTCGGTTCAATTATTATTACAATAAATGTTAACATTTTTGCGGACTTTGTCTTAATATTTTTGTGGAAACCAATCTTTTATTTCAGGATACTTTTAGTTAAGTTTTGCCATGAATCATAAATCATGTCAGCAAAAAATAAAAAAAATAAAAATGACATTAAAAAAACAACACAAATAACATTATTAGAGGGGTTTTTGTTCTGTCACACATTAATATGTCATCTACCCATATTTTTTTGTGCTGTCAAACAATAATGGGATTTGCATACACAAACGTTTGTGTTTTCATAACATTCTGCGTATATTTATTATCTATACACACATACAGTTTATATTTTGAAAATATTTACATATGTGTGTGTCTGTATATATACATATACACACACACACATATGAATAAATATTCAGCAATTGAATGCATCCATGGTGAATAAAAGTACTAATTAATAATAATTTTTAAAAAACTCTTACTGACCCCAAACATAATTTTATGTTTTATGAAATTTGTTTTAAAAAAAAAATCACTTCTTTGATAATATCTTATATTTTCTTTAGCAACATTGGATTTTGTGTAAACAGGTCTGGGTTTTTTTTGTATAGTTTGTATGCTCAACAATTGATTCATGTATCTAAACTTGTTTTTTCACCCTAGAACATAACAAAAATTCAGCTTTTGTGCATTTTTTCTGCTGTGCACTGAAACAGCCCTTAAACAAATCTTGTAACCAGACAAAATGTTTTTCTTTCACCTTTGAACTAAGGCGGTTTTGTTCAAACATGTTTTGCTTAAATATGTGAAGTGTAAATTAACTTCAAAGCACACTAAAACTGAACCCTGAACCCAAACAAACAAAAATAAACTGAAAACAACACAAAACTAAAAGAAACAAAAGTAGGCGGGATTCAGACCTTTATCTTTGTCCAGAGGGGGCAGAATGCTGTTGTCTCGGCACACTTTGAAGTAGATCTCCTGCTCCACGCTATCTGGAATTGCTCCTTGAGGGATGATGATACTGACTCCTGTCTCTATGGAGCTCAGCACCCCACCGTTACAATTAAAGATGCCCCGCGCCGTGGCGACCACTGTGTGCCCTTCGTCTTCCTCGTCGTCATCCAGTGCGCTAGGGCTAGAAAACAGACAGCGAGCGGTTTAGTGAACAGAAGGAATATCCCAGCTCTGGCTGACGCTCTTTCATCATCATACCTGACGGGAACGGCCTTTGGAAGGGCGTTGATGTTGTTGTGCTGATACTTGGGCCTGTTGTCCATGGTGCGCGTGAATGTGTCGACCCCGCTGTCGGTGTCCAGGGGCTGGGGCGAGATCTGAGGTTTCAGGTTGTTGTTGACGCTGGGTTTGGACTGCGTGTCGTTGGGAAGCAGGTTGTGGTTGAATTTGGGACTCTCGAACTTGCGCTCGAAGGGTCGGGCCGAGCTGGTGTAAGGCTTGGGGACGTAGCGGTTGTAGCTGGTAGGGACGCCTAGCGTTTTGGGAGGGGCATCCGTGCCATTGATCGAAGACTTGGGGGGAAGGTAGCTGGTCTGAATGGGGTCGTCCCGGATGGAAGCTCTGATAGCTGACAGGTCTGGTTTGGCTTTGGGAGAACTGTGAGGATCTGGCAACGAGTTCACTGCAAGATCAGAGAGAATGCATCCAGGTTTTGTTGAGATGTAAACAAATTATGCAAAGTATTAGCATTAATTTCAGAAATTTTGGCAATACAAGAACATATAGGCATACACTATGCAAAGGAGTGCTTTAAACTTAATCACATTTTCTTTTGCTAGTTTTTAAATGTTTTCTTAAATGTTTTGTTCTAGATTCAAAAACCCATAGAAATTATTACTATTTAGGAACTACATAGGAACGATTATTTTCATTGTTTTCTTTGCTTTTTTGTAATAAATTAATTATAGTGTGAAATTAATCTTAGCTTTTAATAATTAATAGATAAAGTTTATGTACTTGATTACCATACTTATTTTTTATTTTATTTATTTTTTACATTTTTATAGTGCATTAATTTGAGACATTTTGACGTTTTTGAGTTCAGTTTGACGTTTAATTATAAAAATTATTAAAATGTTTTGTTTCATTATTTAGGTTGTAAAATTAATCTATGATTAATTAAATATATCAATAATAATAATTTTTTTTAAAAATCAGTAATTAACTAATTTTTTCGAGTTTGCTCATATTTCCCAAACAGACTAAAGAATTTTATAGAGCATTATTTTCAGTCATTCTGTAATCTTGTAAAATTATGCATAATTATGTGTGAAAATGTTATTTGTGTGTATTTAGGATACATAAAATGCTAGCTATAATTAACCTTAAATAGTCAAAGGAGTTGGGCATCTTCCAATTATTTTTTTTGTTTAATTGCATTATTCATGGTGTAAAATTAATCTATAATTAAAAAAGAAATACTTCAATTTTGTAAAATTATCCAGCAAGTGTGGAAATATCATTTATATTATAAATGTATTTAAGATATAATTTTGTAAATTTTGTAAAATTATGCAAATAATGAAAATAATATTGTATTTTGTATATTTAATATTGTGTGTATTTAGGATTAATAAAATGTTTAAAAAGCAATTTCCAAAAATATCAAATAAAATACATAATGAAAAGGACTCTGTGGTGGAAATATTTGTAACTGAGGAAAAAAAGACAGTTTAAACATGTTATTAGCAGACAAATTTAAGTAGGAGTGTAAAAAAATAAATACACATTTTCTTAAAAAAGCCAGAAGCAGCACAGCTGAATGCTCCAGCCTCATTCTTACCCTCGATGTTGCTGAGTTTGGGCATGGATGTGGGTGGAGCAGCGGGTGTGGGCTGGCTGTATGGAACAGGTGAAGGGTTGACGGGCGGCAGGGGCTCGTACCTCTTGTCCACAGGACTCACCTTCTCCACAGACTCCGTCCTGAAACAGAAAGTGTGTTAAAGATATATACAACAGCGTCATCAACATACAGGAGTTATGTCCAGCGTGTTTGATGGTACCTGGCGAAGGGATATGCGATCTGGGGCTGAGGAGGTTTGGGCGGCTCATAGAAGCGGTTGATTCCAGTGTTGGACTGATTCATGGGCTTGTTGTCGAAGCTGCGGCGGTCAAAATATGACAGCTGCTTCCTATAATACTCTTCATCTTCATCTGGGTCATAGTGGTTGGAGCGGACCACGTCGTCCCCTACACGCTGCTGAGGCTTCTGGGGCTCCGGGGCTCTAGGAGCAGAAATATAAAAAAAAACATCAATGGGAAAGATCTTAACTGTATTATGCAATATCTAATGTTTTTTCTTAGAGTGGAAGATGAACCAGCAGAGGGCACTATAGAATTACATTAGCATTCTCCACTAGAAACACATACTGTGTGTTAACCACTGCTAATCAAAAATACTGTGAAACAGAGTACAGGTCAAAACTAAACCACGTAAACCACAGAATAAAAAAAACTTGGTCACTTAAGACAATACAAACAAATAGATATTCCTTGCTTCACACTCTCTCTGGCTAATCAATTCATTATCAATTGATAATGATAATAAATGTTTCTTGAACATCAAATCAGAAGGATAATGTGACTGAAGACTGAAGTAAGGATGCTGAAAATTCAGCTTTGAATCACAGGAATGAATTACAAAATATGAGAAATTTAAATAGCAATAATATTTTACAATTTGACTTTTTACTGTATCAAATAAATGCAGCCTTAATGAGAATTAGACACTTTTGAAGAAAAAATAAAACCACATTAAACAATCTCACAGACCCCAAAAGTTTGAACAGTACTGCAAGTATGTGGCTGTACCTGTAAGAGGGTTTCTCCTGCTCCAGGTTGCTGAGAGAGTTGGCTTTAAGCACAGGACCAGGTGTGCTCACAGGTTTTGGGAGATCTGTGGGCTGAAGAAGAGAGTGCATCCACTCAGTCAACAAACATTTACATACCCTTCTATTCTGTTCAGAAGTCAACACTACAATAGTCATGTTTAAATTATTACAAACAAAGCCCTCAATGGAAAACTCTAGGTTAAATGTGCCCCTGGAGCACAAAACCAGTCATAAGTATCACAGGTTTATTTGTAGCAATAGACAATAATACATTGTATGGATCAAAATGATACATTTTTCTTTTATGCCAAAAATCATTAGGATATTGAGTAAAGATCATGTTCCATGAAGATATTTATTAAATTTCCTACTGTAAATATATCAAAACTAAATTTTTGTTTAGTAATATGCATTGCTAAGAACTTAATTTAGACAACTTTAAAAGGCAATTTTCTCAATATTTTATTTTTTTCCCTCCCTCAGATTCCAAATTTTCAAATAGTTTTATCTCTGTTCAAACCTAGCTTATTTATTCAGCTTTCAGAGGAAGCATAAATCTCAAATTTAAAAAAAATTTACCCATATGACTGGTTTTGTGGTCCAGGGTCACAAATATCAAAGTGACAGTAACTTACCCTAATTCCCGCTACTTCCTGCGTATCCTTGGCTCGGTCAACAGACACGGAGCGCTTGTTCTCAAACATTTTGACCCTGTTGAGCACAGACTGGGGCTTCATGGCAGGGTCTTCATCATCATCGTCGTCTCTGGGGGGAGGCGGCAATGGTTTGGGAGCTGCAGGGTGAGGCGGTTCTCCTGGAGACAAGACAGCCTCTGGTTTGGGAGGCGGAGCGGGAGGTTCAGAGTTCATCATGGGCTCGTGCGGCGCTGCTTTATACACTCGGCTCGGCGCACCAGCGTTATACGGGGGCCTCATCACAGCGTCCCCGTAATACTGCTTGGGTGGATCAGGGGAGCGATGCACACCTCCCGGGAATCCGTGCGGGTCGGACTCGAAGGGCGAGCGGGCGTCATAGGAGACTGGAGGGGGTGGAGGAGGTGGCTCTTCGTAGCGATTCGGTGTGGGTTTAGCGTGCCGCGGACGGTTATCGTAGCCCATCTGGGACACGCCATCGTATTGGGACTGAGGCGGGCTGAAATCCCTGGTCGGGCCGTCCTCATATGGGGAGCGGGGCTCATACCCCAGCGGAGGAGGAGGAGGAGGAGGCTGGTGGGCCTGAGGGTAGCTGGACGCAGGCGGCGCTTGGGGTGAAGTCTGCTGCTGGTCGTAAGCGGGCCACTGATCGTTGTAGTGAGGCACACGGTTGTCGTAGTGCAGGTGCGGGTCGTAGTTGTGAGGCTTTGGTTGTGCGTAGCCGCCCCCGTCGTAGCCGTAAGGCGGGTGCTCGTACTGGCGGTATGGCTGTTGGTCCTGGTACACGGGCTGGTGGCTGTAGGAGAGCGAGGTGGGGGGGCCTAAAGGCTGCTGCTGCTGCTGCTGGGGAGGGGGAGGCTTCACGCCATGGTTCACTCGCACCGGCTCATCCACGCTGTACAGATCCTTCTTATACATCTGTGAGGGACAAAACATCAGCTGTGAGAGCCGGGATGACCGAAAAGGCTCAGACGAGATCCGAATGTTGTACAAAACAACCTGCTCATGAAACAGATCTGGGATGTTTTTAACAGGCAAAATATTTCAAATTAGCTGTAATGAAATATTTAGGTGCTAGATTAGCATTTCCTTCAGGAAATATAAGTGCTTGCAAGGCAGATGAAAAAAAAAGAAGGCGTGTATGATTTCAGGAAAGGTCAGTTTTTGTGTGTTTTGGTTGCTGCTGAACAATATTTCACTAATGAAAACTAGATAACAATACAGTCAATTTTTCCAACAGAAATTAGTTATATAAAACCATATAATGCATATGGTTAGAACAAAATAACAATATTTTAATTTATATACTATATTTATAACAATATTAGAAGGACAAAAATATTCAAATGAGTTTAGTTTTGAATATTTTATGAATAAAAGTATTAAAAAGATAAATAAAAATGATAAAATTCATGGGGCCTTTCTTTTCAAAATGGCTACAAATATTATTGATGGACACAAAAGATTTAATCCTCACTGAAATCTAGTCTTAGAAATTAATCTACAGGTTATACATACATTTCACACAGAAATTCCATTAAACCTGTCTGAGGAGATAACCCATGGGACCAGCAAAATGTGGTTCTGTGGTAAGAAATGACTTTTAACTAAAGGT
>JAUMHE010000077.1:5279306-5308994 GCA_032359235.1 Enteromius mattozi
TATATATATAAATTGTAATAACTGTGTGTATAAATTATTACTTTTTTCACTATATTATTTTTTTAAACTGTATTTTCATCTAATAAATGCAGGTTTTGTGATCATAAGAGATTTCTTTTAAAAATGTATCAACCCCAAACTTCTGAACGTTGGTCAGTGAGTTATCCTTATTGTTGAGCCCTGATGCATGTGCTTCTTCCATAAAACTTGGCCAAAACATGGTATCTTAAAATTAGTGCCTATGCCTATGCGGCCTTAAAATGCTGTCTACGTAGGCAGCTCACTAGTTATTTGAACACAGTAGCTGTCTCTCAGGACTCCAACATTTCTGTCCTAATGACTGATTGCCATGGTTTAGCAATTACCTTATGATGCAAAAAACCCTGCAAAAAAGCACAAACAATAATCAAAAACTGAAACCAGCTGACTAGTTAAAAAAAAAGGCAGATGACAGATGTTTCAGCAGTTCTGCTCACAGAAATCTGTAGAGAGAAGCACTTTAGCTTAAATCTCTATGGGGTTAATCACTATTTACTATAGTCAGTAGTTATGTGCACCTCTTAAACTTTAAATATATATTTTAAACACATTTTTACATATTTCTTATAAAATAGCTATGAGTTTTAAAAAACAACAACAATGATTTCCATGACATGTTCACACAAACTCTCACACCAGGACAAGATGCTGGGCCTAGACTCCATGGCGATATTATATATCAAAAACACGACACACATCCAAGCTCGATGGAGAGTCTCTTGTGGTCAGATGACCAAATTTCATTATAGAAACTCATAAAGAATAAGCCAACTGAAAAGATGGTCCCATCTTCTAAAACAAGCCAGCCAGAACAGACTGAACTTTTGCTCTATCCTGGCATTTGCCATCGGAAAGGTCAACGCGGGTTTGGTCCACACAGGATGGCCTTTCAAACATTGACTGGTCTCAAAACATCACAGAGGAGGATGAGCTGAAGTCTACCATGTAACAGGATTCTGGGGGTTAATCATGGCAAGACATGTTACGGTGCATCCCAGTGTCCCAGCATCATGGGACTCGCAATGTCCTATAGAGCCACATTGAACTCTGTGATCAAGAAGTCAATGCAGTCCTTCTCTTTGGTTTTAAAGGCCTCCGCGATGAGACGTGCAGCTTCCCGATGTTCCTTTCCTCTAAGAGACACTCCATTCACCTCTAGGATCACCTGACCCACCTTCAGCTGTCCACAGTTATGAGCCGAACCGCCTCTCTGTGGAAAAGACAATGAGAAAATCAAGATGAATTGCTTTAATGTTTGGATCAGACTGGATACGTTCACATAGAAGCAGAATATGCTTGTCAGTCCATTTTTGCAGTTGCAGGTACACCGTTTGGTATATTCGGTTTGGAGTAAAAAGTTATATTGAATTTAGATTGAATATATGCCATTTGCCTGTACATTTCAACTGGGAAATCAAAGAAGGATGTGTTCAGCAACTATGAAAATTAAAATACAATCATTTCATCCTCTGAGTGATCCCAGGTGGAGAACTGATTGATAGTTTGCTGAAAACCCAGATTAAATCGTATTAGAGATTTGGGACATTGTTTGAATCTGAAATGAAGTTGTTTATTTATTGAGTTGATGTTTCTGAAAAAGTTTAAGTGTATGCTGGATAGTTTTCTTGAACGCAAATCAAACAAAAATAAAGCTAAACAAATTAAAAAAAAAAAACTAAGAAAGTAGAGAAATTCAAAATAAAACAGAAAAATAAAAAACTAATTTAAAATAAATATGGTAACACTTTAAAATAAGGTTCCATTTGTTAACACTCATTATTCCATGGTCTGTCTGAATACTTGATTCTGATTGGATGGCAGGTATGCACTAAAATCATTTAATGCACAGTTAGTTCATGTATTACATTATCAAATGAAACCTTACTGTAAAGTGTTACCATAAACACTAATAAATCGATACTATATAAATAATGCTGTAGTTACAATAAAAGAGATATTTCAGCCAAAAATGAACATTTATGCACCCAGATATTTCAACCTGCATGACTTTCTTTCTTCTGACGAACACAGGAAATATTTAATAGAATATTAAACAATGTAGAACAACACTTGACTCCACTGACACAAAAAAGTCATTTTTAAAAATGTCTTCTTTTGTGTTCCACAGAAGAAAGAAATCTTAGGGTTGGAACAACATGAGGGTGAAAAAACGATGAGATGATTTTGATTTTTGGGTGAGCTGTCCCTTTAAATGAAAGTGCCAGCGCATTCAAATAATCCTGCAGCAGTCTCTGCGAACACTTGATAACACTAAAGAAGTGTGCGTCGTCTTTGCAGTCAGAATTTCTGTACATACATAAAAGTGTCTGCAGACAAAAAAAAAACCCTGTAAACTATACGAAACATACTGTGCTGGTTTTACCCATTTTTGTTTCTCAGGATAAAATAAAATAAAAAATTGAAAAGCTGTAAGAACCTTACCTGGAACTTAAATAAACCCAACCAATCAGATTACAGATCTAAATTCTACAAAGCTATTGCCATTTACAGTTCAATATTCATCTGACAGTCTAAATCATAACATTTTCAATCTTATACTGTTTTATTTGGGGGATAATAGTTTAGAGCAACAGATTTTAGGGCTCCCAAGCTTCCAAAACTCTAATGTAACCCTCTTAATCCTTGGCTTTAAACTACTAATCATACGTCAGTCTGCTTTAGAGAATGACAGCACTTATGCAACAGGAAGTAGTAAACTAATGGAGGCTAAAATGCAAGAGTCACCCACTTAGATCTCACCAGCACCTCATCTTCTTTCATTCACCGCCTAAAAATGATGGAAACAAAAGAGCTCCACATTATCTAATCTACAGCGGCTTTTGTTGTTAGATTTTCATTATGACGCTGATGAACCGACTGCAGCCGGGGAATTAAAACCCACTCATGCCTGTCCATTTCTCTCCTCCCCAGACGCACTTTCTACGTCTCTCAATCGCTTTCATTTGCTTCCTTTCTTCTAGCTTATTTTCACTGTCTCTTATATTCTTATTTTTGCTCTCCTGTTCTCCTGCCCCTGTCTCTCAATCTTTTATTAAGATGCTGCTGATTTGCTGCTAAATCAACGGTAATCAGCAGCACTGTAATTTCAGATTCGTCTTTTACAGCCGAAGCCACCCCCTCCTTAAAACGCACATCATTTCCTCTCCAGCGCGGTCAGACATAAAAACACAGAGAGCCTTTCACATATAAACTCGCTCTACAAATTGCATGCCTAGCCAGCAGAGTTCCAGCAAGTCTGTTCAACAGAGTGCTTGAGATTTTAAATACTAGAAAAAAGAGAACCAGGATCCACAATGGCGTCAAACATCAACACCTGCTTTCTGCGCTACAGCTGCCCACAACTGGAGGTCTATAACATGCTCCTGTGCTCATTATCTAATTCAGCAAAGCTGTAGGTGCTCTTATAGACCGATATATATGACTGGTGGCAGGGAGCTCATGATTGGGACTCATTTTGTGTTCATCATTGTCTCAGGCTCCATATCGCGCTTTGGACCTGACAGAGGGTTTTGAAATTGTATAATCAGCTGTAAAACCTGGCAGTCGCCCACTATGAAGAACCACAGGGTACTATTGTGATTCATGCTCAGGTTCAGTATTGTTAGATGAGCTACAACAGGAGAAAATGTGTACAAAAATCACGCCGTGTTGCTAGGATGTTGGTCAAGGTGCTGCTAGGTGGAATTTAAGGTGGTTGCTAACTAAACCAAGTCAAAAGAGCCTACTAACAAGTCTCCATGACATTCTGGCTTCTAGATATGACTACTATCTTCCAGTAGACATTCAACTAATAGTAATAGAACTCCTCTCCTTAAGATGTCTGTAGCATAAACAGCGTGAGATTAGCTAAATATAATATTTACAATTATATTCAGTAAGTTTTAGTAGTTTTACTTTTATAGAGATTAATATAAATTATGTTAAATATCATGTTTATTCACATACAGTAGTCTAAACATAAAAAAATATTTTTTATATTTTGATGTTGAGGGTACAAGACCAGTATACTATTGCTTTATTTTATAGTAAACGTTATGTTTTCCTCATGAAATTAAGAGAAAAAGTGAGGTTTTTCTTAATACCTTCAGTAACATATATTACAGCTTTCAAAAAAATAATAAAATAACTGTTTTCAATGTTAATAATAATAATAATAATAATAATAATAATAACAAGAAGAAGAAATTTATTATATATTAGAAGCAGGAATATATAACATTGTAATATTTTTTACAGAACAGTTATTTTAAATTGCAATATTTTACATTTCTATCAGTATTTTTTATTATTTTGTGCATAAAAACACACAAACATGTATTATATATTTGTACATGTATATTCTAAATATAGTTTTATTAAATATTATTATATATGACAAAAATATAATATATATATATATATATATATATATATATATATATAAAATCTAAAATTATTTTATTTGTATTATTTTATAATTTTATAATAATATAATACAATACACATATTTATTTTTAATATATCTTTATTAAACATTCCTATTATATATGTTAAAAATATAAATATAAACTAAATATTTAAAAATACACATATTATTTCATGTAAAATAATCCTTTATATAACAAAACCCAGTATGGGCTACTCACCTGTATGGTAACGATGCGTGGGAGGGGCTGACGTGTGTTTGCCCCGCCTTCTATTGCGATGCCGAGAGTACTGGTGCTTTTTGCCACTCTCACTAGAGTGGACATGGGCTCCAACAGACCTGGCTGCAAGGCAGATTAAAAGACAGATTAGAGACAGGATGAGAAAGATGGGAAGAAGAGTAGAGAGAAAAGAAAGACAGCAGAGTAGCAAATCAAAGAGAGGGAGAGAGAATAAAAGGGAACAGAGATAGGAAGCAAAAACACGCTTTGATGATGCACACTGCTTTGTGTCTGACGGCCTAAAATAGGGCCACGGGAAGTGGCTTACGCCCCAACAACAGTGTCCTCAAATAGCACTATTAGTTCACTCTGCGAGATCAACAACACAGCTCATGCGTATAAGAAAGCCGGGAAGCAAATAGCTAAAGGACGGCCAAAAGGAAGACGGACGTGTCTTGATTCAGCACATTGAGATTGGTTTTTCAGAGAGCTGTTGGAATGGTGATATGAGATGAGATGGATGAGTCAACAAAGAAAGAACAGAAAAACTTAAGGAAATGTATGTACCAAAAGAAGAAAAGTGAAAATTAATTGTTAAAAGTCAAGCACGCTCGGTCACAGGAAGGGGGAGAAAACAGATTTATGTGACTGCACTCCTCTGTCAACACTCTTTCACTCTCATTCACGTTTTTAACACCAAGCCTCTGTCACTGTCATTAACTCTCACACATCCATCCCTCTCTCTCTCTCTCTCTCTCTCTCTCTCTCGGTCTCACCGGTTTGGCAGATGTTTCTCCTCCTCCGTGCCCATCCCGTGGGGCTCTGGTGCGGGCGGGACGTGGGCTGCTATCCTTACTGAGACGTCCAGATTCAGCAATGTCCACACCGCTGTCTTCGCTAAGGGTCTGTCCGCTGTCTGACAGCTGGGATAATGTCCCTCCTACAAGAAGACGGTGACATTAAGTGCATTCAGATGCAATTAGAATTGAGTGTAGTGGGTTTTTGTGTAGTCGAGCTACAGCCTACATCTGTTTTTACAAGAATACATGACAACACATAATGGAATATTTAAAGGATTTAATACACACTGTGTGTGAGCTGTGTCTTTCAGAGCATCTGCACAGCGCCAAGGCCTGATTAACTTATACATGCTGGACTAAGCCGAGTCACAAATGCATTATTAAACTCTTTTAAGGTCTTTGCACACTGAGCCAGAAATTCTTGTCCAAAACTTTTGTACATTAAAAAAATCAATACGGCCTCATTTTGTGTCAATCACTTTACACATAAAAAATTCAGATCAGGTTCGATTTTCTGTGTTTTTGATAGGAAGGGAATTCTGCAATACACCACTTTTGGCAGATTTTTGGCCTATTTTCATTGTGGAGGGTCAGCACTAGTTGCTAAAAGTCACCTCCAGTCTAGAGATTTTAGTCAGGCTTCATTTTTTTTGCTTTTCATCCTATCAGAGGATATGAACCATGTTTAATATTTTGAGCAGATTTAAAACTCCCAATATTCCCCCCTTCCATACTACAGTATATAATAGGTGAAAAACATTGTATTAGCCTGGTCTGTCTGAATTCAACAGTAGGCAAAAAGCATCCTGATGACTCACTACTTCTTGCGAGATTTTGAAGTGTGCATTTACTGGACTCTTTACTATCCCATGAGGCCATGGAAGAAGATTCATGAATGGCAGTGAAGCAATGCAACTGCAGATCACATGACGATAGCTGTGTTTCCATTACCTTTCAAATTGTGCAAACTAAAATTGTGAATTGAAAAAATGTAGCTTCCATTTATCACAAAACATTTTTTTAGGCTCACATGAGGTGATTTTCAAGCAATTTGAATAAGGAACATTTTGCAAAACTGCATTGGAAAAAGTTATTTTGTTCTGTATTTACAGATCACCTGGCGTACGTACAGTAAAAGTCACATGATCATTCTTTAACATACTATATACGCTCGAGTATAAGGTGCTTGCCATTAATGCTTGAATAACCCCTTGTTTTCACTGCACATGTCACTCTAGTCAATGCTTGTGTTTACACCAGCCGCTTCACTAAAAATACACGTCTACATCTCCTCAATTAAAAATAATGGCTATTGTGGTGGCTACAATTATACGGAAACCTATCAACATGACTTAAAATGTTTTAGTTGCATTACAATGGTTAATCCTTCCATTGCATCCACACAGAATTGAGTACATTATGTGTGTTCATAGGATGCTGCCCAAAATGGCGCTACGGTGATGTTACAGTGCCAAATCGTTGAATAGATCTGTTATTTTTGTTTTCTTTTCATACAAAAAGTATTCTCGTAACATCATCACATCACAGTTGAACCACTGATGGCAGATGGAATATTCAGATGATGTCTTTCATACTTTTCCGGGTCTTGACAGTGGCAATTGTTTGGCAGTCAATGGGAAAGTCACAAGCCTCCCAGTTTTCATCTAAAATATCAAATTACCAAAATACCAAATTGTATTTGGAACAACATGGGTGTAAGTGATTAATGACAAAATTTTCATTTTGGAGTGGAGTAACTCTAATATCTGGCTGAACTAATTCTTTTAAAATGAATATTTCTCTTTTTGAACACTGAGGATAATTCATTAAATGGGCAAAAATAATAACCAGACTGGATAGAAATCGGCAGCAGGTTAATGATACATGAAATATCTGCAGCTGCCCACAATGCCTCAAATCTGGTCAGTCTCACCTCGTGCCTGTGGCAGCGGACGCACCTCGTTTACATCAGGCTCTGCGTTGGGCCTGTGCACCTCCACCATGACAAAATGCTGATTGGATGCTGGGGAAGAAGGGGTGGGCTTATCTGGGCAAGGGGGAAGAGGAGGAGGAGGAGGAGGAAGAGGAGGCGGTGGCCCAGGTGGTGCAGGTACATTAGGGGCGGGTGGAGGAACCGGAGATGAGGATTGGACAGCAGGCTTCACCTTACTAGGAGACTGGACCCGGGGGAACGGTCCAATAGGATGCTGGCTTACAACTGAGAGCTGAGGTGCTGGGACGTCTATCTTGAAGGTGTCAGGAGGAGATGTGTGAGGTTTGGGTGCTTTTGGGTGTTTGGGCTCTTTGGTCTGGGAACGAGAAGGGGCGGTGAAGTATAAACCTGATTGGGAGGAGCTGGAAGAGGCACGTTTACTAAGCGTGGCTTTTCGACTGGGCCGGCGATGAAGCCCTGGGGGAGGAGGAGGTTTAAAGGAAGGAGGGGAATCTGAGGTGGAATGAACCTCATCCTAGGATGAAAGAGGAGAGCATTAGCCATATTTCAGGTTATATTTCAAAGGAGATCAATAAAACATTCCACATTCAATAACACAGTCTTCGAAGCTTATAATGCATCATACACACCCATACATTAAAACATACGACAATTACCCACAAATCACTGCTTGGAGGACAAGAACAATTGGTTCATTCAGACCAAGTGGCAAAGCAAAAAACAAAACCAAAAAAAAAAAAAAAGGAAATGAACAAACTAAGGCTGAACAGGGTGAGCAGAAGCCAGATGAATGAGGTGTCAGTGCCATCAGAAAGCAATCAAACTGAAATGTGAGTCGTCTGTGTGGGTTTTTTTTCCATCTGGGCCTAAACATTCTCTGGAAACTTTCACATGCTCTGTGGAAGCGCCTGATAGAGCTGTGCTGGTGCTTGATGGGGTTTCATCAGATTACCAACAGAAAACTCTCTGAGAAAGACCCCAATCTTCCTTGGCCATCTCTCTCACAACGGGCAGCCGTCAACGTCAGTGAAAGTGTCATCATCTCGTCTATTTCTCTCTTTCACTCTTTCCGTCAAACAACCATCAGCTGTCTGAGTAGCCGAGCCTTTACAACCATACGAGATAGAGCTGGGCGGTATGACAGTATAAAATATGTCAACAGTAGAGATTTTGCTATATTGTGGTACTGTAGATATATTTTCTCATCAATGTGCAAGGCTGCTCTGCGTATGTTATCTTTACATGACAGCGACAAGGAACATGGAGTAAATAAAGATTAGGACTAAAGGATTAATCATTCTGGGGTATATGAGGCACAGTTTAGCAACATCAGCTTGCCGGATTAATACAGAATATGTTTTCAAAAGTGTTACAAAACTACTAAAAACATATAAAAACATATATAAAAAAAATAAAAATGAGAAATAAATCTAATTAAAATATTTTAATCATATTAAAATCACAATGGTTAGCATCCATGAAGTGGCAAGAGACTTATTTAATGAGGTCAAGTATTACTTATTTCTACAATACATGATGTATATTAATATAATATCTAATTAACATAAATAGTTATATAGTTAAATATAATTAGATTATACTCTCTTTATGGCATTTGCTAGATTAAAATGAAAAACTATGAAATATATTTTTATTTGATACAAAAATCACATTTCCTGTGACATACAGTAGTACTTTGTCATACCGCCTACCCCTATGTTGAGAGTTTTAAATTTCGGGGTTTCATTCAAAAGCCATCATCTCACCGGTCATAATCCTCCCCTGGTAATTTTCAAGGTGTTCACTGCCAGTTCTCATAATGTGCTCTATTCCACACCTCAGCAGATTCCAGCACTCCCCTTTCTCTCTCTGTTCCCCCTCTTTTATCTTTCCTGTTCCTCCTCAAACTGAAGGGCTTACCAGAGAGATGTCTGGCAGGGCATTGCTACGCTCCAGAGACTGTTCCCCATTGTTCTCTGCAACACCATCGTTCTGGGAGAGAGAAAAACAAAAGAGAGAAAACAAGAACAAGAGAGTATGAAACAAATGAAAAACACAGCTGTGTGTTTATCCCCTAAACAAAAGTTCAATCCAAATTGCATTTTGTTAAGGGCCCATTTCACAGAGGGGCATCAAAACACAATTGCACTTACAGTCCAACATTTCAATCTCGCATCCAGTCTCATTTTCCGTCCAACACATATCGCACAGAGAGCAAGAGAAGCCCTGATTAATGTGGAATAAGAGGGAGGTGCTGTTGTGACGTTGATGGCTGATTGCATTCAGACCTGTGATTCACCTCATTAAAACTCCCCTCCGCCAAAACAAAAGCCCCGTCAATTGACTTTATTTGCTTGTTCATCACCACTTACAAAGGAGGCACTTATGGACTAATTTGTTTTATGTGTTTATGCTGTCATTCCTGTAATAACTCTGCTTTTTTGCTACATAATTGTAACTTAACTTAGAATTCACATACAGTATGACATATTTATATCGTTAAACTGAATTCATGAATTAATGAATAGTTTAATTTCCCAGATTGAACCAGTCTAATGAACCCTAAACTGAACTTTGAACCAGTAACTTTCACTGAACGTTCTCAGTAAAGTGAATTTCAATGATTTCTGTATCAAAATTATGCAAGTTTTCTAACAGTTTCACAACCGTACATATAAGTACGCTACCATTCAAAAGTTATTTTGAGTTTGAAGGACTTTTTTAAATATTTTGAATGAAATCTCTTACACACACCAAAGCTCACCAATTTATTTGATCAAACCTACAAAAAGCTGTAATATTGTGTTGTTGTTTTTTACATATTTTAAAAATTGCAATTATTATTGTAATGTCAAAGCTGAATATTTAGCCGTCATTACTCCAGTCTTCATTTTAATCATTATAATATTCTGATTTGCTCAAAATAAATATGATCAAATTCCATTGCTTTAATTGTAAAAATGACAGTGACATCAAAACATTGCCTGGACACAATGTTCCGTTCCGTTCCTTCAAACTAAAACAGACAGAACAGCAGACTCAGAGAGACACTGTTATGTGCTGGCTCAGGTCCTCCACCTTCCCACAATCCCCTGCTGTGCTCCACTGGAGCATAAATCAGGACGCTCTCTGCGAGACTTTTTTTTTTTTGTCTGGGGGGGGGCTTATCTGTGGTGACAGCTCTGCATATGGCTGATGAGGTGCGGTACCAGGATGAGAGAGTCCCAGAGCGAGTGCTTCGTCTGTGGAGCTCCGCGGGGCTGCGGTGTGGCCCGCCGCTGCTGCTTTTTGTAATTACCAGAGCCAGAGCTGGCAAGCTTACAACAACACCAATCCACAGAGGAGGACCACAAACAAATCTTGCATACAAATATGTTCGCTCATTTCCAAAGTGCACACACACACACAAACCCCCCCACACACACAGAGAGGTACATATATACAGACAAATGACCAATGATGAAGAGGTACAAAATCACAGTGGACACATTTTTGATTTGCGACATGCATGCATGTATGTCAGACCACTGCAACCCAAACATACACACAGACAGATATCAGACACGAGTGACTGAGAGGGATCAATCCATGCAGAGAATGTAGATTGTACTTTATTATGTTCCTGTATGTGTGAGTGTGTGTTAAAAAGAAACCCATGTCATTCAAATAATAAAAAAAAAATCATTCTAGTTTAACGTTTTTGTTGGCTAGAGAGACACACCCCAACTGAATACCATAGTAACCATATTTTCCACCAAAATATCACATTTATAGTTACTGGTTATGGAAGCTAAAAAAAGATAATTGACTCAACTGAAATGATCCAGGTCCAGAAATGTAGTAAACACATAGATAAAAAGAGTATGTGACATCAGTAGCTCAACTTCAGCTTTGCGTCGCTAGGAGAATATTCTCCAAGCGTCGCAAAACTGAAGTTAAGTCACTGATGTCACATGGACTGTTTTATAGATGCATTTACTACTTTTCTAAAATCTGAGATCATTTCAGTTGTATTGCTGTCTATGGAGGGCTAGACAGCTCTCCGATTTCCTCAAAAATATCTTAATTTGTGTTCCGAAGATGAACGAATGTCTTAAGTGTTTGGAACGTCATGAGGGTAAGTAATTAATGATATAATTTTCATTTTGGGGTGAACTAACCCTTTAAGGTGCTCTAGTTGTTTGCTATGCAGTTGCTATGGCGTTCTGAGTGGATTTATGTGTGGTGCTATGCAGTTGCTAATGTGTTTTGGGGATTTTTAGTGTTGTTCTATAGCTCAGCTTTTCTGAGTGGATTTGCTATGCAGTTTCCAGGGTGTTCTGTGCGGATTTTTAGTGTCACTATGCAGTTGCTAAAGTGTTTTGAGTGGATTTACGTTGCTAGGGTGTCCGAATGGACTTGTGTTGCTATGCAGTTGCTAGGGTGTTCTGGGTGATTGGTTATTGGCCAGAAAGATCCCCATCATAAGTCTCTATGGTATTCCATTCCCCATATATTGTTGAAGTACCTCCTTCAATGTTAATATAAGTGATTTTTTTCAGCCATTTCATCACTTGCTGGGCAAAAATCTGAAGTCTAATCGCTCTAAAAAGTAATAGCACACCTCTCCTCAATAATCTGCATCATTTGAGGTATAATTCTTATCAGCAGTAGAAATGGTGCGGGACAAACTGCGCTGAACATTACTACAGTACTTAAAGGTCAGTAATGTATTTTTATGGTAATATAGTGGGAACTATGGTTACCATGGTACATTTTGTAAAGGTAAGCGAGAGATTGTTTAACCTACCTCCATCATATCTATCAGCCAGAGGAGTCTTTCCTGTTTTATTGAGAGGGATAGGAAACGAGGAGTTAAACTGCTCCTGCAATTTACACTGGGAGTCAGCAGGCTTAAAAATCTGTCAGAAAACACTTCTCCATCTGTCACAGCAACATCACACCCCTGAGACAGCTACGAATCTAAACAGCTGTGCTTTCACAACGAGACGTGGATGAACTGAGGTAAGACATGCCTGGACAGAGCGAGACAGGAGGACAGACGGGTTTCGAGTGATGGACGTAAAAGCCTCCAACAGAAAGGACAAAAGCTGTTTCCCACAGCCCTTCATCTTGTATCCTAGTAATCTGCACATGCCTTCTTTGTGCCCAAATTGCCCACCAATTTTGCGAACGGCTTTTTATGTCACACACAACAACAATGCCATCCACTCATCCCACACCAATACAGATGCACAGCTTTAAACACTTCCTGTCTGAAATTATAGATACAGACACTAGGTCGGATTCAATAATAATTGCACGCAAGTGTTCAATAGAGACTCATTCTGAATATGGATGTCCTTTCTTACCCGTGCGGAGCTGAGGGTGGTGTTGGTCATGAAGCTGGCTGAGGAGGAAGCAAGTGTATCAGGGTACGAAACCATGGAGAAGGAGTCTTGAAATCCAGCTCCGCCACCTTGCCTCGCTTTCAGGGCCTCGATCTCCCGTCTCAGAACCAGGCCATCAAATCTCTCCACATCCTGAGGGGTCACGAGCCCCCTCACCTCTGACAGCAGAGAAAACTGCAAACACACACACACACATACAGAGCCGTGAATGTGACCGAGCTCGTGTTGATTGTTTTAATCTCAGGAGTTTTAATATGTTCATAAATGGGAATGTGTTATGAGGTTATACTTGCTGTAAATCACCAGACAATGATGGCCCAATATACTGAGGACTTTGGATAGTGTCAGTATTATGTATATTATTAGTAATAATTCATCCAAACAGTAAAAGTCTTTAATAAAAAATATTTGAGCATAATTTTTTTTTTATTAGTTATACTACCACTGAAAAGTTTGGAGATAATAAGAGTTTTTAATCTTTTGATTAAACAATAATTGTGAAATTATTGCAGCTTAACACAATGTTTTTCTATTTTTGATATATTTTAAAACACTGTAAATATAATTATTTCCTGTGAAGACAAAACAGAATTTTCAGCAGCCGTTACTCCAGTCTTCAGTGTCACATGATCTTTCAGAAATAATTCTAATATGCTAATTTTAAGACATATTTATTATTATTAAATAATAATATTTTTCTAATTATTATTATTAAAACAGTTGTGCAGCTTATTATAAAGTATTTTCTTTCATTTTTCAATCAATTTAATGCACCATTGATAAATAAATGTATTAATTTGTGAAAAACAATAGTGTATCCTTAAAGAATGTACAATCATATACTAGTATTATTGTCATAAGAAAAATGACCAATTTAAGAAATTACCATTTTTAAATGATTTTTTTTTAAATCTTTGTAATAGTAAATATATTAAAGGTATAAAAACATCACAAAACAAAAACGTTAGTGGCAGATTTTTATTCCATAACATCTCTGAAGAGATATGTAAAGAGTAATGTAAATGCTTCCACCTTGGCATGTGTATTGAACAGCTCAAAGAGGGCCATGACCAGCTGCTCAACACCGACGTGACCATCCCGGTACTCCTGGATGTAGTACCCCATGGTCTGCCTCTCCTGTTCGGTCAGCAGATGTCTGGCCTGTTCCTCCAGCATGGCCCTGCTCTGGTTCACCAAACTGGACAGAGTCACCTGAGATCCCGCCACACCTTTATAAAAGCCACCCTGAGGAGAACAGAGAAAAGAAGAAACGCAAATATTTCAAAAGCAGAAATACAAGATTAATACTAATATTCAAACACCTGTGGCTCATTGAGCCTCAAAGCACACATTTGAAATATTTCAACATCACTGGATAAGCCTCTGGTTCATTACTGATATTCTAACTCTCATCTCCATAATGTCTCTTACCCTCCTTCCTATTTGCTCTCTCTCACATTTCATCCTCTCTCCTCGAGAGCAGCTTTTGCTCTAATTAGTCTCCTAATCAAAAAGCACTGCTCCAGAATCAACATGATCATCGATCAGTGTTACGCTCAGCCTAGAAATGGCATGCTCTTCAAGGAAAGGATGATACCAAAACACTCCAACAAGCCAATATGGAAAACTAGCTAGATATTACTAACTTGCTTGCAACATACTGACCTATTAGATGGGTTTGATGTACACCTTAGATCGATCAGTGGTGTACTGCATGCCTTAAATTCATTTCATCTACTTATGTCTGCTTGAACAGCCTATCGACTGTCGTTGGGTGGAGATGCATATTTGTCGGTTGTCTTGTTTGCAGGTGCAGTCGAGTAGCAATAATGTCTGTTATCAGACCGTCAAAAGACACAAGGCTTTGAACTGAGCTCGATCAATACAGACAGAGACAGTGGTTGAGATGAGTGAATGCTGATCATGCCTGAACTATTCTCACCCTTAGTCTTTTTCTTCTCTTTAGAACAAAGTATGTTTTGTGTTTAAACGCTGCAAGTTAGATAAGCTCTATCGTAAGGCACTCCCACAGGAACTAATGCATTTCCACTGCATCAAATGACAGACCATTTATTTTCACAGTATTTCGGAGGAAAGTTCCCTGACTGGTTTGACCCATGAGGCTAATGTCCTTTCTTGGACATTGAAGAATAATTGTAGAGAAAGTTGCTGTTCTTGCAAACCCAAGGTAGGGACTAAAAGAATGCAATTAAGAACAAAACTGGCACACCGAACAAATACCTAAAAATAATTAAATGTAATACAGTACAATTTATCTAAGTAAAAAAAAAATACCTAATACATTACTCTCACCAGGGTCCATAGACTATAATTTACACCATCCATTTACTTTATTTCCACTTTCTCTTTGTTTTATCCTGAAAACCCAGTGATTTCACATAAACTCATGAGGTCTCTGTGCTGTTGAACTCAAATTCATCCTTATCTAGAGAACAAACTGTTTCTGAAACACTGCTGAGGCCAAACACTGCAGCTGAGACTTATCTGTATTATACATATGAATATAGTGAATATATATATATATATATATATATATATATATATATATATAGGATACAAAGTTTGGATCAAGAATTTTTTGAGCATAATTTAGAATGGTATAGGATTTCTATTTGTTTTGAAAAAGAATGTTTATCTTTAATATTTATTTAAGACCACATTTACATGATCAAAAATGAAGTGTATTTTACAGTTATTTTAAATTGTAATAATATTTCCCAATATTACTACAATTTAAAATAACTGTAAAATAAATTAAAATGTAATTTATTCATGTGATTCAAAGCTGACTTTTTAGCAGCTATTACTCCAGTCTGAGAAATCATTCACATATGCTGATTTCCCATTATTTCCAATGGTGAAAATTTCTTTATATTTTTGTTGAGATGTATTACATTTTTGCAGAATTCTTTGATGAATAGAAAGTTCAAAAGAACAGAATTTATTTGAAATAGACTTATTTGTGGTAACAGTGTAAATTCCTACTGTCACTTTTGATAAACCTAATGCATCCTTGCTGAATAAAAGTATTTCTTCTTACTGACCCCCAGACTTTTGAATGGTAGTATATATATATATATATATTTGCTATAAGAGTTCTTTAGATGAAAACACAAGCGTTTCTGTCTAGTTTGATGTTGAGAGGTTCAAAAGCCCTGCCCTCCACAGCACTCTGGGATATCAGCTCCACTGCTCAATTACAAAAAGCAAAGCTCGAGCAGAATCTTTCCGACAAAAGATGATCAATAAAACTAGCAAGAAAAATGTGAGGTTTTATAATTCCTTAAGAATGATAGCGGCCAAGATGGGATCGATCATGCGCCATCTGTAGTGTTACAACCTTTACGGTTACCCATTATGACATCACTCGACTGACAGCCTCTTTAATCACAGGAACACATAATTGCTGATCAATATCATAACTTTAGGACAGCACAATCAGAACAAGTGTTTTGTCCGCCAGAACCGCGTTGGGAGACTCAGAGAACAGAAACTCAAGCCGTGTCCCAACACATCACACCCCAGTGAATTTGAATAGGGCTTCAATGAGACAATTTATCCCTAGATTGAGCCTTATCTAAAAGGAACTTAAAATAACTCACCTCTAAAAAGAGCGGAAAGGCATTTTCTCTCAAATAAAATAGAATGCAAATATAAAAAATAATAAAATAAAGTGTCCTATAGGGGATATGCTTCTGGACTGAAAGAAGGCTTGTCCTTGAAAGAAGTTAAGTAAAGTGAAGGTCAGGAAAGTGCAGAGAAGTTCATCCTGAAATGAGGCTGACAGTAATATAATTATAATATAAAATAATCAGCACAACCAAATACATTCTGAGATAGATCACATACGAATGGATAGATAGATAGATAGATAGATGAAATGAAAATGACAGATAGATAGATAGATAGATAGATAGATAGATAGATAGATAGATAGACAGACAGACAAAATGACAACGATAGATAGATATACATAAATAGATAGATAAAATGACAAAGATGGATGGATAGACGGATAGATAGACAGAATGAAAAAGATAGATAAAGTGAAAATTATAGATAGATAGATAGATAGACGGATAGATAGATAGATAGATAGATAGATAACTATATATAAATGATATATGATATATATGATATAAATGATATGATGATCTCATTGCTATATTCATTAAACAAAGAATGGCTAAAACTGCTTTCTAAAACTTGACAGTATTTTAAAGTCATTCTGTTCCATGAAAATGACGTAAAAACAAATGAATCTCACTCCTGCTGTCACATTACCTCTAACTGCTAAAACATAAGGCCACTGAGCAATAAATTAAATAATTAGATGATCAAGATCAGTGTCACCTTGGTTAGACGTTAATTAAAATGACAAACGTTTGGGTTCGGGAGCTGCTGTCGGTTACAGCTCTATCTGTCTCATTATCAGAGTTTTAATATGCTAACCGACGACATGGGGAGAATGACTAAGCTTTTCAAGGCACACAATCTCGGTTCTCAGACAATATTACCATCCCGCACTGACTATGGCCCATGTCGAAATTGGAGCTTCATTTCCTCCCTCTTGAGCTACATTAAGTCCTGCGCTTCGAAGAGCACGTCTCTCCTGAAGAGATGATAGATTTTTACACCTCTCTTTAGAACAGTGGCAGAGCGGAGCAGTCAATAGATGTCCTAAAGGCACACCGGAGATAAACTCTCACAGATAAGCAAGATTTCTTATATATAGACCAAACCAAACATAAAACAGCCTGTCAAACCATGTGTAAGTTGTTCACACACATCTTAAAATCTGGATGAAGGATGAATGCACTTTATAGCCCCTTGAAGAATTATTTTGGTTTTGAAGTGCATCATTTTTTAATGTTAAAAACTTTACCAGATTAACATGCAGACGCAACTATAATACTACAATATCAGATATATAGACTATATTATAAAATATTATTATATTATAAAATGATTAAATCAATACATAAAATCCACGACTTTCCATTTGGATAAACAGGAACCAAAAATGGAAAAACAAACAAACAAACATAAAAATGTTTACAATGTACGATTACTTTGCTAATGCTGTTGTGCTGGACCCCTGAGGGCCACCGTAGCTCTTGTCTTAAAAGGGCAATGTCAATTTGGAGAATTCAATTAGCTCCAAAATGAGGGCAGCTGAAATGGGTTTAAGCTGTAGTGAAGAGGGGGTTGGCATCAAACAACGTGAGTCTTGCTTGGGATAAAGAGAGATTTCACATCAGGCAATGGAAATAAGTGCCTTGCTCAGCGAAGACTCGACAAGGTCACACAGCAAGGAATTCTCGCCTGCAAATAAGCAAAAAACTTCACACAACTACAGAAAACTTTTGAGGCAGAGTAATTGAAATATTGCAGAAGTTCTCCTATATGACTGGGACGGATCCATTGTGACTGTTTTTGTATATTGCGGGTGTAAAACTAGGCGGAAAGCGTAAAATACACCCAGACGTGAACCCACTCTCAAATATCTGAATCAGAAATGAGTTCCAGCTGCAGTAAATGCAACAGATATGGTTTCTGTCTGTTGAATGTGTGATACAGTTTAGAACATTTCTGAAAAGCAATAACAAACCAAAACATCACCATTTGCTGTTTTTGCCTCCTATACAAGTTTAGCTTGCTCCAACCTGACCTACAATTTATCAAAGCACCCTCACTGAGCTTTGCACAATTACTTTTCCATTTATTAATTGTCTGCAGGGAGCTTTAAATGTATACTGATGAAAACATAATGAGGCATTTATGTGATTATCAATTTATACGCCTGAATCGTTCTGCAGGCAAACGCTGGAAAATCTTCTTAGGAAACCGAAAGACTATATGTGACCCTGGAGCACAAAACCAGTATTAAGTCTGGGGTATATTTGTAGCAATAGCCAAAAATACATTGTATGGGTCAAAATTATTGATTTTTCTTTTATGCCAAAAATCATTAGGGTATTAAGTAAAGATTATGTTCCATACCAAGGTATTTAGTATATTTCCTACTGTAAATATATTAAAACTTAATTTTTGATTAACAATATGCATTGCTAAGAACTTCATTTGGACAACTTTAAAGGTAATTTTTTCACCCAGATTTCAAATAGCTGTATCTCTGCCGAATACTGTCCTATCATAACAAAGCATACAACAATGGAAAGCTTATTTATTTAGCTTTCAGATAATGACACGTATGACTGGTTTTGTGGTCCAGGGTCACATATAACCAAAAAAATATTGCACCTATTTTGTTTCGAAATGCATTTTCACAGCAGCTACTGAGATATGAAATATGAACTGTTCTATCACAGGAACTGCATAATATATGTGTGTCCACATACAATTACACACTTATGTCTACATATCAGGAGTGATTTATGACTGACTGTGCCTTTCTCACACAAACTGATGTATGTAACTTATCAATGTCTTCCAAAGCATCGTAGAGCAGTGAGTCTTTGGTATGCAAAGTGAGGCCTGCAAAAGCTCGTAGCCCACAGACATGAGCCCAAACACTTCATCTAACCGTGTCCTTTAGCCTGTCATTCCCACTGTATGCAATAATCAGCCCCGTCGTAATAAGTTAGAGCTCCCGCACTGCCCAGGCTTTATTGGAATCCGTTGTTTTGTGCATAAACCCCCGGCTTACAGAGAAGGACCTTGTAAAACCCTGATCATCGGACGGGTCACCTTGCTGTTTTTATTCTTCACAATCTCACCGCCTTCTTATCCTATCCTGTCTTTTTATGTCTTCTATTATTGTACTCTCTTCTATCCATATTTTTTCATTTTTCATAAGTGTTATTCCTGTTATGAAGGCCATGTTAGTGTGTCTAACATATATCTTAAAGGGATAGTTCACTCAGAAATGAAAATTATGATTTCTCATCAGACAATTTTGGTTGTCGTTATGGTTATCAAATATTTTAAAACATTTCTAAAAATATCTCCTGTTATGTTTCACAGAAGACATAAAGTCAAATAGGTTATGGAATGACATGAGGTTGAGTAATTGATGACAGAATTCTTATTTTATAAAAATAAAAATCTCTTTTTTTGTATGCATGGATGAATGTATTTGTATGTGTGCGTATGTATCTTATTATTATTTGGGTTTTATTTCTTTCAATTTTATCTTTCAATTTACTTTCTGCATTAACTCAGCTCTTTTGGGCAAACAATTCTTTTAATATACTTCTCATAAATACTACACTCACAATTTTTATAGTCTAATTCTATTAATATAATTTTAAATAAATGCACTAATATTTTTCTGCATCCCAGATGCTGTTCTAATTAAACTGCCAATTTACTAAAGCTATTCCAGGTGTTCCTTAATTTTTTTCCTTTCCCTAGTAGAAGGTTTAAACAAAACATGTTTTATTAAGAATATTGTTTTAATTGATAAACAATTTATATGTGCCCCAATCTAAACCCTTTTTTTTTGCCCTTAACTAACAAAAACAGTTCACTATTGACTTCAACCTCCTGAAAGTAACATAGTTTTTGATTCAAAAGCAACAGCGAAATAACAGAAATCAGTATTTTAAAAAATGGTTTAAATGTCAAAGTACTGTAACATACTCCCAATATGTAAATGCCAAATGACTAACTTTAATCAAGTTAATTAACAATACATTTAATTACCCGATCTTGATTAAAACACATCTGTGGTATATGCTTTCACAGAAATATGCTCTTTTATTACACAAGCATACTCATTTTCTAAAAGTCGCAGTTCAAAAGGTACCACATAAGAGATCGACCCTTCTATTATTTCCTGTTTTCTCATATATATTACGATATAGCTCTACTGCACAAGTCTCTCACACACACACACACACACACACACTGTGAACGTTAAATGCATGTGTCTTTTGCGGAAACCAGTCTGAATACAGATCACCTTGGATACCATATGCCCGGGGGATCAAAGCCTCTTGGCAGCGTCTACCTGACACTCTCTTTACCCAGACCAAGACGATAATTTACAGCGATACCACCTTCCTCTTTCATCCTATTCTCTTCCATCTCTTGCCCTTCCTATGTCTTTCTGTTCTCCTCATTATGTCCGCAAATGTCCTCTTTCTTTCCAGCCACAGTACAGGAACAGGTGTGTGATTGCCTGCCCACAATCCCCCTGTTCCCATATCAACCAAACATGATTTGTGACCAAATATGATACGACTCTGACTCCTTTTCTCTTGCGATTAGTCTGGCTAAGGTAAGTTCTTTAGTTAATATTCTTTAGGTTATCAAAGCAATGCAAATACATGAGTCTGATCTATTATGCAGATTAATCACTGACTATGGTTCATTTGCATAACAACAATATATCCTCAGTATGGAGGACAAAAGAGAGACTCTTTGAACATAAATAGACCTGCAAAAAAGATCCTGGAGGCATTTGATTAGGCTGAATTCCTGTTATTCTGTAGCTTTTGAACTCTGTAACTTTTAAAAAATGCATATATCTTTCATGCATTGTAGAGAAGTATTCAAAAAGTATAGAATACTTTCAGAAGTATGCTCCGGTCAAGCTCTGAGTGAGCAAAAAGACACTTTTTGTAATGTCTATAATTAACCTAACTAATTATCTTCATTTAGTGGCTCAGGAAATAATCTCAAGTAATTTAAAGACACTTCATTTGAGCATTTTATATTAAAATGTTTAATTGTTAATATCATGCATTAACATTAATTTGCATTTAAATTTAATTCGGAATCATTTGACAGCTCTAATTAAGATAAATGTAGTGACCATTGTAGGTTCTTTTTAGCAACTCTGTAATGACAATAAATAGGGTACAACTATCCTAAATGGTCTAGAGCTTACCAAGATTTGCAGAGCGCTCTTCAAAAATCACCTTAACTATTTTGTTTACTCTTTTAATGCTGCTGAAACCACACTGTGAAGAACATTCTGTTCAAATATAGAAACACAGTGCTCACCTTTGTTGATGCTGATGCTCCCTGGTCCAGAGAGAGGCTATGAGAGAGAGGTAAACATGGAGAAATCAATACCATATACATGCTCTACAACCTCCTCAAACATCCACAAATAGACGCGGAATCATAGAGAGACACTTGTATGAAAGTGATGTAGTTTCTGGGTTTAGGCATTTGATTTAAGCATTTGATCTGGTCTTGATGCTTTTCTCATAGGAAAAATTATGGTCCATTGGTTTTGAGAGTATTGCGACTGTCAAATGATTATTCGTGATTAATCACATCAACAATAAAAGATTTTGTTTACATAATACATGAATAAGTATATATACATACAAACACATGCATCTAATATATTTAAGAAAAATATGTTATGTTTATATATATAAAATATAAGTAAAGAAATGCATATACATGTAAATATTTTCTAAATATAGACTGATGCTAAATCTTACGTATTTTATGAGTTGCCAATTAGTATGAATTTGTACGAAAGACATACACCTATCCTCACCCTTAACCTACCCATCCCTGGGGTTTAGACAAATCGCACAAAAATCATAAGAGTAAGGTTGTACGAATTTGAACAAATTAGCGCCCTTGTAAAATAAGTACAAATTGGTCGTGGGACTGTGTTAGTATTACAACATAAATAATTAAAAGTAGTCCGCATACATATATTGCATAAACAAAAACTTAACCAAACTAACATTGTTACAACCACTTTCCAACATAGCTGTGCTTCACCTCTTTCATATTACTTTGCAACCGTTTTGCAGTTACATCAAGAACAGCTATTTATCAAATTGTCAATTTGGTCAGCAACAATGATAAGTACAAACACTTCCCTGTGCCAGTTCTGTCCTTGGCTTTGGCTTCAGCTTGTACCCCAGACCACCAGGAGCTTGATAATCAGCTTTTTTTTTTTTATAAAACGCCACCTTGCATTTTTCCCCTGGCATGACAGCCCAGCACCCGGCTCACCTCATCAACTAACCTCCATTAAAGAGAAGGTCCAGAGAACTGGCACCAGACACACCTGAGCTGCTTCATGATCCCGTTAGTGTGCTGTGCACACACTCACAGGTTCACACTCTCCAAAAACAGGCTGAAAGACCAGCAGTGTCTGGAATAATCCTATGAACAGACTCCTTTACAGTTACAATTTACAGTTCTCCAAGTGCGAGAGGCTCGGGGGTTCAGAAAGAAGCTGATGTTCAGAATTAAATAATTAAAACTCAGCTATTGTATAATCTGCACTTAAAACAGTAAATTAAACTAAGCCTGAAGCTTCACCTCGGTCCTAATTAAATTACTGTGTCTGAATTGTACAGTAGATTTTTAATTTATTGAACAAGAACATTAAGTCGCAGCACCAAGTCATGACTTGGGCTGTATTTAAGAACAAATTAACAAATTAGCATACTATTTGTCTGTGAAATATTAGTATTGCTTAATGTAGGAAGGTGCTAAAATTTTAGATACTTCTAGAATGTATAATAAACTATCTTCTGGGTAAAAAAACTCAATTCCTGGGTTTGTCCATATTTTACTCAGCACTGGGTTGTATTTAAGCCATCATTACTGATATTTTTGTGTTTTCATACTGAAAAACTGTCAGTAAATGACATGGAAGATCTGCTTGATCTAGCTGGTGACCTTGGATATTATTATTTTTTTTACACTGCACCACTGAAGGAATAATTCACTCGAAAGAGAAAATTTATGTAGAGGAGATTATTACTTCGTCAGACAGATTTTTGAGAAATTTAGCTTTACATCGTTTGCTCACTAAAGAATCCTCTGTGAATGGGTGCCGACAGAGAAAGAGACCAAACAGCTGATACAAACAATAATCCACAAGTAATCCACACGACTCCAGTCCATCAACTACCAGCTTGTGAAGTCAAAAGCTGCATTTATGGACTCTGTTTTGCCCAAAAATCACATGTTAATTGATGGTCTGTAGTGGTGTGGATTTTCGGATTCTTATTCTGACGGCACCCATTCACTGCAGAGGATCCACTGGTGAGCAAGTGATGTAATGCAAAATTTCTCTAAATTTGTTCTGATGAAAAACCAACTTATCAACATCTTGGATGGCCTGAGGGTAAGCAATGCAATCTGAAAAATCAGATTTAGCAAAGCAAAAGTGATCTGGCAACATCATTTATCCTTTTGGCTGATATTAAATTCAAAAACACTGATTCAGGAACGAAACCAGTTACTAGCTTTCCCACTCTATGGACATGACTTTTATATCTCTCACTTTCCTTGTTTCCTCACATCCCCTCACCGCATCACTCACCCTGTGACACTGCTGCTGGCCGAGCTGTCTGTAATCTGCGAGCTTGTGATCCACTTTGTCTCGCCCACTACAGTTCGGGCATGTGGCAGTCGCCCAACATCCTTCACCGTCATCATCAGGTGGTGTGAAGACTTCAGCACTCGTACGGCCTCATCGTGTGGGATGCCGAAGAAACTCCGGCCGTTAACCTCCAGGATCTGATCGCCGACCTGTGGAGATAATGGAGCAGAGAGAGGAGAAGGTGGATGGGCTGGTGGTGGCAGAGCAGGGCAGGAAGTAAAGGGGGGTTGTGATGAGGCCGGAGACGGGGCAGTCTGGACAACCAGAACATGGTAGAGTTGTGTGGTCAGGTTAATTTTGTGGAACAGCAGAGAAGGTTTTGATGAGATAAACAGAAAGTCAAAATTATGACGACTTACTGAAAAGAATGCATCCATAGACAAACACATTTTAAATATTCATGCCTGCCTTATAAAGAGAATTCAAAAAGAGCACAAGTGAAAAATAGCACAAAATATGCCTCCTCCAAAATAATAGCTGATTCTGAACTGCACTACAGCCTACATTACCAAATGTTTTTCCAAATTCCATTTTTTTTATTTTAATAAAAGCATTAAATTAATTTTCACTGAGTGAAATAAAGCTAAAAAATTATTTGATACAATATTATTTTAGATTAAATAATTTAATTTATACATTTATACTAAATATAATTTTAATAGAATATTTCTAAAACATTTGATGAAAAAATAACAAAATTACTCAAAAACTAAATTACTAAAATAAAAGACCATTTAAAATAAAATATTTTTTTTTGCAAAAGGTAATATTCTAAAAATATTTGGCTTCCTTTCCTTGAACCTGCAAACTGTATAAAAACACTGCATAAAAAAAAGAAAAAAGAAAGAGAACATTTCAGTCCACCACATGCCACCAAAATAAATTCAATTTAGATGGCAAGGCATGTCCTGCTTTTACTGTAAGTGTAATACATCTTAAGTCAATCACTTCATTTCTCAGTATTGGATGAGAAACTGAAGAGATGCCAAAAAAAAAAAAAAAACATGCTGTAGCTTTAGTGCTACAAACACAGAACATTTCTTCTGGATGTTTCTGACAGTCTCTTCATCCATTCATCCTCCCACTCGTTGATCTGCTCTTTATCTTTTTCCCATGCTCCTTCTGCTTGTCACTCATTTATCTCACTCATTGTTTCTTCTTTTGTCAGTCCAGCTCTGAGTAAAATATTTCTATTTTCGAAGCTCTTACTCTGGGATTAACTCGTCACAACAGCAAACTGGCTCCATTTCTCTTTATCTTGCACTCGTTCTGTTTTCATCACTATCTCTCAGTTTCATCCCAGCTCTTTTTATGGATCAATACCGGCCTGCCCCTCTCTCCGCCCAAAGAAGCTTGAGGGTAATTAAAGAGGCTTTGCAGTAATCATGATATTAATAAATTATGGCGTTAATCAATTTGGACGCAATACAGCTTTGTTTTCCCAAACAACACAAGAGAGGTATTTGAAATCGATGCAGCAGATACGAGCTCCTGCTTTCCCAAGCGAAACAGCCGATCATTAGCTCAGGTTTATCTCCCGGCATTTCTTTTCAGTGTATCACTCCAGTGTGTTCAAACGCTGTGAGATACCAGATACGGTTATTACAGGAAACACATCTAACTACTGAGGAATGTGAGAGAGAACTCTTGAAAAGATTTGAAAGGAAAATATGAAAGTTGCTCTAAACGAGAATGAGAAATTCTCAAAAATGTCCAGGCTGCAAAATAAAAAAAAAACAAAACAAACGAAACAAAACAAAACAAAACAAAAAGCAAAAAAACAAAAAAACAAAGCAAAAAGCAAAAAACAAAAGAAAGCAAAGCAAAAAAAAAAAGAAAAAAAGACATGTTCTAAATGGCTAATAATATTATAATATGCAATATCCTTATAAATTGCACATATATAACCTTGACTTTAGTAGACCTGAAATATAGTGCATTGTTGGACCATTGTTGTTAACCAAATCTTAACTTAAAACTATTAAAAACTGTTGCCAGTAACTACAATAAAGCTTAAATTAAATGAAACATAAATATCCAGAAAACAGAAATGCTGGCTGGTCAACTAACTCACTAAATAGCTAATAAAAAAAATCTATAAAATATATAGCTATAAAGCGTAAAAAAAAAAACATAAAAACAAAACCTTAAACAAAATTTTAAATGTAAAATATACTACAATAACAATTAAAGTTGATTTAGCACCTAAAAAAACTAAATTTGGCAACAAACAATAAACAAACCAAACCAAAACAAGAAAATGAAACATGAAATGACACTTATTTAAATGCAATGGCTTTACATACAAACAAACATACAGAGAGGAATACACATATACTGTATATATATATATATATATACATATATGTGTGTGTCTCTTTCTCTCTCTCTCTCTCTCTCTCTCTCTCTATATATATATATATATGTAAAGCCACCTGCCATCATTTAATCTCCTCCGAACTCCTCCACATCATCTGTGCTGACCTCTCATGATTTGGAATCATGTGGGGAGTATAATCATGACAGGATGAAGTTGAATAATCCTCATGTTAATATTGCAGTTCAGCCTCTCTCTCTCTCTGTTTTCTTTTCTTTCACATCACTCCACCATTTTTTCCCTTTAACTGCATTCTGCACTCCCTGTCGGTGAAGGAACGACAGCGTTTTGTAGCTGCAAATCCACCGGCAGTCATTCGTTTTCAACCAGCAACATCACTTTTTAACAACATGAGAGACAACTTAATGCAAATGAGCAGTGGCGTGATGCTCTGATTATCAATGGGAGTACAGACAGTCGACTAAAATGCTGAATAGTCGACAAGGAGCCAACAGCAAAGACTGGGAGGCCTCCAGAGATTTCACTGCTGTCAGTGCAGAGGCCCTTGAGAGTGAATGAGGAAAATGTTTGGCATTTGGAAGAACGCCTGCCCTGACCACGGCATCCCTGCCATTTGTCTCTTTCCTGATGGAGGAGGAAGAAAACGAAGGAAGAGAAGATGGATGAGAAATGGGCTTGGCTGCTTGTTTTTCCCAAATGGCTCCAATATCCGGACAGCAATCAGAAACAGTGGCTAACGCACACAGCAATCATGCTTGGTTACCAATCCAGGTCTGTCAATCAATCAATCACTTTTATTTATATAGCGCTTTTAACAACACAGATTGTAGCAAAGCACTGAACATGATCAAATAGGAGAATAGAGTGATGGTAATGTATATGTCATGCTCGCCGTAGCACAAATGGCACATCAGGCATGGATCTTGCTGGCAAACGAGAACTTTAATACTTGCAACAAAGATGATACTTGCAGACACTTACTGACACTCACGTACACTTAATGACCGACACAGAGGGCAAAAACATAGACACTTAAATACAGACACTAACGAGGCTTGAACTAAACACACATGGGGATCACAGCTGGACACTAATCAACATAATTAACAAAACTAGGACAGGAACTAAGGACCAAATAAGGGCATGACACAAGAGGAGCAAAAGCACATGGAACTACTAAACACAAAGTCTGACAGTATAATGACGAGACTAAACTATTTATTTATTAAATGCAGAGACAGTCTCTGTAATCAAAACGATGATAATCACTAGAAATTAGGTGCCCCCAACCTAGCAAGCCAGAGGCGACAGCAGCAAGGAACCAAAACCCCATCCATGAGAGAATGGAGAAAAAAAAACCTTGGAGGAAACCAGGCTTAGTTGGGGCCAGTTCTCCTCTGGCCGGACGCACAACACCTAACCTCCAGTTCAATTTTAAGTGCATGTCAGATTGTGCAAAAGACTTATAGTGTGTGTGTGTGTGTGCGCATTTGGTCCCGGTGATCTGTCCACAGGGCTCATCTAGGTGTTCTGGTCTCCGATGAAGATCATCTCTTTGTGCTGATACACCATCTTATCTGGATACAGACTGAGAAACAGAATAAGAGAGAGACTAATATTAGCGTAGATGCCATTCTTTTTAAGACATAACGAGTACATCGTGTGTGAAGGGGAGTGTTCCCAGTTCCGGTTGATCGAATAAATGAAGCCTAATAATCCTTTAATGGATTTGATTAATAAATGTGTATTAGTGTGTTAAGTGTAAGCCATAGTAAAGATAATTTAATCTAGATTTAAACTGACAGAGTGTGCCTGCCTCCCGAACACTATTAGGTAAATTGTTCCAGAGTTTGGGTGCTAAATAGGAAAAAGATCTGCCACCCGCAGTATATTTTGATATTCTAGGTATCAAATACCTAGAAGAAGTGTGTACCTCTGTGAGAGAAAAAACATCTGCTCTACTGTTACGTCAAATGTCAGAGCATAGTGCATCGCTCATTCTTTATTTAGGAAAGTAGTTTAGAGGCTGTAGCTATAAGCCAAATACAACACTATACATTTCTATCTTTACACACTCACTTTGTCACATGCAAGGTTGCTGTTGTGCATTTTTAAGTTTGTTATTTTAACACTAGCTTCAAAAGAACTTTAAATTGCTTTAGACAGATGTGAAGAAAGATAGCTTTTACATTCATCTCAATGGCAGCTGTTTTGTTTCTCGTGCTTCATGGAAATCAAGAAATATTTTTACTTGAGTCATAAACACCATTCATAACAATCTAGAAATGCAGAGGAAAGAATTCATAAAACAAGTGGCAGCACTTTATTTTACAGTCCTGTTCTTCGTGCACATACTATGTACTTATTGTAGTAATTGCAATAACTAGGTAATAACTAGGTACTAACCTTGAACCTACCCCTAAACCTAACCCTACCCTTGTAGTTACCTTATATTACCAGTACTTTGAGTAAGTACACTGTAACTACATTGTAAGTACATGTATTTACGTACTGTAAGTGCAACCAAACAAATATTTCAGCTACGACAACAAATGCAGCAGGAGGGTAAAAATATAACTGTAAAAAGTGCTGAAAAAAAGAAGAAAAAAAAAGTTTAAATATGAAATAGGCTGTTATGAAAAAAAACATTTGAAAATAAATATATTAACAATTTATTTTAACAATCATGAAATCTATCTATCTATCTATCTATCTATCTATATATATATCTATATATAGATAGATAGATATATATAGATATGTATATAATTTTTATATAGAAAACTGGTTCTTTATGCCATTTTTCCTGGCAATTTTCAGTGAATTTACTTGACAGCAAAAAACTAAAAATGCTATTAGGGATTAAGGAATGTTGGGTTGTAAGAAACAGATTACTTGATAAAATAAATAAATAAATAGGCAGTAAAATGACGATATTTTGATATTATCAACAACAATTATCAAATTCACCTGTAAAACATATTATTTATATAATGTCTCTTTTTATTATATTTTTTATATTCCAACGTTTTGCAATATTGTACTTTTTGTCAATAAAACGATTTAGACTTTTTAGAAAAATGTATGTGTGGGCGGGTTTATGTGGTTTATGAGGACACAAATTTGTATAATGACATGGGTATGACATAGGTATTACAATAT
>JAUMHE010000077.1:5334927-5362346 GCA_032359235.1 Enteromius mattozi
TTCCTTCACATCAAGCTCTTCGCAAAGATGAAAAAGAAAATGAGAGTTAGAAAAAGAAAAACAAAGAGGAAAAAAAGCTCTTCAATTACATGCTCTCTTCCCTAGTGGTGCTTTAATTTTACGTTCAATCCTGTGGCGTTTCACCGCATGTCTCATTGGGTCTGTCTGGGCGATAAGACAGAGTCCTGCTTATCAATTCAGCCATCATCACACACAAACACACACATCAGCCTCATCCAATCAACCTCAATGATTTCACTGCCAAGAGCTTAAGCTCTCCACAAACAAAGATACAGCGGGGTTTACTGGATAATTTTCTCTCTATGCTTACTCTCTAACTCTCTGCTTACCTTATCTTAACCCTCACCCTCAGAGTTGTGACTAGTACTCAATAAAACTGGTAAACACTGTACAGAAGGCTATAGTAGGTTTGTATTTGGTCAACAGATGTTAAATTAATGAGACTGCATTAGGCTAATATACTGTAGAAAAAATATGACGAGGACGTGGACCACACATAGAAAAATGAAAAGGAGAAATTTCAAAGCTCAATACGGCAGCTGCACGAAAGGGAATACAGCCTTACAGTTAAGAGCCAATTAACTTCTAGAATATACACCAGCTGGACCAGCATGAAAAATGCATATTTTTAAAAGTCATTAAACCCAATTAAGCTAAATTTATGATACTATTTTTCAATAGATTTTGGACATAATTTCTTATTTAAGCAGATAGAAACTGCTCTAAAAGGGACTTTTGATTCCATTCATCGAAATAACTAATTCAGATATGCATAATTTATACAACAAAAACAAATAAATTGCACTAAATTTCAGCATTTAACAGAGCAGAATCATTTTGTTTAGGCTGGACACACTCGAATATGAACTGCACTAAATATGAAAATAAAAATGTGTGTGCATTGCAACGATATACTTTGTAGCTTTATTACAGTACTGTAGCTGGGTCCTTCAGCGTTAACTTTTTTTTATAGTGAAAGACAAACATAAACCAAGAAGATCTAACAATTCACTAATGGAGCCAAACTGAAATCTCCATATCTGTTGTACTGAATCATAAAATGCCTTAAAAAATGAAGATGCTAAAAGAAAAGTTTTAGTTTTAGTCACAGTAACTTATTTTCTATACAACTTTTAGCCACAGTGCACATAAATGCACAGTTCAATCAAAATGATCCATATGAAAGGAAATGCTTATCCTGACAGTGAAACTACTTTTTTTGAACAAATCAAATCCAATGCCTCTTGGAGGGAGAGCAGACAGCTGAGTTCTGAATGATTTTCATCACAATAACCTTACCATCCAGAGAAGACAGGTTCTTGCTTTTGAGCAGAGTGAGGAATGATCTGTAAGCATATTCATTCTCTCAAAATCATTCGGCAGAGAAAAGGACAATTTCCTAAGGTTAATTCAAATGTATATATACAGTGCGTACCTTAAATAGGTGCACACTGTATATATACCGTTTCAGTCCGTTCCAGGAGTATATGTGTATATAGTCCAGGTTTTGCCTACATTGTGGGGACCAAACGTCCCCATTAGGGGGGTTACTCTTTCAGACCAATGAAATTTTACAGTGGGCGGGACTAAATAGCACAATGATACAGAAACAACATTTTCCATGCCTGTTAGAACATGTTTAGGGGTATTTTTAGCAGATAAAATGTGTAATTAACTCAATATATAAACAATTGAAGTCAATGGAAAAATCTCCAGCACGACAAGTTGGTCACATGGCACTTAAATGACCGGTTCCACTGTAGTGGGAAAGCACTCTCATGAAAAACACAGCTCTCCTCAGAAGCACACAATATTATAACCGCAGAAAGGCAGTTACTGGCCTCTACAACGAAATTAATCAATATCCATTTAGGGTCCATTTTTTAGTTGTTGTTTCGTCTGCGCTAATGCAAGCCACTTTCGAAGGCGGAAGGCCGGGTCAATATTTCCAACCCCACATTTTCACTCGTCCGAGAAAAATAGCAGGGAATTCCCTGCAAACGCCGATTTCCTAATTCCTAATTGCAAATACCAAATCCACAAACACTCCAGCATTGATTAACATCATATCAGCCAACTGCAACTATAAGTGACACAACAGGCCACGCATGGTGAGCGTGATTTCACCAAGTACAAGATGTTCATTGTTGATCAACCAATCAGAACTGAGGAATAATTTTTCTGGAAATATCTGTTTTAGGCTTATGATCATGGTTAGGCGCTTCTACACCCTTGTTAATCAGCTATCATTTCCCACTGATTTTAGACCTACATTTTGGGTAGGGGTAGGTTTAAGGGTAAGGATTGGGATAAGTTCATATTTTTGGACAGTAATGTTGATCCAGGACCATGTCTTACTTGGCAAAATCACGGTGACCGGCCACACATGCAAGCCAGTGAGTTTACTTGTTCCTTTTTGCTCGGCACAAAGCTAAATTACACAAGGCTTGTTCATTAAGCATAAAGCCTATGAGGAAGTCATTAAGTAATGACTGGACTATGAGAGACCAATAAACAAGGCTTGTATAATAAGCCCCTGCAGAGTCAGACTTAACAGCCATTTATGTTGAGGACATCAGGGGACCGATAATCATTTTATAGTATCCATTCTTTCAACATAATCCATTACTAAATACACTGGTGGCTTGCAACACACACGAGAGGAGGAATAAAGGGAAGTGTTCTTTCACACTCTATCAAGTATTAGTGATGCAAAGTTAGGAGTCAGGTTTTGCTATAGAGTCTTATAAAAAAGTGACGTGTGGTCTTGGAAAGTAGTAATACGTTTGTTTTTGCCAATTAATATTTAATTAATTTTTTTTTGAAACAACGACATTCAATCTCTAATGGAATTTAAAAAGAAGCATAGCTACAGTATATGTGCTTTTGTATGCCAAAGCCTGGTTTACAGTTGAATTACAGTGTATGAAAACAGATTTCATATATGCTAGACTGATGTCTGCTGTATTCCATTAAAGGAGGATGCTTTTGCTAATGCATGATATTAGAAGTCGCTTCCACCCTGCACTGTTCTCGCCCACTCCATCCTATAGAGAGGCTGAGAGTGCATAATTACAAAGAAGCAGTGGCATAAAATAAGCACTCCTGGATTGACAGACAGGAATGTGGGTGGATGGATGGATTGACAGAAGTAAGAATGGATGAGACAGAACTGAAGATACTGTAGATGGACAAAGAGATGAATAAAAAGACAGACGTACAGAATAGTTAGATCACACAGATGAAAGAGAGTAAGAGAAAGAACTATAGATAAAACAATACAAATGACTGACGGAACAATAGATAAAACTATCTGAAAGAATGAAAGACAGACACACGGGTAGTTCGACAGATACAGTAGAACAATGCAACAATAAACAGAATGATAGAAAGACGTTTGGACAGACAGGCAGAGGCAATGACTTTGAGGTATTGACTTTGAAGGCAGCGTTTTTGCAGGAAGGCACCTTATGAAACTGATTTTGGACATATTTATTATATAGGGTTCACCCTAAACCTATATACAGTATTTTTATTACTATAATACTGATTTCTCGGTAGAAATTAGCTAGCAAAAAGTTAGTCATTTACACACAAACTGGCCACCAAATGCAACTTTCAGATGCCATCTTTAATTTTCAGCTCAACCATCATGGAATGGAACGCAAAGGATTGTGGGATATCAAAGGCAGCGAAGGATACACCTATGCTGCCTTCGCAATTCGATCAGAAGAAGGTACCTCCAGAGACAGAAAGTAAAGCAGAATTTGAATTTGGATGCCTTCCTGCCTTGGAATGCTGCCTCCGAAGGCTTTCGAACGCAGCAATAAATTAATTTAAGGAATGATAGACAGAAAGATAAATGATTTATAGACAGAACAATAGATAGAATGATAGATACAGATGGACAGACAAACATAGATACATATGGGTAGTTGACAAATAAAAATTGGACTGCGTCCTAATGTGTGACACAGTAAAAAGGTTAAAAAAAATAAATAAGTAAAAAAAACCTTAACACAAATAACATGAGAAAAATGTATCTTCATTCTTAGAGTTACAAACAGCATGAGAGAGGTTTATCTTCAATGTTAATGTTTTTATCACACCACAGAACACATGTCAACTACCCATATAAAGACAGAGACAAATGAATAAACAGAAAGAAGAATAAAGCGATTGACTGATAGAGAAAGACATATACAGATAAAAAAAGAAAAAAGGAGAGATGAAAGAATAGGATAGACAGACAGATGGTGGGATAGATAGAGAGCTAGGTAGACAGATGGATGGATGGATAGATAGACAGATGGATGATGGACGGATGGATGGATACACAGAGAAACTATGCTATGAACACAGAGGTGTGTGAAGTGATGTGAACACACAGTGCTTAGAGGGAGAGAAGGGAAGCTATTTTTAGGGAGAACATGAACTTGATGTGGAGGAGTGGCATGGCCTGTCATACAGCTGCTTGACCCCATGCAATGTCTGCACTATTTTCTGCTTTTTCCTCTTTGCTCTCACTCCACTGTATCTTTCAATTCTCAAGCCCTCAAGCTTATCACACTACAACGACCAAACAGAGATAACAACCCAGGAATCATATAATCAATATGAATATTGATGTCCAAATATTTCAGTCAGTCTAAACCAGAGCTCCAGGAAATTTTTTATAAGGCCCCTCAAGTGTTAAAAATTTATCTTTAAATTCAGCCTGAAAAATCAATTTTGCTTTCAGCCGTTTGGTTTGACCTCTTAAAGGGATAGTTCACGTAAAAAGAGAATTCAGTCATCGTTTACTCAACCTTCTTTCTTATAAAATAAAATAAGATGGTCCCCATTTTCTTTCATTGTATTTTTTCTTATACTATGAAAGTCAGTGGGACCAGCAACTGTGTTTTCTGCAAAATATCATCTTTTGTGTTCAACAGAAGAAAGCAACTCACAGAGGTTTAGAACAACTTGAAGGTGAATAAATGATGACAAAACTTTCATTTTTGGGTGAACTATTGGGTGAACATCACAAACCAGATAGATTTTTTTCTTCTGTAGAACATAAAACATATTTTGAAACAGGGGTGTGCGATATATATCGTCTGCAATAATATCGTAATTATTGTTTTAACGATGTGCGATTTGACATTATCGAGTATTTTGCAAAAAGCATCCAAAACACCCCTACGTAAAGTCTTGACTAGTACGCGTGGGCACATTTAGAGTGTGTTCACTGCATGATTTATCAATTAAAATGCACTGTTTTGCATCTCTGAGGAAAATTACAGTATTTCGTACATGAATCAATCAAACGTTTAAATTATTTAGTTCAATCGCAATGACTCATTTGTTAACAGTGATATGCTGCCTCCTACTGTCAGTTTTAATTTTACATTTAAAGTTTTTTTTTCGTAATTTAAATAATTTCAAATAACAGTATTCAACTTTTTGTTTAATATATCAAAACATTATTTATGCATTTGTAACTGCAGGATGAATGCATTCATGTTCTGAACTAAACAATACATATAAATGTGTTTCTGTGTTTTCTCTGCATTGCAAAGATAAGTTTTACTGATATTGATTTCATTTGCTTGGAATAGCCCAAATATCTCTTTATTCTAATTCACTGATTAAATGTAAGAATCTAATTTAAAAAATAGTGCATACTTTTAGAAAAATTGCTTTACAAATGCCCATAAAAGATAGAAGTCAATTTAAACTTATTGGTAAAAGAACTGACCACCACACAGAATATAAAGATTTTTAAAAACTTTATAAGTCAACTGTCTATGGTAGCCCTTAAGATACCAGCACAATAACACACCCAGCAAAATATCATCTCATTATCGTTATCGATAACATCCAAGAAAATATTGAGATACTATTTTTTGTCAATATCGTACACCCCTTTGTATTGACTAAAAAATATAATCTTTGGTGCCTTCTGTAGAATGCATATTTCTTGTGTCACATAATTACTGCTAGCTGTTAAAAAAAAGTGCTGGAGAAGCTATACTGTTTTGCTGCTGTCGTGCTACTGAAAAATGTAGTTAAGTTAGCAGTATCACAGCTTTTAATTAGTTACTCTCCTCTACGTGGATAACTTAATTGAAGTTAATGAGCATTGTTAGGGAGTGTGTGTGCAGGGTTAAGCTGATTACCGCATAGAACATTGTTCTTCCTGTGCATGTCATGTGCTTCCTGCTGTCCAGAGCAGCACTTCTGGGCTTTAAGATGAAATGCAGCAAATCATTAGTTCTACTTAAAAGCCAACACATCTTTTCCTACAAAGAGAACGAGTAGGAGCAAAAGAGCGAGGCTGTAGGAAAAAAAAAAAACACCCAGAGAAGAGGATAATTGAACAGCCCTGATCCCTAGGTTATACCTAATCCTGTTTAATTAACTAAAAATCCTCCAGTGTTTCATCAAAGCCAGCCAGAAAAAGAAGGAGGAATGACAAATCGTGTGGTATGTCATTTAAAAGCTCCATCTACCCTCTCCTTTCCTCCGTGTTCTCTTGGTTTGGATGGTGCACCTGCTGTGAGTATTTCTATTGTAGCTCAGAGCTCTTCACGCAGGCAGCCGTGTGGCTCAAAGTGCCTCTTAACCCCTCCGCTGCACCTCTCTTCCCAGCATGCAACACTCTGCCAGCCCATGTGACAATGAGAGCGATATTCGGGGATCAGCAGACCTGGGCTCCGCAGCGCAGGGATTTCAATTTCAATGAGCAGCACTGAGGGTTCTTTACAGAGAAAAGATAATGTTTTAGTGTCTCACCTTTTCTGCTCATGGAAAAAAATAACTATAGACTACAGAAATAGCTTTTGGCAGTTGAATCTATAACCACACACATACAGCGCATATAAAAAAGCAGGTTTGAAATTGTAATGGGGGCGTACATATCATGAAACTCATAGGTGCTATTTTTAAATGACTGGTCTAAATGCACAATGTGTTAGACCCAGGGTGTCAAGCTCTAAAACAGCAATTGATATGCCTTGGTGTAGCAGTGAAAAACACAAAACGCATGCTTTTCTGAAGCTACTTTGAAATAGAAGCCTATAATATAACTTACTAATTAATTAAAGGAACAATAGAGAAATTCAATTATTTATTACAACTACTATTTTATTGCCATCATTGCCTTGAGCGCTGAAAACTTTAAAGTGGAAAATGAAATGTGTTTCTATGCCATGATTATTTCAAAGACATTTTCACCACTAAGTATAACACAAATCATCAAATCTAAATTTTAAAATACAACTTCTTTCTATTTTAACATTTTAAAATGTCATTTATTTCTGTGATGTTAAAGCTGAATTTTCAGCATCATTACTCCAGTCTCGAGTATCAGCCAGTGTATACACACACACACAGACACACAGAGTGTGTATAAACGGGAACAACTACTGACTAAACTACTAAGGCAGTTGATATATAAAGGTGGTTAACTGCTGTGCAAACATTCCCTCTCTTGTGGAGTGCCACTGTTTTATTCTCAAGTTTTGACTAAGAGGGAGAGAGAAGGTTACGCTTACTCAGCACGTCTCCTACTTCAGGCGATGCGAGTGGGTTAATGTGGGTCAGAACCAAGGGCGAGATCTACTTTAACATCAGCGTTCCTCCTGCCCAAGAGAATGTTGAATACAGCGAGAAAACAACGTGAAGTGATCTAGATGCATTTCAAGTACACAATGCATTGTACCCTTCTGTGTTTTAAATGTCTCAGAGCTTTGTAAAACATAAACTGGTTAAAACTTGTATTGTACACAATTCTTAGTAAATGAGACTCACTGAGAGTATCATCTGTAACATTTGTGTGCTATAATCGTGTAATAGGTTTTCCATTATAATTTTAAAAAACCTGTGTACTACGTCAATTCTGCTACACTCCATCTAGTGGTTTTGAATGCTATAATGCTAAAAAAAACACACATTCACAAATCTTCAGCAATTCCCTCTCATTAATTCCTATTTCTAATCAGCAGTCAATCCCCCTTCTTTCCTGATTCATCCTCCATTGTTCTTTGTGAGAGGAGCTTGTGATCCTCCTCATATCCATCTCTCCCTCCATTCTCCTACTGTCTCATCCATCACACCCTTTTATAATGTTCCTGGTGGCCTTGAGGTTGAGAGATAGGATAAAGGGGCCAAGAAAGCGAGAAAAACTGAAAGAAAGAGAGCATTGGCTATCCATAAAGATCCTTCTTTGGAAGCTAATATGTAAATCAATGTAAAAAAATAAAAATAAAAAAGGATTCAAAAACACATTTTTGTATGTTTTTGGTTTTTTAATGATAATTATCTTTTTCATAGAAAGATGATCTTACTGATGTATCAGACAAGAGATCTTCAAGTGATATTTGCAGTATATATTTGCAATATTTCCAACACTGAGGAAGATCCTGCATGACCTGAAATGCATGTGTGTGTGTGTGTGTGTGTGTGTTAGCACATGAAATAATAAAAGAAGGCTGCTAGTATCTCGATGTGGAATAAATCTTTATTGGATTTATTTTAACTTGTAATCGTGTCACATTTGGACTGAAAAAGTATGCAAAAACCTTTTTTTTCTTTTTCTTTAAGAGATATTGCCCTTAGAACTAACACCAAATGATAACCTAAATAATGCAGCCAGAATCAATTAAATATGATATTGGTCTGAATAAAAATGCAAATTCATTATTTGCCACTAGGTGCCGCTTTGGGAGCCTTAAAAGCTCACAAACACTGCTTCAAATGAAATCGCCCAATCACCACAGAATTAGCATCATGCAAAGGAGGGGTTTGTAAAAATTAATTGTTGAACCAATGGTTTGGGAGTACTTGAGCAATTAAAGTAAACAAATGCATATTATAAGAAAATTAAAGTGACCTTGCATGCATGTCACCCTGTTGTTTGGGATTCCCAAAACCAGAATATGAACATTTCATAACCCATATAGGGGCACTTTATTAGCGTAATTAGTGTAATAAAGATGAATAATGCATTTTTGTTTATGCATAAGCTAAAAACAGCATAGACTAAAATATCTTGGTTCATTAAAATGAAGATTAGAAGTAAGAAAGTTACAAGTATTGTCAACCCATCCCTCATGTCCACACTGCTGACAGGTTTAACTGTTATAGCTTCATGCCATCAGGGAAATGCTTATTACTGGTATTTTCTGTTAACAAAAAGTATTTTAAATAAATTTTTGCGAAGGCTAAGAAACTGAGTGAAAGGAAGAGATCTAAGAAGAAAGAAACAAAGTGTGTCGCTGCTTCTCAAAGTGCATCTCATTAGCTCCACTTACTGCTTTGCTGTTTATGTTTAAGTCTTTCCCCTTCTGTTCTCTAAAGCATCATTTATGCTGGTGGAGCTTTATTAAGAGTCATCTTCCCGAGTCCTGCTACACAGCTGTTCCCAGCTCTCCTAGGAAACGTCCTGTCGCACAGAAACACTGACACACAGCAGGATGGCCATCAGGGACAAGCTAACCATAGCCTTCACCTGACATGTAAGGGCTCTCTGTACAGTCAAAGAGTGTTTACATCATAACAGCACAGCCCTTGACATAAAGGTTCAAATCAGAAGAAAACAGAGTAGTGAGAGATGCCATGTTAGAGAACACGGATACCAAGCATACATCTGCATTAAAGTTAAACAGCCAAAGCCACGATTACAAATAAGACCTTGTGAACTCATCAGAGGTACATGTATCATGAAATAAGCCAAAACACGTTATATAAGTAAGTAAATAAATAAATAGTAGTTCTTTGTATAATCTATTGTTCTATTCTAATATTTTAGAGCTGTCACTGGGGCGGTACCTTTGGTACCTACATGTTTGTACCATTTTGGTACCTTAAAGGTACTTAAAATGTACATATTTAAACTTAATAAGCACAAAAGTGTACCTTTTAAACAGGTACCGCCCCAGTGACAGCTTTTGTACCTTTTTTCTGAAAGTGTGAATATGTTTAATAACCCAAGCAAAATTGTAACTGATCGTCATGCATTTTAATTCTATGGCAATAATCAGCTTAAAGGCAGTGTATACGATTTCTGGAAGCCAATGTTGATATTTGAAATCACCAAATCAAACACGCCTCTACCCCAAAAGGGTCTTGTCCCTTTGATAGCCACAAAAAGTCACATTATGACCCAATTTTTTTTGTTATTCATATATTATTATTTACAGTACTGATCACTGATGCTATTTTATTTTGACGTTCAAAACCTGACTTTTTTGATGTTTCTGATCAAAACATTACATTATAATATTTAAACAATTAATTAAAATAAATGTAAAATTATTTTTTATCAAATATTTAATATCTTATCTTTATTTGAGACTCTCTAACTCTAGACCTCTAGAGCCAAATGGCAAAAGCATGAGACCATGAGCCGGTATGATTGGCATGAGTTAATATGTGCTTCCAGAAAAAGCTGCAAGAAAGCATGGTGAAAATCCTGCTTGCATGTGCCTTGGATCTGTAAACAGCTGGGGAGGGAGGAATAATATGGACGAAAATTGAGAGGGATAAATATGCTCTGGTGTCTTGCCAGCATTCCTCAAAGCGCAATTCATCATGAAAGTACATATAATAGAGAGATATTAGAAACAGGTGGCTAACTGCTGTGCAAACGCTTCCGTCCTTTGTGGAGCGATGTTTTAATTCTTTCAGTTTTAGTAAGAACGAGAAAGGAGATTTTGCTTACTCAGCACCCTGTCTGAACCTATACGGGTGGGTTAATGTGGGTCAGAACCAAGGGCTAGATCTACATTAACACCACTGGGCCTCCTGCCCAATGTCGATCAGGGAGTAAAAAGAGAAACACGAAGAAGGACAAAATAAAGTGCTCTAGAGATGCATTTCAAGAGGACAGCGATATTAGTTAACTTTTAAAAGTAAGCGGTTTTTACAGCACTATATGCAACTTCATCAAATTCAGCATCGTTACCTTTTCTATCATTAGCATTTGTGTGTATAAAATCACTTCTGACAAGGTCACCAAAATGGGACATGTCATCTTAGACACACACACGCACGAACAAACACACCCCAAGACATCCTAGCAGCATTGCAGTGAATTTTACACATGTAGGTAACTCTCTAAAAAGGTAGCAGCTGGAATAATTTCCCTTCAAGCAACTTGAGGTTAAGTGTTTTGCTCAAAGGCAAAACTGTGAAAGCTTATGGCTCACTACTTATGGGAATCGAACCAACCCGTGTTTGATTACGCATTCTAAGCTTTATTCACTCCACCACACCACCCTTGGGAAAAATTTGTGTCATAAGACAGAAAAGAAATGACATAGAGAGAAAAAAGTGCAAAACTACAAAACCTCTTTAACCACCGCATGTGAAACATGTCAGATCAGTCAGACCACTGTATTATCAGGCGTGAGCAGTCTGTATCTGTCAGTAACCCACACCGCTCATGAAGAACATATGAGCATGTCGTCTACTGATCTTGAGTGGCAGAACAATTATATCACCTATCAAATCCATGCTCTCTCATTATAGTGTCCATCAATCATAAATCTCAACAACCCGCCACCCCCATCCTCCTCTAGCCAGAAACTTCCCCAGATGCTGTTATTTTCCCTGATGCAGGGCCTTTAAGGTCCAGCCAGCCTGTGGAGATGAGTGTGTCTGGCAGCTTCCACTGGCAGCGATCCACAGGGAAAAACTCATCAGCCTGTGTCCATGGTTTGGGATGCAGTATTTTGCGACAATGCCGAGGTCTGAAGTCCTCAAGGATGGGATGAAGGATATCTACCCTCTGACACTGATCTGAAGGCTAGATATCATTTTCACGTACAGAACTCATTTTTCCAGACATTCGCTGAAACATAAATCTCAGATTGAAATCAATTATCTGGACCCGGTGCGGACTGAAGTCTTCTGGTACAGCGGCTTCTGCCGTTCCATCATAATCCAGGGGAGTTATAATAAAACACAGCGCCCCTTCATGACCCTGCACACATCTGTGCAGAATTAATATCTCCATATGCCTCTGACCCCTTTCCTCTCATCCATTTCTTCATATCGGAGGGGAAAACAGTGCATGTTCGGGGAATTAAATTCTTTTCTTTTAAGTCCTTTTGAAGGCACATCCTCGCAAAAGAGTGATTTTAATATTCTGAAACATCTTAATTATCTCTCCAAATCTTAATCCTCAGTGACCAAACAATGTGTCATTCCTCTCATCTGAATATATGTGTGTGCGTTCAAATCTGCCAATTTCCTTTCAGTAAGATGACAGACCTGATCCTTCTGGGAGGACAGCTTTAAGTAGTTTTAAGCACTATTCTATAACAGAGTCCCAGAACCTCAACAGATTAAAAAGGATATATTCCTTAAATCTGACTGAATATTCAACCCATCACTGTTATATTCAAATGCATCAATACTTAACAGAAATATGACTTAATCTGAAGCAATATTCTTATTAATTTTCTATCGTTGTGACATAAATCTGCATGCTTTCATATTTAGTCCAATGGCATTATTTTTTACCCTTATAGAGGGCATTTTCTTAATTATACTGTTATTGTTATAATCTATCTTATAGACTACTTTATCAAATTAAATAATTTACAACTGCATTAAATTATATTATTCTTACATATGTTCTAGATTTTAATATTGTGTCATTATATATATATATATACACACATTAGATAGATAAATAGATATATAACAAACAAACATCTCGGTAAACTAAACCTAAAATTCAAAATTATTTTATTTTTTTTGAAGAAATAAAATCAATTGTTTTAAATGCTAAAACTTAAATTAGGCATGCGTGTGTAACCACCAATTTAAAGATGATAATTCAGAAAACTGGATTTTGGATTAAGGCATTGGCATGTTGTGTAAGTAAAATACTGTTTAATGAAGTACAAAAAAATAAAATAAAAAAGAAATCAGAAGGAAGACAGAAACAGGATGGGGCCATGATGAAAATTTGTAACTTATTGTAATTTATTTTAGATTATAATTGTGTAGTAAATATATTTTTAAAAAACCTACACATGAATCTTTAATGCTACAACTGAATTTGGGCATCACAATAAAAAGTAAATATACATTTTTATTTCATTTAATATTATCATTAAATTATTTGTATTTTAAAATGAATTTTAGACTGCAAAGAAAATGAGCATTTAATTGTATAATTAAATACCCAACATTAACAAATTAGGTAGTTTAAATAATTTTTTTTTACACTGATCTGAACTTTTTAGCCTTATAATTTTAGCTTTCAATATTGTATTTTTGTTTAACAGTGGCTGCCTTCACACAGCAGCAGAATATGTTTGTCAATCCTGTTTTTGAGTCCTTAATACAGTTACGTATTTACGGGTGTGACAACCGCATTCTGTAACCAAACTCACACCAGTACATTTTCCAAACTCACAACCGCATTTTCAGAACACACGCGCTGTGTGAACGGAACAGAACTGAACAACTAGTTGCCTTTCACGTCATTCACTGAGAGAGAGAGCAGCTCTGCCACGTGCATCTATCATGTAGAGCGTGTTTTCATGTGTGTTTTCGGTAACTTACAGTGACGGAGAAATAAGCTGCGTGTGATCTGAAAGTTTTATCCCGTCAGTTTCCCGTCAAGTTGTCTTGTGTTCTGCGCGTGCCGCACAGGATTGACAGCCATACTCTGCTGCTGTGTGAACGCAGCCACACTTAAAAAAAAAAATCTTTTTTAAAATAAAATGTGCATTAACTTAAAAAACATTACTAAATGTATAATTAAAAATGCATTCTAATAATATGAATTATTTGAATATATCTAAAACTGAATTGGTACATTCATAAGTATTTCTTTTCCAGGCCACAAAACTGGGCAGACAAAATGACTTGGAACTAGATAAGTAAACAAGACACATCAAATACATATCAATATAAAAAGCAGCACATGTGGTCTCCATGAGGATGGAGTGTTGTGGTATTTTAATGCTGTGTGTTGACAAACTGGGCAGTGAGCCGGTACCCATGGGCCCAGTGACCCGACCTAGAATGAAAACAAACCATAGAAAGAGAGAGTCAATTAGCAGATGCATCTGGTGAACAGTGCCAGCTATAAACCCGTCGAGCAAATCAGAAACGATGTCCTCTGCCAATAAACTCCAGATCGATAGGCTGCGAGCTGATGATTAATATGGATGCTGAATACATACAGACAACTAGGCCAGATGACAGTGACAGAGGCTGGATGGGACAAAGCTGCAAGAGAAAACTACATGAAAGTAACCTTCGTAGGTCAATTACCGCCATCCCTCATATGCGGCGGTGAAAATTGGCAAGTGTAGGCACTCTGGGTAAAAGCAGTTCACGTCCATAGAGGAGTCACATGCACATCGACTAAGGCTCAGTGTGAAGTTCACTCAGAGAGTGATGGCCATTTAGTCATTTAATGGGTTTTTACCCAGCAGACGGTCTCAGCGGCAAAGCTCATACTGTTACTTTTGCTGCTATATTCAACAAACACTAAAGACCAGTCATTAGAGAGTCACATGACACTAAAAACCAGATGGAACAAACAAAACAAACCCACATGCTGACGATTCATGTTGTGCTTGCTAATTTCCTATGCTCTTGCCAGCGATCATGCACACACATCCAAGTACACTTGCGCAGAAAAATTCAGGCCTGTGATGTAGGTTTGCCCGCAGCTAACAAATGTCATTTGGATCAATAAATATCATCTATAAAAAACTATATGCTTATATGGATGGGCCTGAGTTTATATGGCGTATGCATGTGTGTGTAACCATGCTTCTAAAAATGCATGAGCAGAAAAATTTTGCATTCAAGGCATGTATGCAGGTAAAACACTAACCAAGTGGGGGGAAAAACAATCATGAGGAGCAGAGAGAAAATAGGAAAATGATTAAATATATATAATTTTGTAGTTTTTAAATATAATTTAAAATATGTAAAATATTTTATATTAATATATAAAATAATGCACTAATTAAAAATGTATGTATATATACATTTTTGTATGTATATCATGCTTTTGTGTTTTATTGTGTTAGTTAGCGGTTATTTTTAGGTATTTTTTAACCTAGTCAACAACAACTGCAGTTTGAGATAAATTGGAATGCACAAAGAAAATAATTGATTTTTGTGAATTGTTAAAAATATAATTATCAGTTTTTGCAAATGAACTCTTCATATATATATATGCTGTATCTGCAGCATAATATATATATATATATATATATATATATGGATATAGATATATAGATATACACACACATACAAAAGTGTGTGTGTGTGTGTTTGTGTATGTGTTTAATGTATATTTTTTTACATGCATTTATTTTCAGAAAATAGCTATGATATTATTTATAATATTTATAAATAATTTTTAACAACACACACACACAAAAATGCAGTTAAATCCTGTTTCTTCTCTTCTCTTTTCCTATCTGTATGTCTGACATTAGTAGTGTACGTGTTGAGACAAGGTGGAGCTGCTTTAATTATTTACCAACAGGAGTCCATGACAGAGGTGTCAGCCAATGAGAGGTCAAAGCCAAGAGATCAGCCAATGAGAAAATATCACGCATATCATCAATACTGCACTGCCTCATTAGAAATGTGGACACAGCGAAATTCATGTCTTCATCTATTCTCTCTCATAACAGGCGGCAAGTCATGCTGCAGATACAAGAGCTTGTGCAACAGATGGTCTGGGTCCAGACAGGACAATGGGATGCTGGGTATGGGACGTGGGGGAGGGGTCAAGCTCAAATGTATTAAATGACATGCTTAGGTCTTCCATTAAGGCTCAAGCGAGGACAGAGGAGATGAAAGGCAAAAAAAAGGGCGGAGAGCCCTATTAATTAGCTACAAGCTTCTACTGCTCAAATTGCTAATTATATTGCAACCACAAAACACAGAGGAACAAGTCAATTGTGAGCAGAGGTTGGTTGTAATCACCGTGTAGCCTAGCTGGTGCACTAAAAGTTGTTATCACTACACAGTAAACAAGGTATGAGTGATCCAAGCGATTATTTCAATCTACATTTTACAAGGATTGTGCAACCAGACTAAAGCTCAAACTCATTTCCTGGAGCGGTTTGTGGAGGATTGTATGCTGTATGTTTCTCACTACATTAAATAAATATATAAAACCAGCTCGAGTTCTCTGCAGCATGAAAGAAAGACTGCCACGTCAAGTCTGGGCGTCGCTTTTTCCCTTCACAGAATTATTCAGCGCTTGTGTATGCGTGTGAGCGAGTGAATGCAAAAGAAAGGGCTAGAAAACAAGAGAAGTGAGTGAGAGCTTCATTCTTCTAAAATTGCTTTATATGTATAGTAATTTAAAAAGCAAAAATGGCTTAAGAGCCATAAAATGTCTAGGAATTATTTTGGCAAGTGAATGACGTTTTCACGTGCAGACATACTGAATGCGAATATATACTGAATCCGTTTGACAAATACACACACTGATAAACTACAACCTTAAATACACTGTAAGTCCCAAAGAATTTATATGTGACCCTTACCAGGATCATACCTGCAGATCCTTAAAACCAACAGGCATGTGATTTATCAGTCATTTCACAAACACAAAAGCAACAAATCTGGGATCGGTATATCAAAGATATCACATGCTGTGAGAGGGTGGTCTTAAAAACACAGAAATGCAGGCCAATGATCTGCAGTCAGTCAGCCATATATCAACAGGTCCCCAACAGGGTGTAATGAGTGAGCATCAATCCTGCCCTGCCTCAAATTGATGAGGTCTGTCAGAGAAAGGCAGTGTATATTCTCCATTTTATGGTGAGGCTAAATCAAGATGAAGAATACAAGGGACAGTCAGTCACCTGCTCTAAGCCCATGTAATGAACAGAGATCATGTGAGCACGGACCAAAGAATGTGTTCCGCCTAATCTGAGACAATTAGCTGAGAGGCTGAGAAATTATATGAATAACACTGATTTTCAGCTTTAATTTTCCTTTAATGAGGAAAAGCCAGTGAATAAAAGAATGGAGAATGGAGAAATGCTCTCTCTCCCTTCCTCCATTTTCTCATCATTAACCTGTTTTACTTTTTGGGAAATTGGAAAAAATGTATCCTTAAATCAGTGTGTAGAAAACCCGCTCAACACAAGACGAAATGCAAGCAGTCTGCATTTTTCTGAGTGTGCCTCTAAAGTACTGCTGTCTGATCATTAAAACACTTTAAAATAATGACAATTATTCACAGATTTGAAGTGATGAAATGTGACTCTCCATACTTTCCTTGTCAGTATGCTTTTAGTTCCTTCTTAAGGAAAGAAAACAAAAAACATGTAACAATTACGTTACATTTTCCATTTAAAGCGATAGTACACCCAAAAATTACAGTTCTGTCATTAATTACTCACCCTCATGTCGTTCCAAACCCATATGACCTTTGTTCATCTACAGAACACAAATGAAGACATTTTTGATGAAATCTGAGAGCTTCTGACCCTGCACAGACAGCAACACAACTGACACGTTGAAGGCCTAGAAAGGTACCACATCAGTGGTTCAACCTCATTTATATGAAACTATGAGAATACTTCTTGTGCACAGAGAAAACAAAAATAACATACATTGTGGTACTTTCCTTAACACGTGTCGAAGACTCACATGGAAAAGAAGAAACTGCTCAATATAGTCTTTGTTTTTATTTTCTTTGTGCACAAAAAGTATTCCCATGGCTTCATAAAATTAAGGCTGAACCACTGATGTCACATGGACTATTATAACAATGTCCTCACTAGCTTTCTGGGCCTTGAATGTGGTACAGTAATTGCATTGCTGTCCATGCAGTGTCAGAAAGCTTAGAAATCTTAGTTTGTGTTCTGAAGATGAACAAAGATGAACAATCAATGAAAGAATTTTTATTTTTGGGTGAACTAACCCCTTATTGCTTTCCACAGTACAAAAACAAAAATGCACTAAAACACAAGTTCACATTAGGTACAGTAGCATGACTACTGTGGTTAAAATAAAATAATGTGTTTTATATCATTCACAAGCATTAACATGACAGCTCAATATTTGGACACTTTAGCCATACATTTGTGATAAACTTATTTGAATTATATAACAAAACACTAAAACAAGCATAAAGAAATACTGCACAAGTAGCATGCCTTTCAGTTATGACATACCACAAAAAAGTTTGTTAGGTTTAAATATACAGTGCAATAGACATATTGTCTACCTGGTCTCATTGCATAAACGTACCTTGGTGCACTTTTTAGTGAGACATGAAATATGTACCAGCAAGTACATATCACTGCAGTTTCCAAAAGAAATGAACACTTGAGGAAGTAAAACCTTCTATTCCTTTTCACACAAAAGTGTAATTTTCACACAATTACTTGAAGAACATCAGGTTATGACTTCAAAACAATATTAATATGCTGGGATATTTGAAAACTGGTGCATTTGTATGTTAACGTCATGCATATTCAGCTTCATATCTATGGGTTTTCATAGACAGTAGGTTTGTTCGGTAGCTCACAGAGTACAGAGACATCCTTGAGAGGTGAGGAGCTCCTGTTCGAAACCTGTGTAATTACGGGTCTTCAAAACTATGTAAAAGGAAGTTTAAATGTCATGGTTGCATAAACAAATGCATTTTACATCAGTTTTGCATTTGTTAACACTATCGGGTAGGTTTAGGGATGGATTTGATGTAGGGCATATTTCCAACATGCTAGAGAATTAACTTTTAGCAACAGTCCATAAATATTTAAATTGTGAACCGCCACAATACATACCTATAACAATGTAATAAAAACGTGCCCGGGTTCATGTATTGAACCTGTGTTTTAGCGCCACTCAGTGGACATTTCTTTTTGAAACTGTGGTAAAACGTGCAGTAAGGCACTTAAAAACGGTGTTCCACAAAAAGTGCACAGAGGTACATATTTTTATGAGACCAGGTTGCATATTGTTCAAAAATCTTGTTCATTCTGTATATTAATATAATAGACTACACTACTGGTTATTCTGTTACTCTGCAAGAAAAATTACATCAAGACCAGTCGGTTAAAAATACTTTTAAATGTGTCTTAGAAAAGCAAAATTAGTTCTGAGAAAAGCTCTATCATCATTTGATTGCAGATGAAAGTTGGTGTGATATTTTGTACATAATGCAATGAAATTCACACATTTGTAAATGGATAGGCTAGTTCACAAAAACTTCCATTGTAGGGTCAAAAATAATGGATGTCAATAGCAACTGAACTGTTTTGTAACTGACATTCTTCAAATATCTACTATTGTGTTCCACAGAAGAAACTCATAAAGGTTTGGAAAGACTTCAGAGTGAGTAAATATTTACAGAATGTTTATTTTTGAGTGGACTATTCTTTTAAGTGTTAATTAAGTAACATAACTATACGCATAGTGTCATTGAAAGCATGTAAACACCATGTGACATCTGATTTAAACACAGCATTATGCAACAATGTGATTTATGCACTAAATCCACTATGCACTTAAAAAAAAAAATTATGATAGATGCCACTGCTGCCTTCTCACAGACAGCCACCCTCCATTTTTCGCCTCTCATTTGCATAACACTTAGTATTTCTCAACTTTTTTATTCTATAAATACATGTACTGCTCTGCTGTCAATATCTCAATGCCCTGAACGAACTTGCTGCTCAGCTTCCATGAATGAATTGAAAATGCTCACTCAGCTCTGCACAAGTGGACACATACGGTTAGAGGCATCGGTCTAGTGATGAATCTTCCAGCCTGGCTCTAACTGAGATTGCAAAGCAGCATTTGACTGTTAGCTGATAAACAATTCTGTCTTAATCATCTCTCAGTGTCAAGACAAAGGCAAGAGGCAACCTCCTCTAAGTTTGAGCCACGGGCGCCCTGGCAGTCTCAGCAGTAAAATTCAATCAACTCGACTTAACAGGTGCTCTTATATTGGGTCACCCTTGAAACAGGAGATGAGAAAAGATCATTGATCATACGGGCTATCATAGCAGCCCTGTGAACAAACACAGAAGGCCATGCGGATAGACCAACCAATCATGAGATGCCAAAGGGCATCACACACATTCAATATAGCCTATAAAGATGATGCAGACAGGTCACCTACAGCATGTACAATCCATCCTCATCACTGAGTCTGAAGGCCCACAGAGAAAAATGGAGACAGCTGGTCAGACAAGCAACTAGACAAGAAAAGTTTAAGACACAGGCAGAGAAATAATGATGTCAGTTCAACTCAACGACCTGCAAGAGTGTGTCAAAACACTGTGTACACAAACAAACCTCCTTACCAGACACAACTTAACACAGCAACATTTTTTTTTTATTCTAACCAGCCACTGGCATTGGACTGGATATCTCAGCCCACTTTGCTTAAAATTTTCCTCCATTTAATTCAGTAGCTGCTTTCAAAATATCTCTAATACATAGTATGCAGGGGTATGAATTCTAATGCCTTTAAATTGATCACAGTTCTTATCAGTGAGATTTTGTGAGATATTAAGTTTCCATGTACAGTATGTCAAAGGTTTTTCATGGAACTACTGATGCCAATAAAAAAACCTTTATTTAAAAAAAAAAAAAAAAAAACTATAGGCCTATGTGAAAGAGTAGCATGCTCAAAAAGGTTTAGTATGAACTTCACAAGCAAAAAGTAGGCAAAACGTAACCAGATGACTAACTTCTTCTGTGAGATTCTTAAGTGTGCATTTAATGGAAACTTCACTATCCCATGATGCCACGGGAGAGGATTTACGAATGGCATACCAACTCGTATGCCAGCTGGTAGGTCACATGACAATGACAACATGATGAATGTTGTATGTTTGGACTACATACATATAAAGAACCTTTTTATTGGTCGCAAAGCAATTACTTATTCAAAAGAAGAAACCACTAAAGAGAGTATGCAATTTCTGACACAGATACTGTTACGCTTACCATGTGTAGAATTGTAGCTGCATGGCAATGTGTGAAGTTGTCACAAGTTCTACAACAAAATGTGTTTTATTTTGGTGTTTATGTCTGAAAACACCAAGATAATCCAAGAAAGAGAAAGAAAAAGCAAAACGGATAACGTTCAGGGTTCATTTACACATCACAAAGGTCAACAGAGCCCAGAGGAAATCCTCACTGCAACTAAAATAGATGTTCTTCCTTCTGCTAGAAAAACGAGAGATAACTCTGCCTGCTAGCATTCAGTGAGCATATGAAGACACCGATCAAAAGTACACTGTGCTGAAATTATCTGCACCTTGCAAAACCACTGTCTGTTTCTCACCATTCCGGCTGCTCAGACAGTTCTTGTGTCTTTACCCAGGCTATGTCTGCATTACATGAGAACAAGAGCATCAAGACAAGCGGAAGGTCATGTTCAGCCTGAGGGAGAGGCTCGTCCATTTACTCATGCAGATCAATATGATTAACTGGGAGGAAGCAGCCTCCCCCCTCTGCCAACTTCTGTTTAAGAAAGGCAGCATGGCAGGAATTTATACCCTGCTGCTCAGTTGTGCCAGTTTTCCCCCAGTGAAGGAGGGAAACAATGATACAGAAAGGCGGCAAACTGTTCTTGTTAATTTTCTCTTGGCACACAACTCTACAGATTCCCAAACACGGGGATATGAGAGCGTCAAACAAGCAGTATCAGTGGAATGGAGCTTCTAGCTATGTGCCAGTACTTTGAAATATGCTCGGGATGTGCCTTATCTTCACTTTCAGATGCTTTCATGTTTTGTAATGTTGTTAAAAATATGATCACTGTAAAATTATAAAATTCAGGCTTCAATTGAGAATCACCAGATTCGCACGCTGGTGGAAGCCTTCGGAGAAAGTCTAAACACTTTTTGAAGATGCCTCAAAGTGCACTTAAGGAATTTCAATATGCTTTTTAAGCGCATTAAAGCTTGTTGCTTATTATTTTTGGCAATGTTTAGATTTCTAGTAGAAACTAATGGGTACTTCAGAGAACTGCCCTTTTAGAAATGGCGTTTCTCCTGAGAGGTCCATCGTTGTGTCTGTGCTGTGGCATGTGAAGATGGGTGGTCTTGTAATACAACTGACAAAACATACTATACTTGGGGAAAAAGAAAAACTTTCGAATAGAATGCAATCTAGAACAAAAAGCAGGTTTCAGCACCATGGAGAGCGTACACAATCTCAGTAGCAATACACGTGTGGCCCAAAAATGTGCAATTACTTCATATAAAGTATGATTTATAGTGAGTATGTGAAGCATTGACAACAGCACAATAAAATGCCTTTATACTGAAATACTGAGTATATCTAGAAACCTTCTTGTGACACCAAATATTACTGATACAAAATTGATATGCCACATGCAATCATTTAACTACAGCCAATCTTTACACACTGATCAATAGTAACATTTGTACAGGCCTTTCTGACTTACAACATCTCAATAAAAGTTAGCATTTATCCTTCTGGTCCTTAAAGGGACACTTTCAGCTGCTTGTCTTGCATTAATAATCAATCAAGAAAGAAGTAGTGCAGTCTGTTCTCTGTGGTCAAATGACTGGTCAGAATCAGGTGATCTAAACATGGCTACAAAATCTGTAGGTGCAATCTGTGGGTGAAGTAATATTTAGTTTTCCAAAGAAGGAACGACAGAAAAAGAAATGATTCCCATATTAAGAACAGCATGTGTAAATGAATCAGTCAAAGAATAAATACATTGTTTGAATGATCACATATTTAAGATATATTATTTACACAATTAACGATAAAAATATGTATACAAATTATATTAAAGAAAAAAAAAAACTTACCTTAACTGCCTCTGCGTGCGTGACCCGGTCGAACACTTTGTCATTAACTTTCATTATCTGATCTCCAATTCTCAAACCCTCCTTTTCAGCCAGTGATCCCGGTTCTACCAGTGACACATAGATCCCAACTCCATGCTCGGATCCTCCGCGGATGCTAAATCCCAACCCCTCGTTGCTTTTGTGACGCTTGAGGGTCACCTGTCGGATCTCTCCTGGGGGCTCCGGTAAGAAATTTCTTCCCAGTAAAGGAATAAGTGTCGCTGTCCCATCGCTGCTGGTGCTGATAGTGTCAGGGGACCCGCGCAGAGTGGCTTGAGACGCGGAAGGCGGCGAGAAGTGAGCCCCGTGTGTTGGACTCGAATTAGCAGCCTCGTGGGAACTGTCTGGGTCACCATTGCGCGCAAGAACATCGGATTTCAAATAGAGCCCTTCTGATGTGTATTGATCGAACAGAAGCTGGTCCGAGCGCGGTATGACCAGCCGCAGCATGGGCAGAAGCTGACGCTTGCTCGGGACGTTCAGTATGACTTTAAGCGTCTGGACCAGATCGTACACATTGCGCTTGGAGTGGTACACGTTGAGGCAGTGGATGAACTGCTCTCTCTCGAGGTCGCTGAGCAGCAGGTTGAGCGCGTTGTGAAGCTTCTTCACGTTGGCGGAAAGGGTACGCGCGCTAGACGCCACAGAGTTGCCCGAGGAAGAGTTGAGCGACAGGCGCTCCAGGTCTGTGCTCATCCTCGCGCCCTTTGCCTGGATCACAGAGCCACGCGGAAGCGGAGGGGTCCGGCGAGCATTGCAGTAGCACCGGAACCGAGTCTACAGGCGTCTGCGGAGCGGCGCATGGCACTGCGATGCCTTGATGTTCACTGTCATAATTAATAATACACCAAACGGGTCACAGAGGACCTACAAAACCAAACACATACATCTAATTAGGAAAGTATCCTAAAGCAAAAAATAATAAATAGGCTAAATAAAAAATTTGGAATTAAAATAAACACCAAGCACGCTGTAAAAAAGTAGGCCTAATCATTTCAATGTCTATTTACAATGTTGCATTAAGTTTGCTTTAATTTACTTCAGGTAACATTATGTTTTAAAAAACATAAATTTTGGGGAAAAATTTGGGAAATTCCATGAGTAAATCATGAGCAAACCATGACTTGTTTATGTTATGTTTAGTTTAGTTTATGTCAATTGCAATATTTTACATTTAAATTCATTAATTTGCCACTGTTATGAAACAATATTATTATTATTTTCATTCATTTTATTAAAATCAACATTCAGTATTACCAGATATGTCATTATTGGTGTTGGTCATTAATTGGCTATATCGAAAGTTTAGTGACAAACAGATGGAATTGCGCAAGATTTGGATATTAAGGTTTGAATATTAACACTACATAATTCGATGGCATATGAATTGAATAATACAGTCATCAAAATTCCACACCATCATCAGCATTTTAAATTTATAAAAATATGACATGTGGAATTTAGCACACAACTGTGATAGCCAGAAATAATCTAAAAAACGTAAATAAAAAGCCCTATATTAGACAGGAATGTGCACCTTCCAAATAACACCGACAGAAAGCAGCGCGCTCCGGTGCGTCTTGCGCTCGCGAAAAAGGGTCAAGTGGCCAGCGCGTCTTCTCCAATATCTCTGTCGTCAACAATGAATCCCTTATGGGGGAGTTCAGGATCTTTGCCCAGAAATCCAAAGCTTTACAACCACCATAATCACATGAATGCGTTCCCGTTGATTAATTTTAAAAGTAGAGCACCGGGTTCAGCGTTCGGTTCTAATCCACTCGTCCGGTATTTGGAGAATATGGCACTCAAACTGAAACGCAAAGTTGTTATCCTTTGGGAAGCTCAAATCAGAAAGTTGAAACGCGCATAAGTCCTTTGGAAAGTGCGCCAGGTGTATTCCACAGACAAAAAAAAAAATCTAACAGGTTGGAAAGTTATTCGTTCAGTAAGTGCGCAAAGAAACAAAGTAAATCGGCACGGAGATCGACTGTCTTCGTCGTCTAGTCTTCAGCTGTCGGAGCAAGGGGATCGACTGAACTGGCTCGCTCCAATGAGTCCCTGCACAGGAAATGACGCAGTTTATGTAGAGCGCGTAAGTTGCTTAGTAACCAACAACACATGAGTGAGGCGGGTGCGCGCAGGACTTGCAAATGCCCATCTGCTCATTTTAAGAGCTGTGTAATTTAGTGTCACTGAAATACTGTTAGCCATAGCTTTTTATTAATATTGAATTCGTTTTTATGGTTGCATTTTCCGTTTTCATTTGAATTTACTTACAATATTTACTTACATATAATTTTGTTGCGCTTTGGTCATTTTTATTAGTTTCTGTTTTTAGGGTTTATTTTTGTTTTTGTTTTTTGATAAATGAAACAGAAAAGTTGTTAACATAACTGTAACTATAACTATATATATATAGGCCTATATATATACATATTATATACAGTAGTCAACATTTTAAGTGGATCAAAAAAATTTATCAAACTTGTTCTAAAACAAAACAAGAACGCATTTTGGATTTAAGACAACTAATGAAAGATTTTGATCCACTTCAAATGTTGACTAACATATATGTATGTGTGTGTGTGTGTGTGAGAGAGAGAGAGAGAGAGAGAGAGAGAGAGTGAGTTTGTCTGGGCATCTGTGTGTGCACCTGGTATTTATCACCTTATCGGGACCAATTGTCCCCACAAAGATAGGAATACCAGTAAATTTTGACCTTGTGGGGACATTTGTTAGGTCCCCATGAGGAAACAAGCTTATAAATTACACAGAATTAAGTTTTTGAAAATCTAAAAATGTACAGTTTCCTGTAAGGGATAGGTTTAGGTGTAGGGTCAGTGTAGGGCAATACATCATACAGTCTGTACAGTATAAACACCATTACACCTATGGAATATCCCCATAAATCACAAAAACCAACATGTGTGTTTGTGTGTGTGTGTGTGTATATATATATATGTGGTTGCAGTGGTAATAATAGGCCGTTATTGCATGATATAAACAAATAAACATTGATTTGACTGAAATGGTTTTTTTTTTTCAGACTGTCTGCCAAGCTAATACATATAAGATATATATAGATATAGATATATTATGTATCAAAATGGAAAACAGTTATTTATTTGAAGTTATAATATTTCACAAATGTTTTTTACTGCATTTTTGATTAAATACATGCAGCCTTGGTGAGACTTTTTTCAAAAACATTAATATCTATATATTATATTATATTATATTATATGTATTAGCTTGGCAGACAGTCAAATCAATGTTTATTTGTTTATATCATGCAATAACGGCCTATTATTACCACTGCAACCTTTTATTAGAGGATCAGTGCCTTGAAAGCCCATAATATAGAGGTACTAGTTGTATGGGTCAGTACACACATCCCACGCTCATCATGCAGTGGTGTCAGTATGCTGCATGTCTAATTAGTAGTGCTTGTGAAAGCAAAGCATAAATATTGTTATCTCACACCCAAGGGCTTCTGGGTGCCCCCAGGGGCCCCTGCCATGTCTCAGCTCTGGCATGATGGTGGGCTCTTTTGACTTTGGGTACCGAAGGAGGCTCCCAGGGGCCCAAAGCCAACGTGTTTTGCTTCAGCGAGCCCCATATTCTTGAGAAAATCTGTCTGTGTAGTTGGTTGTAGACTGCATTTTTATTTGTTGGGAATAGCAGTCAAAGACTCTCTCGAACCACGTATTAATGACTGAAAGTGCCATTGGTTTGAACAAATAAGACAGCAGAGACACAGCACTAACACGACCAGCCTGTGTGCGCAGCCCATGTGTACGGTGTGGACAGCCAGTGTCCACGTCCCTCGATCCGATCGTTTGCTGAGTCAGGAGGCACCCTCTCGCGCTGCTCTTTTTTTTGTTTGTTTGTTTTCCTCTATATTCTTATCTCATTGACCGCTTTGACGTTATGCTCAAGTGACGTCTGGTTTCAGGGCTCTGATCGTGCCATGCGTCCCGGGAAGAGCCGGATCCCTGTTTTCGGTGGAGTATGAACTTGTTTCCTCTAGCGCAGGATCTACTGGATCGTTTCTGCCTGGATGTGTGTGTTTACAGTCGGATCATTGCGCACCTGACACTCTTTCACTTTGCCAGCGCGTGTTTAATGAATGAACCGTTCGCTTTTTCATTCTGCTGAGGGATTGTACCGCGTCCGACCTTCATTGCGGAAAACAGCCGGAGACTGATGTGAAAGCCCGCCGCTGAAGTACGTGCTCCCCGAGCCTTGATCCAGCGGACGGTTGTTGTGATCATGTAAGTATGCATATGATTCTTCCTTTGCCATGACCGAACCCCCAATATCGCAAAATTGACAGTTACGGTACAGTACCATGACATAAATACCAATGCACTAACTGTTACTGGGCATTGACACATTGACATTTGCACGCATGCATAGGCTACGTGTGCGCTAATAATAACAACAGTAATATATATATATATATATATATATATATATATATATATATATATATTTCTGTGTGTCTGTCTGTATGTGTATATGTATGTGTGTATGTGTGTGTGAGAGAGAGAGAGA
>JAUMHE010000077.1:5362446-5377684 GCA_032359235.1 Enteromius mattozi
AGGTTTAGGTGTAGGGTCAGTGTAGGGCAATACCACATACAGTCTGTACAGTATAAACACCATTACACCTATGGAATATCCCCATAAAACATATAAACCCAACATGTGTGTGTGTGTGTGTGAGTGAGTGAGTGTTTGAGTGAGTGTCTGTCTGTGTCTGCGTGTGTGCATGTGTGTGTATGTATAAATAAGTAATTTAAAAAAAATCAGGTTTCTTTATTGTGCTTTCCAATTAATCCCAATCAAACTGCAGCTGGGTTATTTTGATTATGTTAAATGTTCTGTTTTTGCAAATGAACTATTCATATATATGTAAATATATATTAGTTGTAACCTATTGCTATTGTATGAGTCAACTGAAGGCAAACTATCATGAATTAGCATCAACACATAACTAAAACTTTACTTAATAGCGTTGCTTATGCAACTTCATTAGAAATATAACGTTTGCTTCATTCTTAATCTAAATTACAACAATCTGATTCCACATTTGCTCTTATAGTGAGCTGGTGTTGCAATTGACCTATCAATTAAGAAAAAAAAATTACAGAAAATTACATTTCGGGTTAAAATAGAAGCACATAACCTACTAGTAAATCAAAAAAAAAAAGTTAATACTCTAAAGTGAATGTCCCTCAAGGGTTTAAGATGTATCCTTCAATCATTTTTTACCTCTCTATAAACATTTACAGCTCTGACCACATTAGTATGGTTCACATTACGGGAGTACATGATGGAGAGCCTTTAAATCAAAATCCTTTACAGCATTTCAGAACTGATCCCATAAAGCAGAACACTGAAATCCTGCCACAAATCTGAGTCAGCATTCACACATCCAAAGCCAAATGGGTTTCTGGACGACACAGGCACAGGTGTCAATGGTGACGCGCGTCAAGAGATGACAGCTGGATATACCTTGTCAGAATCTCAACCCAGCTGAGCTTTGACCATGTGATTCCCACAGAAAGGCACTGATCAGACGTTCCTAGTCCACCTGTATCAGATAATGAGGTGTCTAGTCATTTTCTCAGAGCTTAGCAACACACACAGGTCAGGGAGGGAGGGACGGAGTGACAGTGAGTGATTGATGGGCGTAATTAATGCAGTTACCGAGTATAAGCGACAAGGTGGCAAGGTAAACACGATTATTCTGCCGTGCCTCCGATCTGGACATAGACAGAGTAACAATGAGCTGAATTCCAGCTTGGTAGGCACCGGAAGAAAGATCTAATTAACTCTCCCTATCCCCCTGCCTGCATCAGCACTGCTAATGACTTTGGCTATCTATTTGATTTTCAATTTATAGTGCAGACCGCAGCACCTTATTGCACATGCCAAAGCTGAAAAATGTCTTGAGGAATAAAGCACCGCACGATAACACTACAGTCAGTTTGACAGGGAACTAATAAGGGGCATGTGCACATAAGAAAACGCATGGGTGATGCTTTGAATTTGTTTATATACACAGTCGAACCAGAGAGTTTTATCTTCGCACCGGCTGACTGTATTAATCTCTGTTTTGAGAAAAAGCTGCTAAGTACGTTATGTAATAGGCTTAGGAAAGAGTGACTCAGAGCAACCTGGAGGTATCTCTGAAGAGCGTGAATGGATTCGGCCTTTCAACAGCTCTGACACAGACACTATTCAAGACCCCAGAGAGTCCGATTTTGTGTGTTCATACCTAATAAACAACTGCATCTTTTCGGAAGCTCTTGATCGAGTGGATAAAGGGAATTACGATAGTCACAACCTAATTCAGCCTTAAAGGAATAGTTCGACTTCAGTCCATCAGCATCTTGTGAAGTATAAAGCTGCCTGTCAGTAAGAATTCCACAAAGGTGTTCTAACTTTAAACCATAATTTCTGGCCAAAATATGAGTCTATAATCCATAATAATGCTTCCTTCAGGGAAAAAAACTCATCTCACATTAATGTCCACTGATGCATTGGTTTTAAACAGTGCTTGATGTCTGCATATCTCTCTCCTGATTTTAAAATATATGACTTTTTCACTGGAGAAAGCAGAACTGTGTATAGAGGATTTGTATTTTAGCAACGGTTTGAAGTTTTGATAGAATGGAGTCATGTGCTGTTTTTAATCAACTGTTTGGACTCTCAATCTGATGGCACCCATTCACTGCAGTGGATCCATTGGTGAGCAAGTGTTGTAATGCTACACTTAATAAATCCTTTAATAATAAATCCTTTAATTCAGTAGTTTCTTCCACAAAACTAAAGTTACACAGTTGACTACCCTTCAATAGGTCCATAGGTACTGTTGCATCAGCCCCTGCTGGTAAATGTAGGAACTACACACTCTTCTAAGAAACATGCAAAAATACCAGAATACAAAGTGTTAAATTTGAAAAAGGCTTAAATGGTAGGTCTAAAAATACTGAAGTGTTTGAGATAAGTGGGCTGTAAATATGCATCTGTAAGATTGAAGGATATGAGGCTTCTCAAAATGGATCTCATTTGTCTGCCGGTCACTCGCTTGTTCAAGCGGCTCAGGTAATGTCATTGAATTACAAGGGCAATTTGCCTCCGCTGCCAGATCTTGGAAACCGGTGGGGTCAGAGAAGGAACGTGAAAGTCCCTGCTTTTATTGCTAATGTAAATTAGCCCACATTCCTTGGCCTTACAGAGAGATGGATGGGTTCAATAAACTGATCTGTTTCTTTGGAATGGGCACTGTCTCCTATTTTCAACCCTAATATATTTGTCCTCCAGGCAGTTTAGGATAAACAAGGTACTTTTTGATATACAGTGTTAAAAGTCAATATCCTAATATACTGAATCACTTGGTATAGTACAATACAATGAATCTGAGAAGCATAGTTGTCTAGTATAAAACTTTTTTAGAGCAAAAATTGTATATATTTTGCAGTGTATGGACAAATAAAGCATAAATACTATTTTAAGTCAGTATATTTTTATAGTATTAATATCCTAAAAGTGAGCTTTAATCTGAAGTTTAAACTAATTAGGCAAAGTTAAAATGTAAGTTAAGTTTATGCAATAAATAAATACATACAATTTGGTTCCCACTTTATATCACTTCATGTATTACATGTATGTAAACAATACATGCATTTTACTAAATTAATAATTTATTAACTTATTAATGTATAAGTACATAGTAGTTAAGGCCACTTAATATTTTGTTCTTAAAATAAGTCAATAGATGAATAAATTCAAAAAATAGATAGATAGATACATAGATAAACACAAGATTTAGGCGGTATGTCCTGCCTTAAGCAGCAGCTTGTGCATTTATCATTTTGAACTGTACTCGATGTGCTCTGCACGTTGCAATATTTCATTTTAGCATTATATTCATAACTGTTTATTTTTATTACCTGTTATATTTATTGTTCATTATTTACTGTAGCATCGGGGAGACCTGCCACAGTTCCCAGCTGCTAGTGCCATTCTCTATGTTATATGTTGCACCGCTATTATGTTATATTTCATTGTCATTCTTACATACAATGTCCTCATTCATCCATTTTCCTGCTGTAGCCTGACATGAAGCTTCATGAAAATACTCAGTCAATAAAACACAGAGTCTGTCTGCTGTAGACCTGGAAAGGGGGAAAAACAAAGAAAAACAGCATTACTCCCATGTAATATTATGAATGAAAAACAAAAAAAAAGCTTTTCATTTCATCCCATCTTGAAGTGAATGCTTGCAGCAAAGCAATTTCACATTATGGCTTGTATATAATATGCCAGGAAGTTTCTTCATTTGTATTGATCTAACAGTTTGTGGTAACAAATACCATTAAAGTTATAATGACAAGAATTGATTGCTTGTGCTGTGTCTTCACTTTTGTTCAGAAAAAGTGTAATCAGCTCTCTTTAATGGCTTTAAACCACCACCATACTGTGGGACATAAACATTATCACTTTGTAATATAAAGCATATCAGCATCACAAAAATGGCAGCGCTCCAACACCGTGTCTTCAGAGGAGGGTTATGTGGGGACTCTGCATGTCTAATTCTCAGAAGAGAGAGCAATTTGCAGCAAAAACAGCCAAATGGCTGAGGATGACTTTTCCAACCTCCTTAACAGCTATCCAGTGACAACTTTTCTCTCGCACACCCTTGACCTTTATTGGTTTGCCACATTCTGACTGTCTGTACAATTTCTGTCCTTATTAAACTGAGTGGCATGTCTCCCAAGGTGCTTTAAGGTTTTTAAACAAGTTACAGGAGAATCTCAACTCAAAAAATGTGTTCTAAGAAAGTTCAGCCAATGTGTAGTTTTTATATTTGTTTTTATTCTTAGTTATGCAAACATTAAGGGAACATTCTATTGCATGGACTTGAAATGTTACATTTAAATTTATTTATGAAACAAAAATGTCCAATTAAAATGTTTCAGAAATAATGTTGCTTAAACAATGTATAAATCATTTTTTTTGGTTATATAATAACAATAAAAAAAAATAATGAAATTAATCAATTTTAAAAAAATGTTTTATCTGTTTTGTAAATAAACTTCATTGTTGTTGAGACAACCTTATCATAAAATTAGCAAAGTTCTCAGAACATTCCCTGTTAGACTTAAAATCTGATTTGATTCAGATTCTGGAAATCACATGAGAAACTGAAATAATTACATTCATATACATTGAAATAATTACATTATAATTACCATTACAATAAAGAATAATTACAAGTTTATAATAAATCAAAACAATTACCTACAGTATGTTAAGAATTATTAACAAACTAATCTAGCTTAAAAACACACAAGGAAATATTACATTTTCACAGTGAGGGATTTTTTCCTTTTTTCTCAGCATTACTGCTGTTAGATTATTATTAATGCATCCTGAAAAATTCAGAAACACCCCAAAAATGGCCAAAAACAATAGAAAAATGAATCCGTCTGTACTGTTAAAACTCACTTTAATTCACACAGCTCTCTATGTTTTTTTCACATTTTGTGAGTACAGGTTAAGAGGTAGCACATACTCAGCCATTTCCCCATCTCTGTTTCCCAGCGTGTATCATATGGAAATGGCAGCGAGGCCCAGAACCTTTAAGTTTTTCAGTATGGGCTCCATTAGCGTGGGTTGGACTTTCACGCATATATATATGTTAAGAGCCGGTGTGAGTATTACTACATGCAGAGTGTTATTTACAGCTGCAGGGCTGCTGTCTTCACACAGAAACCTTACCGTCCCAGCCATGCCTCTCAGACAAATAGCTTTTGGCTACTCAACCTCTCCCTTTAGGATTTCAAGTGACCTTTGCTTTGCTCCCTTTTAAAAAGCAGTCATTGAAATAGCAAACAGACAAGATGCTTAATTTGGAACTTGCCTCATGGCATGAAATTAATAGGGACAAGGAAACGACTTGTTGGAATGCACTCACAGCACTTATTAAAGCTTTTGTTATGCACAAGGCAACAATTAATGAGTCCCATGTGAAAATTAGCTCACTTTACAATCAGGAGAGCATGCTCTTGAAGCTCCATATGCACCTTTAGCAAAGGAAAACTCAGTCTGCGGAGGTAGGAGTCAAAGGCCCCTGAAAAATAATGGAATGTGTGTGAAGATGGCACCCATGGGAATTATCAAAGGGGTGTAATAAAATTTTCTGCATCATGAAAATGTGCTTTGAACATATTATCATGATTGTTAGGTTGGTATAAAAAAAATGAACAAAGCAATAGCAATTATTTTTATCAATCTGTCAGATAATATGCAGTACCTTTGCAAGAATTAATAAATTGAATTTACTGCAGTGCCTCTTCTACTGTATGACTGTATGACTCTAATCGTTAGATTATTTTTATGTATTTATTTATCTTTTACTTTATCCCTCGATTTAATCTGAGTAATCGCTTCACTTGTATTTAGGCTATGAAAGAGGTTAGAGAAGGGGCGCCAAATGACTTCATAGAAGTGGTGAACACTTTGGCACTATGGCAACAAACCACCAATCACAAACTACCTTCATAAGTTTTTTTTTTTTTTTTTTACTATTTTTGTGTCTATATGTCGGGTAAACACTGTGAAATTTTCAGCAATAATAGGTCACGATCGACACGTGATGTATTTGTTCAATCAAAGTCTATTTGATATCCCAATCAATCAATCAATCATAGGAACATGAACAAAAAGGAATAATTGGACTTTAAAATAATCAAACAATTTGAATTCACATTTAATTACTTGTCACATTATTTATTTATTTACTTTCATAACCTACCGCATAATATTGAATGAATATGCAAATGAAGCTGTATTATTTAAAGTCCATTAAAATTCATTAAGCAGATATCAGAGGCATTTAGATGGCTCTGCATGATTAGTTCAATTCGTTTCCAATATTGCCAAGTGTTGGGAAATGTTATTATGGGTTGCTAATCATCAAACCTACTTAAAGCAATAATCTGAGATCACCTGAGTGTGAGAACACAGCCATTAGAAAAAAAACAACATATTTTGACAAGTAAAGAAGCTTGGCCGATAATATTAATTTACACATCAACCTCTCCAGAAAATTCTGTCCCAGCTCCACACAGACAGAGCGTGACGCAATTTTGCACACACGTTGAAGGCAAAATTCGTAATATATGGAGCACAACAAATTTCAAATATCTTTCACAGTGCAAACTTTTAAATCAGCTGCTGAATCTATGAAGTCCAAAGGCTTCTTTTTTAATCAGCAAGACAGTGTTATAGCCAAAACAATATGCACCAGGCATACTGATGCTGTTCTTGGTATTGTCTGAGCCGCTCTAATCTGGTGGTGAACTTCCCTTTTATTATGGATGTCATTCCACATCACCTGTCTTTGTCTTATGGGTCTAGCTGGAGCTCTTTCAAAGAACGAATGGTGTGGGCGCACCACGCACGCACCTGTCAGCTCATTTTAGCGCGCGCTCCCAGCTCAGCTGAGAGCGGCTGTGTGTTTATCCTTAGCTTATAATCGTCAGTCCGACAGGCCGTCCCTGTGGAGCTGCTGTCAGACCACCGGGGACCGTGTGTGACGCATTTAGCCCACGCTCCAAAGGCCCTCTTCAGACAAAAGCGGTACCTGCACCAGGAGGAGGAAGTCGGTGCTTCACTGTATGAGTTAACTGATTTTTAGAGTCATTTCCACCTCCTTATATGGCAGTTGAGAACATCGCCCTCCGTCTTGCTGTCAGTCTCCGATTCTCATTCTGTCCTTCTTTCCATTCACCTTGAAGTCTGAAAACACCTCCTCCTCCCTCTGTCTGGAAGATTCCCATTTCAATATCCGAAAACCTTTTAGTCAGACGTTACGAGTGCTAGTTGCCCATTAATGCTCACTCCCAGAAGGACACCAAAATTGATCATCTTTATCCTTCTGTTAATCGTTCCTGACAATTTACTGGAGTGGAAACCTAATTAATGCATATACTTCTGAACTCACAATAAAGGGGGATTTTGAGTTTTGCGTAGCAGAGATGTGAAGTGGGTTTGAAATCAAAGAAACTTAAAGAGATAGCTACCGTCAGCTTTGGTTATACCAACATCTTCTTTTGTGCTCAGCAGAAAAAAAAGGAATCTTACAGCTCTTTCTTACTCATCCCAACAGTGAGACTGTCAAAGAGAACAATGTAAATATGCTGTAAAGTTTACTTCCACGCTACCAATCAATCGACTCCTCCCCTCTCTCCCCGACTCCTCAGCTCTTTTAGCCCAGGGCTTTCAGACAGTTTGCAAGCTTTCACTGTGTCCCTCGTTTCACCCTCAGCTCCACATGGATTTCCCAAAACCCAAGCCAGCTGGAATACTGGCGGAATTTTGTTTTCCTCCTAACCGCACTCTAGGGTTTATCTAACTCTCTCTCATCACACCCAAACAGCTGTAAACCTCTGGCTAACATGAGCATTTATCACTTTAATGAGGACATTTAGCTGTCGCTATTAAGGGACAGACCATTAGAATGCCAAAGGTTTCCCTTTCCTGGTTAAGTGCCTGTGTTCCACTCAGATGAAGGTAACCCAGAGCACAACATTCATATCTATCTATCCATCCATCCATTTATATATCATTAAAAGTATACAATAACCTGACTATGGAACTACTGTACTTGAGTAGTTTTATATTTAACCCTTGATTACATGCTTTTTATCATGTTTTAGTTTTATATGTTTGTGATTTAATTCAATGAAGCTTTTTTAAAGCTACGGCTCACCCAAAAATGATAATTGACTGACCTTCAGGCCATCTAAGATGTAGATTAGTTTGTTTCTTCATTTGAATTTAGAATTAAATCTCTTGCTCATGAATGGATCCTCTGCAGTAAATGGGTGCCGTCAGAATGAGAGCACAAAAAGCTGATCAAAACATCACAAGTAACCCACAGTCCTTTCATTAAAGTGACCCTATTATGGGTTATAAAAGGTTCATATTTTGGTAATGCGAGCCCCAGACAACAGGTTGACATCCATGCAAGGTAAAAAACACTTTCATTTTCTAATAATATGCATTTATTTTTACCTTTTTTGTTCAACGACGCCCAAACGATTCATTCAACGATTAATTTCTCTAAAACCCCTCCGGTGATTTGTCGATTTCATGTAAAGCAGTGTTTGTGAGCTTTTAACGCTCCAAAAGCGCCACCTAATGGCAAAAAATTAATTTGCCTTTTCATTCAGACCAATGCGTGGGCGGGCAATATGCTAATTTCATGTTGACCTCAACATGAAATGGCTTGGGACTCGTTTTAAAAACGACTCTTTCTTTTGAAAGACAACAACTTTATACATGGTGCACTTTCAGATTTAAAACTTTGCATTATTTATGTTTGTTTGGGTTTCTTTATCTGTAATATTGCTGTCTGAATCCGGAGAGAAAATACACAAATCAAGTACAGCTTACAAGCAAAAACTGTCCAAAACAGAGCTATTTCTGTAAAAAACATTATGAAATATTATGAAGTTGACACGACAAAGCAAACAAAAAAACACATAAGAGATGTCAATCACATTAGGAAAAAATAACGAAATTCATAAAAACAAAACTACATCCAATTAATGCTCCAGCATTCACTCAAATTATATGTCTGAACTTACAAGACAAATGTCATCTTCCTTTAATTTGGTGCCCTTTTCTCAGTGGAACCAACAGAGGCCACGGTGTTTGAAGAGGCAGGAACATTCCTGATGAAAAGGGAAGCAATTATACAGCAGTTTCTCAACACTGGAGATGTAATGGCTGTGGGCCTGTCACACTTCACCATCATGCAGAAAATTGGCCATGCTCAAACTGTGAACTCTGGGAACAAATTTAACCATATCAGGTCAGTATTCCTCAGCTGGACCAACTAATTTACAGCCAAACAAGTGGATAAATTTGAGTGGGCTAATGCTTCGGGATTGGCAAAAAAAAGTCTTTTAAAGGATGTTTAGACATTTTTACAAAACAAGACTTTTTGTGTGTGTGTGCTGAAGCTCTCAGATGATAGAAATTTGTGATGTAAAGTAGTTCTGGGCAGCAGTTCTCTATCATAAATGCATGAGCGAACACGACATTGACATTCTGGAGACAGGTCAGAGGAGTCCGATTTCTTCACATCGGCAACCAAGAAAGTGCATGACTGAAAACCCTCATACAAGTCAGCAACAGAAAATGTTCACAGCGGAAATTGGAAATTCTCACAGTGCCGTTTCTGCCCTGGTTGCGATGGGCATCCAAGTGGGATCAGAGATAACGTGTGCATGGCTGAGCTACAGATCTGAGCAGATGTCAGGAGCTGTATTGCTTGCACTGATTTGAAGTTTGTCAGCGGAAACAAATCGCTGCATTCGTTAAAAAAAACAAACAAAAAAACTCGGACAACTCCTGCTTGTGGGTTTTATTTTGTTTTTGTTATATGCAGGAATATGTACAAGAAGATACACAAAAAAGTTGTACTTCAACTGTAGTGCAAATACAACAACAAAAAACAAATGTGCTTCTAAAGCCAAGACAACTTACTTCGACAGTAGTTTCATCTTGTTTTCCAGTAATAAAATAAATATCTAAACATCCTTAAAAGAAGAACTTACTTGAGAAGCAAAATTGCTATGTTTAATGCTATTAACATATTACAATGTTGATTTGTTTTACAAGAATATAACTATTTAAAATTTTTGATAGTTTGTTCTTGCAGCACAGACATACTGTAACACATTTAACATTGCAAGAAACTTTAATACAAGCAGTATTGCTTATCAATTAATATGCATCTTGTTTTAAGGATACTGTTACAGGAACACAAGCCAAAATGCTGATGAAGAAAATTAAGCAAGGCAGATTTTTCAAATAGTATTTACAAGGACAATGCTAACAATATTCAACATCCACTTCCAGAGGAGTCTTTTGGCAGGATAGCATTTTTTCTGTCATGGATTTTAAATTATGAATATGTAATATTATGCATAATTTAATTAACATTTAAAAGTATGCATAATCACAACTAGAATGAGCTCCCTTTTGTTAGGAAATTGTAGAAATGTACATTGTATAATATGAAATCTCAAAAGTGGCACATTGAAACGGCATGTGATAAACTGTTGACTTTTCATTTCGGTACATAAAAATGTTGTGAAATAAAACATAAATGAAATAAAACAAAAATGAATAATTAAGGCAAGTAAAACCCAAAAGAGGGAATAGCTATTAAAATAATAGTTCACCCAAAGATGAAAATCTCCATAAAATATACTCCCTCAGGCCATCCAAGATATAGAGTTTGTGTCTTCAACAGAGACAATTTAGCATCACATCACTTGCTGTCTATTGGATCTAATGAAGTGAATGGTGCTGTTAGAATGAGAGTTATTACAACAGCTATAAAATCCATCAATAATGCATTTTAACTTTGAAACCATTGCTTCTGAGTCTATAATCCATACTAATGCTTCCTCCAGTAGAAAAAAATTACCCATCACAATCCACAGACATGTTAGAACTGTTTTGGCTTGTGAACAATACCTGATCTGTGCATATTTCTCTCCTGATTCAGACAAGACTTTTTTGTTTTTTTACTGAAGAAAGCAAAATTATGTATAGAGTAATCATATTTTAACTGGAAGGCTTGGACTTATGTGGATAACTGACGGTTTTATCAGCTCTCATTTTGACGGCACCCATTCACTGCACACAATCTATTGGTGAGCAAACAATGTAATGCTAAATTTCTCCTAATCTATTCTTATGAAGAAACAAACTCAATTACATCTTGGATTGCCTGAGGGTGAGTAAATTTATATCAAATTTTCACTTTTGGGTGAACTATTGTTTTAACAATTAACTTAGCTTAGTAAATGTTTTGCCTGTCTTTATACTTTATAACAACCTCAGAGACCTGCTCGTATCTTTACCATTATGAAAAACAGCTCAGCTGTGCTGGGTATTAATACCTCGAACACAACCTGACCTTCACAAACCCTCATCAGATCTGTGTCCACTCCGGGCTCCTTCATCTACCAATTGCTCGCTCGCACAAACGGTAATCACAAGCCACTGATTGCAGCAAAGAGACCAGAGAAGCAATCAGGGAGAAATCTCTCATTATCATACGACCACTCTGTATTCTATAAATCGAAAGGCACAAGCGATGCAGATTTTGATGCCGTATCACCAGAAGCAGCAAGAGGAATGTGACACGGAACAGACACATTGTAATGCAAATGTCAATCATCCTGAAAATGGATTGTTTCAGATGAAGGATTATTTTGCGCTGGTCTGACAGCTTCTGAAAGCCGGAATGTTGTGATTGGATGACTGCTGTTTGAGCAAAGACAGATGAGATGATAGGAGAAACAAACACTTGACGGCACAGATAAACAGGTGATACGTACTTGGAGCTTCCCAAGGTTTTTTTTTAAATGGAAATATTAGACTACATTTATCAACCTTAAAGTAACAGTTCACCAAAAATGAAATGTCTGTGTCATTCCAAACCTGTAAGACTTTCTTTCTCAAAACACAGAAAGAAGAAATGAATTGCCCAGGAAGAAAGTAATTCAGGTTTGTGTTAAGTAAATGATGTTTTCATTTCATTTCTGGGTGAATGATTCATTTCATGTTTACAATCACTTAACATATTGAAACAGATGGCAGCATGCGGATATAGATTACCGCTGTGTTCTAATATGACAAGGGAAATTCTGTAGCTTTATTATCACATGATTTTTACAGTCGATCAGACAATGTTTATCCATTTTCAGTGTAGATTTGCTGTGAAATTCGAATGAATAAATGAAAACGTATACACACCTGATCGCAGTTCAGCTAAATGTAGCATCACAGCATCCAGTGCCACACAACGGCTTCTAAAATTTGTAAATAATAAAGTAAATCTACAGCGCAGCAATTCAAGCAGAGCTCCGGGTGGCATCCACTACATCAAATCATTAGTGTTCACTGAAGTACGCCCACTAAGTCAACATAAATAACAGAAAAATACACAATCCCAGAGGGTTCCAAAATAAATCTCAAGATGATGATCTGTAAAGTACTCAATATGTTCCCTAATACATCCTCCTGCCTCAGACAAAAGGGAAACATTTAGAAATTGTCACGCAGAGTCCTTTTGTAACAGCCTGCAAAAATAAAGGTGAGCCACTCACATCGAGAGCATCCATCTGTACACATAGAAAGAACTGTGCTAACAAAAAAAGGAGTCTTCATTTCACAAAGTGCTTGGGGTTTTTCAGTGTGTGATTTCAGCAGTTTGCTGTGTGATTTACGGTTTGATTTTCTGCCCCAAATATGGCAAATGGAACACCTAAATATTGCGGCAGCTGAACAGGCTTGTCCAACATGTGTCACACTTTGCAGGTGTTTCATGAGCTCAAAGGTAAGAGAAGTGTTTTAAAGTATAAAGTGGAAACAATATTTCTGGCATTTCACCACCCCATAATGCGTAAAGCTGCCACCGAATCTGTTCTTAAGGGTGAATAAAGAGTCTCACCGCATTTAAATAAAAGTTAAAGATCGGTGCGTAACTCGCCACCTCAGTTCACAGCAGAAACATTCCCGCAGAGAAACTCTGAGGGGTCACTTCCTATGGAAGCTTGCATTATTACCTGTTGAAGCCAACATCAAGTGAGGATAAGCAAAATCCTGGCCTCAACCCTCATGAGGTGGAGGGCCATATGGGTAGGGGATGGGCCTCGGTGTTGAAGACATACTTATCCAGACCGACCAGATCATTGTCGTCAGAGAACAGGAGGAAGAGATACTTCAGCGTCTCGCCCAGGAAGAAACTCTCCATCTTGTCTCTGGGCACGGGGTTCACGGGGTCACGGACGTTACCTATGGAGGTGTAGCCCCCACTGGGGACCTGGGACAGGAAGCGAGTAAGGAAGTCAAGTTTAGGTTCATTGGGCACTGAAATGCTTTGGAATGAGATAAACAAGCCAATTATTTTATAGCTTATTACAGATATATAAAAATTCTATATTATTTTGTCTTACAAAATCCCCTAAAAACTAGAAACTGCTTAAAAAGCTACAAGTGAATTGCAACATACAGTATGATAAAAGGGATGATTTTGAAGTTTGCCCAAGGTTATATTTAACACTTATATATAATAATATATATTTCATGTAAACTATTATAAAATAAATTATATAACTGTAGAAAATATATAAAATATTATACTTTTTATATAAACCTATTAAATATCTAATGATTAAACATGTACAACTATTAAAACACATTTTAATTAATTAAAATGAAACTGAAATGAAATATTAGATGAAAAACTCAAAGAAAAACTACTAATGTTAGACTATAGCGTAAAATAACGTGTGCGCATGTGTATATATATATCCATCCATCCAAAACTGAAATAAAACTAATTATAAATAACAGATAAATATAACTAACAATTTAAACTTAAAAGAAAAAACTTAGTAAACTGAATTAAATGAGTTGAACTAAAGATGAAGAAGTAGTAAATCAAAGATAAATAGAACTATTAAAAAAAAAAAAAAATTACAGAAGCACATCAAATTACTAAAGCAAATTAAAATTAAAATAGAAACAGAACGCATGAAAATAAAAGCTACTCAAAATATCAATAACGGTATATAAACAATACTTACAATAAAACTATAATACATGTAACATGTGTTTTTCCCCAAGCATACATTTTTGTTATAAAAAATAAATAAATAAATAAAATGTAGACCAAAATATTTCATAGTTTTCACTCACTCTGGTGTACTTGTTAAAGCTTTGCAGTATGTCCCAGCCCCAGTCCCTGTATTTGCTGTCCCTGGTGAATCTGTACATGTAGAACAGACTCTCAACGGTCTCAGGTCTCAGTAAGTTGTGTCTGTCTGCAGGCTGCACACACATATTGAGAGAGAAATATCTGTTCATGTAAAAGGTCACCAACTTTTTTTTTTTTTTTTTTTTTTAAAAGACATCCTCATCAGTGCTGAGCGCAGAAATACTGTTCTTTAGAACAGATAAACACAATGGCCTTGATTGGACAGTCTGAACACGGTTTCTGCGAGTTTATTACCATCTTATTTCTAGACGACGGGAAGAAAATGAATGATGGCTCCATTTCAAACCCTGCATCAGCATTTTAAGGCCATGGCTCCAACCGCCCAGGGAGTTTATTGTCAGAAATGAGTGGTGACTGTACAGGTTAATGTACCTTCACATCAATGTCCCGTCCGTTGTTGGACTGCAGGTTAAAGTGAGCGATCTCTGGGCTCAGGCCCGTCTCCATCTGCACATACATCTGATGACACGTCTCCATCAACTGCACAGCCAGGTCCATGTGATCAGCGGGCAGACCGTTGTGAGCACCGAGAGCCAGTGTACCAGGAAGAAAACACACCAAATGATCCTGGATCAGACAGAGAGAGTTTTGTGATGGGGAAAGAGTTTAACACTGTAAAGCCTACTGCATCATATTTAATGCAAAAAAATTATGTGATAATTATCAAACGGATTAAAACTTTTCTTATAAACCTGATGTACATAACTTCTGATTGATAATTTTTATAAAGTATAAGGCCTTTTAGTAGAATTCTAAAACTTCAAAAAACTTCAGTATCTTTAATAATTTTTTATAAAGCAATATATTTTACGCACACACACACACATTTTTGTGATTAATGGGGACTCTCCACAGGCGTAATGGTTTTTATGTACAAACTAACTGTATGTGGTATTGCCCTACACTGACCCTACACCTAAACCTACCCCTTACAGGAAACTGTGCATTTTTAGATTT
>JAUMHE010000077.1:5379909-5395249 GCA_032359235.1 Enteromius mattozi
TTTTTGTATATCCATTATTAGTAATTTCTTTATGAGTGTTAGATTTAAGCACGCAAATTAAATGTCAAATAAAGGAAAGGAACATTCAATTTAATATCGACTGACCGTAATAATAGTAATAAAAAAAAGAAAATTAAATACATAAAATGCATACAACTGTGCATCCCTTCTAAATCAGTATGAGTAATAGTGATGCTGGAAAATATATAGTTCCACTTAAAAATATATATCTAGATATTTTTATATATAAAAATAAGTTGAGCAACACTGGACCAGTCAACAGATCAACCAAGTGTGAAATCGGGATTTGACTATCAGTTTGACTGTCCAATGGCTGTCTGAAAGCCTGTTTGAAAATTATTATCATTTTTGTGACTGTTTGGTGCTCCTAGATGTGCACAAATTACACACTTCACCTTTGTTCTAATCCACAAGAGGTTTGTAAGTGCTAGAATGCAGACGTTGAGATACAAACAGAAGCACTGCACTTGAAATATAAAATATAATTTATGACCTCTTAAAACAAATTCTACCAAGAAATGACTAGGACATCAGAATAAAATGATCTAATAGTGAATGCACCCAAGTCACCTCCAGGTTTCTCGAATGCCCTGTACTTTTATGACTGTCAAGGCTAAGCAGCACGTCTATGGTTTTCAAAAAGCCTTATGTAATGATTAAAACGTGCTCAGAGTCTTTCTTTTTTCTTTCCTGGTGAATCAATCATATCAGCCCATCTGTGACCAGAATCATAACCTCAGTACATTAGGCTCAGTGAGCATCACCGATTCCCTGGAACCCATTAGCTAAAAGCACCAGTGGGCTATTGACACTCGGTCTAAGCACTGAATTTATGAACCGTCAGCCAAAGCTGCATTTGTATCAGCTGTTAACTCACTCAGTCTCTTTCTTGCCGCCCTGTAGCCACTGTTTGAGCAGGTACTCATAGTAACTGTCTGCACGGGCCCCCAGCGTGAAGGCCCCTCGACGGGTGAATTTCCCACTGTTTGTGTTGATGAACATGGGTACCAGACCATCACGCTTTCCCTCCAATCGGTGAACCTGTCTGGTCACCTCCTCCACTGCATTCTAGAAACGCGAAAAATTAAATTAAACAAAATAAAAACAGACAAAGCTTTTAAATATTTGTGAAAATTAAGAAATTAAATTAATTAAAAATAAAAAATGCACATACATTTACATAAAAAGGAAACATAACATGAATAAATAAATAAAAAAGATAGTACCTGGTACTGGGGGTCCTGTGTGAGTCGGCTGAGCTCTCTGAACTCTAGTTGAATGCTGGTCACCTCTGCGACTGTGCTGTCTGTGGTCCAGCGTGGAGGGTGAGCGGTACCTTTACCAATGTTCACGTCAGAGTAGGGGATTTTAGAAGGGGTTTTGAATGCAGGCATTAATCTGAACCCAATGTCTTTCTTCAAGAAAAGAGACACAAAATGTATTGAGTTCTGTAGTTCACACATCACATGACGTTAACCTTTAAAGCTATACTTTGCATTTGTTAGGATAAAAACGAGTGATAATAGAGATACTACTAAAATAAGTACTTACAGCTTTATCCAGGAAGAGAGTGTCTTCGGTCAGGTGGTATGTGCTCAAGAGACCCCCCAATATACGGATGGTACTCTCAAAAAGATTTACATCCACATTCTTGGAAAAGGATAGTTCTGTCTCAACCCACTTCCTGGCCTCCGCAAACTCTTTTACAGAAAGAATTAGAACGAGAGAGAGAAGAAAATACAAAATACATAGAGGAAAAATATTATTTGTCCATTATTATTTGACGTTTTTGTTGCTTAATATGTATTTTTTCATGGGTGTTTCTTCAGATTTTGGACCTTTGTCAAAACACTCTCTCTAGTTTATTCAAATGTCCGACAAAGGAAATGTTTAATTTCTGTCATTTGCATACTCTAATTTGACAAAATTGCTGCTTGATTGGAACTCACAACACCATTTTTTTTTAATCTCGAAGTCTAACACAGTATTTCATCTAAAGAATGTGTTTCCTTGATACTATTTTTTTTGTAATTTTCACAGCAAATAAGAGGATTTTTATGGATGGATTTTCCTACTGTAAAGGCCAATTCCCACCGCACAGACAAACGCCGACAAACTCCAACAAATTCGTCTCTTGGAGTTTGTTGGATCAGTAGTTTACTTCTGTAGCCGTTGGTTGAAGGGTTTTTTTCACCCGACCTAACATGCTTTTTTATCTGCGTTAGAATGCCTGAGCAGTGTGAAAGGGTTTTCCGACAAATGACAACAAACTCTGACGTAATCTGACATCACCACAAACTGTTGTCATGATGATGTGCATATTTCACTTAAAGCGTTCTTCATCCATGGCCTCTTTCGTTTTACTTGCTGTCTTTTCAGGTGAAGAATTACTCGCAAAGACATTAAATCACAGTAAAATTTAGATTGTGGTTACAGGATCATCAGTTTCAACTTGTTTGTTGGCATTTGTCTGTGCAGTGTGAATTGGCCTTTAGATTGAAAGACAGGGGTAAAGGTAGCAAAAACAAAAAATAGCCATCTAAAATGTAGTAAAAAAAAAAATCCAAATAAATCCAACTCAGTGACCTTTATATAACAAGAAGATAATATGAATAAATAAAATGGTCACTTTTAATAAAAATCAACATCTGGGAAATTGAAGTGCCTGCGGCTGAAGAAACACTCCCAGGAAAGAAAAAAATAATCTGAGCACAGTGATCTTGAAACAGACTGGCAGACAGAAGCTGCGATTATAAGACTCACCGTCTTTCAGTCCCAGGATCCACATGGTGTCCAGTGCATCAATCAGAGTTAGGCCCAGGCCAAACCACTCTCCATGGGTCTTAGATATGGGCTTCAGTTCATCATGACCCCATGCAAAGGCCTTATATCCCTTCCATGCGTGCCTGAAGGCCTCCCTCACTGCCTCCACTCGATCCACGGCCTTCACTGTGACTGACACAGAATGATACAGATTCACATGATCACATGTCTGTGTCAGCTGATCTTTAGCACAAGTCAAAACTTGGCATGCACAAATGCCTCAAATTACAGGATGAATTCTGATACCTGGTTTTAAGTTGGCAGCTTCCTCGGCATCTGCCACGGTTCCTTCTTTTCCATGGGCGGTGGACTGAATCTCCGTCCCCTGCTCCGCCTCGATCATCGCCCCACGCCAGCTAGGAATCCAAAAACTGGCATCAGTTACGACAGCAGTTTATCTAAAATCCAACCCAGAGATTCAGCACCCGTAATCGCACCGTTTCCTCCCACACGCCTCACGATTATAACCACAATTACACACGTGCGGGAGGTGGAGTCCTGTAACAAGACACAGCTGGAGGAAATGAAAGCTCATCACAACTCACTTCAAAACCGCTGTGTTACCAGCTCAACTGTTAATAAACTCTTCCCTAGGGCTCTAGCACGCCACAGGAGTGTTTGTCTTCAGCTCCTGATGTGTATCAGCTCTGCACTTTCTTAAAAAGGAGAGTTCATCCTAAAATGAATTCTGTTATAATTTACTCACTCTCACATTTCTTTTTTTTTTCTGTGGAACAAACAATGTGATATTTTTAAGACGCTTTCTGTCAGTAAGGAGCTCTAAGCGTGTGAGCGAGACTAATAACAATAAGTGCCAATAAAACTCATAATTACTGTCTGAGCTTTAATACCTCTACTTATTCAAAAGGTTAAATACTAAGTCAACAACAAATAAATGTCAATGTATAATCCAAGGTAAATCGTCACGATCAAAACTCTCATATAAAAAGGCCTAATTTCTTAAATGTAATAAGCCAAACCTGATGACTGTTTTTGCTTCTTTCCCTCCGTCTTCATCTCTCTTGAGCGTCACTTCTTCTACATCTTTCACCTGCCAGTCTGACACATTCCCTCGCTTCTGGAGGACTGGAGGACCACGCTTGCTAGGTGGCTTCCTCTGCAGATTCCAACCACCCAACATAAAAACACAGGAGTAGGTGAAGAATCTTATGAGGAAGGAGAATTAATTTGCTTAGATTGTGGTTTACTTTAATAAAATATAAAAATAAATAAATATTAACATAATATTTGTTTTTATTTTGAATTTAGATGTTTTTTATTATTTTCTTTATTATTATTAATATTAATTTATTGATTTGTATTTATTTTGTATTTACAAGTAATCCTACGTTTGTTTCTTTTGTAGCTTGAATCTTAATATTATACATTTTCATTGTCACTTTTGATATTATTTTATTCTGAATTTAGAAACAATTGTAGGTTCTTAAAATGATAAATATAATAATGTTAATATAAATAATATTTATCTAATAATATTAATAATTGTTTTACATTCAGTCACAATTTTTATATTTTTTAACACATATTTGTTTAGAATTATGGTATATTTTATTATTGTCTTTATTGCTATTAATATTAATTAATTAAATAATTAATTTATAATGCTTTCATTTTGTACTTAGAAATAATTGTACATTTTTCTAATCTTTTTTATTATTTAATAATAATATTAAATTATTTTTTTTTTTAACTTTTGTTTTAGAATTTAGAAGCAACTGTCATTTTTGTATAATTTGAAATTTATTAAAATAATACTACTGATTTAAAAAACTATTGCATTTTACAGTACAATTCTGGTTTAAGCTGGTCTTTTCAGCAGGAGCTGTAAAAAGCCTTTGCAAATGACTAGGAAAATGATAAAGTGAACAACATACTATTTTGCATATCTTTAATATATGAGAAGCATTCCTGCTAACCATGGCTGGAGGTTTGGGAAGTAATGGAATGCTTGGTCTTTGAATCTCCGGCATCACTTCTGGTGGTATGTCCTGGACCCCCGGGACAACTCCTGGCGGGATCTTTGGGACGAGGCCCGGAGGAATGGGCCTGAGACCTCGGTTATCCATTTCAATCCAGTCCTCCTTTAACGATCTATCAGAGAGTCCTGGAGAATAAACAGACAGAAGTGCATCCCGCATGAATTATTAATACACAAACGGCGTGATGTTTAATAAAGATTATCCCCCAGCAGCTATTATAAATAGGCAGAGGATGTACCAATCATCCAACTTTGGTGTTTTCACCTTTCATGTCCAATGAAATGTTATTAAAGGTGGTTGTATGAAGTACCTCTCCACTGCTCCGTCAGGCTGGGATAGGAAAGAATCCCACAGATGAACAGGAAGGCAAGCAGGAAAAGAATCAGACTGCGCTGAAGCCGAGACAGCTGCTTCCATTTCTGCCAAAAACACACATAAACAATTCAAGGACAATTGGAGGAAAGTGCAGCAATTTTATATTTGATGGCAACTGCAATGACTGCCAAACATCGTACTAAAAAACACAGTTACATGGAAACAAAAAATTGATTTAACCCCTTCAAGTTTTCTCTCAGTACAGACCTCTTTATAATTTAATCAACCTAACCAATTAATTCGATGTGAATTTCAGATAATGAAAGACATTAAAGTGATAGTTAACTAAAAAATTCATTAATTTCCTCAGTCACATATTATTTAAACCTGAAAGATTTTCTTTCTTCTGTGAAACAAAAACTAAATACACTATCTTTCAAATTTTGGCGTCAGTTGGACTTTTTAATGATTTTTTAAAAGTCTCTTAAGCTCACCAAGGCTACCTTTATTTGATCAAAAACTAAATAAAAACAGTAATATTGTGAAACATTACCAACTTAAAAGAGCCGTTATATTTTAAAATGCAATTTATGATATCAAATCTGAATATTCAGTTGACATTACTGTCACATTTTTAATATGCTGATTTGATGCTAAAGCAACATTTCATACTATATTATTATCATCAAAGTTACCCAAATTTTTCTGAGGAGCAGACCAAATTAAACTTAAACAATTTGTTTTCTGAATTGTTCTAGTTTAAATGACACAATCACATCAAACTGCTGTTGCATTAACAAGATTCTCCTTCTGGGTTCCCAAGAAAAAAAACAAAAAACAGCATTTGGTTTATATAAACATGATGGTTATTAAAAAATACTGTAATAGAGTTTTCGTTTTTTGGTGAATGGTTCCTTTAAGCTATGTTTTTAAATTAAAAGGTTATTTTTCAAGCTAAAAGCACATGTTTCAGTTAAGCAGGGAGTGCGTGTCTGCTTTTTGGCGATAACTGAGTATATACAAATTAGTAGATTAAATAAAAGAGGAAAAAAAGCGGGGTTTTGACACCTGTGGTTTCCTAAGACAGAACACGACAACTACAGTGCCAGCATTTGTTCTCAGAATATTAAATAGATGTCAAGACATCTCGCAGACAGGAAAATGGCACCCATTAACACAAACAAATATAGAGCCTTCAGCCTTCAAACATCACCGTTAATGAATGAAAAATGCATATTCTGTCCTGTAATACAAGGTAAAGAGCTTAAATGCCATTTTAAGAAGAAAATACCCAAGCACTAACCCTCCAGCAGGACTGTCTCCGGTGCTTGCCGTTGGTGTAGCTGCGGTTATGTTGGTCTCCCAGCGTCAGAGAGACAAAGTCCTTCCTCTGTGGCGAATACATCTCTAACACAGCCACCACTCAAAACCACTGAATCAAATAGGTGAGAGAGGGGGGGGGGGGGAAACAAGATTGACACAGATATCAAGTGATTTTCCCACAAATTACTATTCAGAACATGAGCTGATCACATGAAGGTCTGTTGCTCCAGCGACACTGATCTTTGCAGGTCCCTGAGGAGAATCGAGGTGTAAAATACAGATCTGTTCACAAGATTAATTACCACCGAACTAAATCTAGAGTGAATCGAGGCAGGGGGTGGCACACTGGCATCCATCTGATCTGAGAACAACACCATGGGACAGGGCCGTTCACCTTGTTGTCCAAGGGCCATGAGAGCCATGTAAGAGGGGATTAGGAACATTAGCCTAAGTCCATCTGGTTTCTATCATACCAACCTGAGCTTATTGGATGGAATAGATTTAAAGACACTGGCCTGCCAAGATGACACACATATGCTGCCTATACAGTTGAACGCGGACTGTCTCAAATGCAAATTACAAGTAAAATCATCTAAGTGTGTAACTTTAGTGTGTAATGAATTACAAACTCTATTTTGCGACAAGGTTCCCACACTTTTAAACCATTTCCATGACCTTTCCTGTTGTTGTATTATTACTGGATATGAATATTTCATATACATTCAATTAATATATAATCTTAATATATTCAAATTAAGTTTAATTTGCTAATGAATCAACTGAACTGATTCATTATAAAGACTCTGCTTCTGAATTACACATTAGCATACTATGGCTTACTAAGTTTTATACTACACAAATCAATTTTTATTCAAAGGAAATTCTTAAAATTCAACATTGTCAATCTATCTATCTATTGAATCTCAAAATCTGGTCTGCTGCGGTCGGTCATGTTGAGTCAAATAATTGCTTTAAATTTCCACCCAAATCTATTTCACTAGTTTTAATTTTCTGAAGCAACATTTACATTGGCTTCCATATTTTTTTTAACTTCTTACATCTTTTGAAGCTATGAACTTTGTCCTAAAATCATAAGTCAGTCATATTGGTTGTCAGCCATTTTAAATGTTATCATAAAATGCAGTAATTTTGACAAAAAATTGGCAGCATGTTCTGAGGTAACTGAAAAGTTTGGGCCATATGCAGTACCCATTTTTTTCCCATCAGGGACGGAAAGACACTTTAGAAAATACTTGAATATGTGTTGCTGGAGCAGTACTTGCTATTTTTACTTTACACAGGCCTTTTTCTAATTGAAGACAGCTATGCTGCAAATGCTTTGGCAATACAAATGTAACGTTTGTCAGACCAATAAAGCACAGTAAAATAAAAAGAAAGAGAACAATGCACTGTTTCTATATTAACTGTTCAACCCATCTGCTCAGGTAAGGGAGTAAGTGGCCTCCAAACGCAGCCTCGTTTTACCTTTCTCTGGACAAATTGCTGCTCCTGGTTAGGAGGAGGATCTATATGCATGAAGCGGAGGTCACAGCCCATGCATCCCATCCACTGTGCGAGTAGTAATAGTGTACACTCAGTGTGTAGGTGACAGCAGGAGTAGCTATCAGATCTCTATCTCTCCTCCATCACGCTGCTCTCCTACAAACCGCGTGTTCTTCCCACAAAACGCTCATTTAGGTTGATATACAGTCTATTCGTAATGTGTCAATCTGTCGAAAAATAAGCATGACCGCTGTTAATAGTTAAACAGCTGTGTGCAGGGAAATGTTTATGTGACAGCTTCTTACTGAATCACGTGATCCTCACGCACACGCGTCATTCGCCGGAGCTCCGCCCCTTTTATTAACACGTTCATCACCTTACAACCTCATCTTCCCTTACTAGGGCATACAATTTCAGTAAACATAATTATACTGATGATAGGGTGGCTTATCATCTTATTTTTTTCTATATTCTTCTATATTCTATATTCTGCTTGGTTATTAATCTAGTTACAAAAACGTCACCACAAATGAACAGAGCTACATTTGGAAATTAAGAACGTCTCGTGTAGAATTCTGCTATAACCAAATAAAATGACAATAATATATGGCGATTTAGTGATGTAATGGACTTAAAATGTACGTAAAAACGTATGTATAAATAATACATAGTAACCTATACACCCACACACAGTGCATAAACATATATATATATATATATATATTAAAATAATAAATTAACTATATACATAAATGCCATCCATTCACCCATCATGGAGCCTATTTTAATGTATGTACATATAATATTACATATTAATGTTATAAATTATGCATTTTAATAAACTTATATATGAGTACTATTAGATAAAGTAGACTTTGACAGATAAACATCAGTTATATATATATATAAATATATATATAAATACACAAAGTTTATGTAAATATTTATTTTGGATGCGATTAATAATTAACAACAATTAATCATTTGACAGCACTAATATGTATATATATATATATATATATATATATATATGGCATAATACAATACACAACATAGAATTCAGCTACATTTGTACATACAGGAGGCTTTTTAATTAACTTAAAATTATTATTATTGTTTGTTTTGTTTTTTTTTGTACAAAGTAATGTAAAAAATTAGGAGACTGTTAAAAGAAAGAAACACTTTACTAACCTCCATTATCTGTGACTGATGACACTCCTCCCTCATGATGTTCATGTATTACAGTATGATGATATCCTTACAGACACTCAGACGTCTGGCACCTTCCAATGACCAGATCTCAACATTTGGAAACTTTTATGGCAGGTTCAGGCATGCAGTGTGCAGTAAATTTCCCACATTTAGTCCCCTTCCACAAAGACTACAGGACATGAACTACTGCATTCAGATACAGGCAAAGGGTGGCACCTCTAGGGCCCATTGTGCAAAATTGAATTATGGATAACTAGCTGGGTTTCCGTTTTGCTCATTAACATGTTTGGCTGTTTGAACAGGAAAAACACAACTACACAAAGCATTTTTAAGAAACGTTCATGTTTCACACAATGACATACACAATTGTCCGACACAATTTAAATGATACATTAATGCACATTTTATAGCTGAAACTTAAACAGATAACCAGCATGTGATTTCCAATGTCACCACAAATACATCGACAACACAATATACATTACAAAATGTTATCGAACAAAACATTTTTCAAAACAAAGCACCTGTGACTGAATTCATTGTGATTTAAAAAGTTAAACGATAACTGCTTTAAAACAACGATGAACAACACTTAAATTTGGCTTTTCTTGATTAATTTCAACATGTTCCATAAAATTAACCTTTTTCCAATATCATTTGTGTATTTTATTTTACATTTATGTCATATTTGTAAGTGCTCCCTGAGACCTACATACAGTAAATGTGAAGTGAAGGACGCTGTCTCTATGACTTTAAGCATGTGTACTGAATTTCAGTCTCATATCAACATTAAATCCTGCTTGCACATTTTTTTACCAGTTTTGCTGCAGTTTGTATTACTCTTCTCTTTTTGAAACAACTGTTACTGCTGTATTGTAAATATTAGCACCCATAAATTGCCTAACATACATATTTAAGACCATTTCTGAAACTAAATCATGAAAACAAAGGTAGCACAGACTTCCTGATATCCAGGATAACCTCATGGGAAGGTTAGCGGTGTCCTCACTGGGACGCTTTGTTTGTATCAATCCTACAATTCAAGTTAGACACTTAAACAAGAGGGGAAAAAGTGTCATTCATATACTCGCCTAATAATGCAAAGTATTATAATAATAACTGGTTAATCCATGGTAACCGTTACATGATTAAGTAGTAAACAGCTGAAACTTGGACCATGCAACCACATAGTGGTCACGTCAGAACCCTGTCATTACACTTGATACGATCCAAGCTTCATCTACAATGTTATTACAAGACCAGCTAGTGATAAAAAAAAAACATTACTATGTTTAAAACACATAAAATTATTATAAAAAAAGTACATCAATTACAAAGCCAAAAGTTCCTGTAAACAAAAAAGGATATTGTCCATTTGTCTGGCAGCACTGGTATAGACAGGACACTGTCTAGAGTATTTCCTTTACCTCGAGCCGTAGATGCCGTATGTGTCTTCAGAGTGTCCTGCTTTCTTCTCTTTGTTGCTTGTATTTATGGTTAAATGCACAGGATGTACCGTTATCATTCAGGGTGTCTCTAGCTGAAGCACACAGGGCCGATGTTGAAGCCAAACTCGTAGCTGCTGTTGCCCAAGATTCCTATGTCACGTAGAGGAAGCAGGTACATGTCCTCAAACTGAAACACAGACTCACGCGGTCCGGGATCCACTTCCTTTGCAGACTGGTACAAAAAACACAAACATAAAGGGTTGTTTAAGGTAAAGCACAATTGTTTAAAACCTTTATAAGGAATGTTTTTGAGCAGTTGCCTCCGAGCAACAGCATTTTTTTTATTTTAATAATATCTTACAATATTACTTTTTTTTTACTGTTTTTTAATCAAAAAAAGTGCAGCACTGGTGAACAAAAGAGACTTCATTCAACTGAACTCTTTTAAACAGTAGTGCATCTAAAAATAAACTGGTTCACAACTCAGCAAAGAATGAAGCTTATACAAATGATTCACCTTCAAAAACGTGATAAAAACCAGTGCTGGTAGAATCCACATACCACACAATCCTGCAGCTCTCCTAAATAGCTCTGCTTCACAGAGTCTGTGAGGAACTGGACCTGTCGCTGTGTCTGGCCCAGTTGGTGTCCAGGGTAACAGGCGTATGTCACTCTCTGTTCTGCTCTGTTGCTCTGGAGTCGTAGGAACCGCAGCTGAACCACACTGAGGGCTGGATACTCAAACTGACCAAAGACAAGACAGACAGGTTTTGATGGTAAAACTGCAAGTCTACAAGTCCTGTGAATTTTTATTTTAGGTCAAATATCCTATAGTCAGCCCCTGTCAACAGAACAATAGCACAAACTTTGATCCAACAGGAAGTAAAAATTTCTACAGGTCGAAAGCACTACTTACTCGGAAACCTCCCTCCAGTGAACTGAACCAGTAGAACTTGCTGTTATTCCCTGAGTCATTCAGCCAAGTCCTTATGGGAAGCTGTGGAAATTGGAAGAGCGATAATAAGAATTTAATGTTCTTTGACATTAAAGAGACACAGTAGCAAGATTTTAAGCAGATTCTATTACGTGTGCATCTCTGGGGTAAAGGCAGGTCTCTGCTCCTGACTCTGAGAAGTTACAGTAGGCCAAAAGAGCATCTAAAGGACTGCCTTGGTTTGGGTCAATGTAGTAGAATCCTGCAAAATTTACAAAAGGAGTTATTTAATGGATTATTTTATCCAAAACAAAATGCAATTCAAATATATTTAATAGTGCACGCTCACACACACACACACAGTTATTTTAGTCAAACTACTGTATTAACCTTCGGAGGTACACAAACAATTGGATCTCATTTACACCTTAAGCCTTTCTCACACCGTGCGACTTTAGACTAATTTTAAAAATCCTAAATGATTCCTACAATCCTAGGCTAAAATCTCTAGTCTTTGATCAGTAGTTTGATATGTTCACCGACAGCCGATTAATGGCCGTTGCGATCAAAGCAACAAGATTTTTTTGCACACACCTTTTTAAACACATCTTGACTGTCGTACAGTCTGGTACAATCCTAAAGGACTTCTAAAAATCGCTGCCTGGCTTTAGTGTTGTCCTCAGATTTTATCACTTGAGACAGATCTTAATACCATGTGAAAATGGGGTCAATGTAACTGAGCATGTTTTGTGTCTTAAAAAAAACTGTAATGCAAAGACTTCTCAAAGACAGCACAAAGACAAAGTGTAACATAAACAAAAATATATGCTTTTGAAAGGTGAAAAACATGAAAGATAGGGCTCTGACCGCTGGTGTAGTTGGGATGGCATAGCCACAGCTCCAGACAGGTAGAGGCTGGGTGCTGCTTGCTACCGTCTGGAGGGTCCACCAGCAGCCGGAGGTCATGGTACAGAGAGTCTAGCAGTGTCTGAATCAGAGGGTAATTGGGCTTGTCTGAACTGTACATCAGGTCCTGTTGGAGAAGGAAAAGTAAGACAAAACTATTTGCTTTTTCTATTTGCTTTTATTTTGTAATCTGCACGTTAGTGAAGGTCCAAGAATAAGAGAGTCTTTGTGATGTTGTGCCACTACAGTTTGCTGATGATAAATAGCACATATTTTAGTTCTGCCATGATATCTGTTATGATCACCAGCCAGAGTGCCCTCGAGCTCCACCAGAGGGCACTCCACCCTGGACTGTTAAGTGTGTCACCCCTGTCTGTGTGTTATGTCCCCATTGGTCCCTTGGTTGCATGTGTCATGTTCTGATTGGTCCCCTGGTTCTATGTGTCACATTCTCATTGGTTTGTTCTGTCTTGTGTTCCCCCCTGTCCAGCATAAAAGAAGCCCACACCCCATCCTTGCTACTGATTGTTGTTTACCATAGCCTCGTACCCTGTTCTAGCGTTTCCCGTGTTTCTTGTACTTTGTTGACCTTGGACTGTTTTCTCGTTTCAATCTTTTGCTGCCTGCCCTGATCCCTGCCTGGTTTATTGGTTTTACTCTTTTGCCTTGCCCTGTTTTGGACTGTTTGCTGGTGTTTGACCTAGCCTGTTTGACCATGTGTGTTATTAAAGCTTTTGCATTTGGTCAGTCGTTTCATAACAATATCAATACACAAAACGCTGAAATTTTATTCTTATCTAGAAGTCTAAATCAGGAATATAAAAAGAGTAGGAACAAACACAGGAAAAAAGTAAATGGGACTTGATCACACAAAAATGTAATTTTAGGTACACAGAAATGCACAAAATCTGATTTTTACAAATCCACATAACTACCCCAATCAGTGAATTAAATACATTTTAAACAACTTGCCTTGATCTGGGTCAGGGTCAGGTTCACAGAAACACCAGCAGGTCCTGCTGGCCCCGGTGGCCCCTAAAATAAGAAACTAAGTTTTTAAATAAACAAATTATGTCTTATATTGTTATAAAAATATTAAGGTGTCAATTTACTGGCAAGCCCCTCCTTCCAGGGGGTCCAGGAGGCCCCTTAAATCCCTTAAGTCCCTAGAATTCAAATGAAAAGAGATATTTAATAAATAATCTTAATGTTAACTTGAATATAAAATTATTTTATGTTTTTTTTTTTGATGAATATGCAAAATTTCCTTTTAACCTGACTAAAGAAAGCTTTAGGAATTAAATTTCATACCTTGTCTCCAAACAAGCCCTGCAAGGTGGAAGAGATAAAAGAGAAAGAAATGATAAATGATCTTCATGCTTTGTCACTTTCGAAGAAAAAAAAAAACAGACTGTGGTTGCGATAAAGCACTTCACTGTCCTTGCTTTTGTCATTAAAAATGAATTAACAGTGCTTTCATATCTTGAAAGGACAGAGCACATGTAAATGCATCTGCAGCAGATGTTTAATGCAAATTGGGCTACAGTTTATTAGGCACAGCTTGCTATTAGTTTAAATGCTAAAACATAAAAAAAAAGACATTTACCGGTAGTCCAGGTATTCCAGGCGCCCCTCTAGGCCCAGCAAGACCAATATTTCCCTTATGGAAAAGAACACACATTTTATTTTTAATAATTCAGAAGATGCTTTTAACCAAAGCAAGTGAAGGAAAAGAAGATTAATCGGGAGGACTAATCAATATTGACAGTGCTGCAATACATATGTACATTTGTCAATATAAAACATGAAAATGGATTTTTGTATGTCATATTTATTATTATAAGCATGTTCTTACAATATCTATGGTGAAGGCAAAAAGTAAATAAATGTTTAATGAGATTTTCTTTTACTTTACCTGATCCCCCTTTGGTCCTGGGGGTCCATTAGGACCAATAGGCCCCATACTCCCCTAAAAATAACAAATAAATACTCTTATAAGAGAACTGAATAGGTTGCACTGCAGACTCATTGAATGTGCTTGATATGCATTATACCTTCAAGCCATCTTTCCCTGGTGGACCAAGTGGTCCCTGGTCTCCTTTCTCACCCTGTTATGGACAAGTTAAAGTATCAATAGTAATCATGTATTTTTAAAGCATCTGCATTAAAATAATCCTGTTCAAGTAAAACTTTATTAGCACCTCTTTTCCTTTGACACCTTGTTCCCCAGGGTCTCCTCTCACTCCTTGGATTCCCTGTCAAGCATAAAAAAGTTTAGCCAATGCATGATTTTGATTTTTAACTGTGTTAATGGTTCCTCATTTTATCAATTTCCAGAATTGAATTTTTTTTTCATTCAAAATATATGATTATTCTGACCAGGCATATCAAATGTATCAAGCTTACCATACTTCCTCCCCATCCAGGAAGTCCTTTCTCTCCTACATCACCCCTTTCACCCTATTGGTTAATGAGAGGCCAAAAAGCAAATGAATAATCTGCCCAATTAAAATTTAAGAATTAAATTCATCATGTATTTATGCCATGTTGCCATTGTTAGAATCATCTCTGAACTCTGACCTTTTCTCCTCTTGATCCTCTGGTCCCCCTCAACCCTGCTTTCCCTCTTTTACCCTATAAAGAACCAACAGAAAAAAAATCTGTTTATCAATCATAATCACCACCATGTTCCAAATGTTTACTACATTATTACATACATGACAGTTTAAAATAACCTTTTAAAGTACAGGTCCTTTTCAAAAAATTAGCATATTGTGGTAAAGTTCATTATTTTCTGTAATGTACTGATAAACATTAGACTTTCGTATATTTTAGATTCATTACAAGTAGTCTGA
>JAUMHE010000077.1:5399659-5420729 GCA_032359235.1 Enteromius mattozi
AGTCTAATGTTTATCAGTACATTACAGAAAATAATGAACTTTATCACAATATGCTAATTTTTTGGAAAGGACCTGTACTTTCATGTGGCTAAACTTCTTTGCCTTAGAGATTTGGAAACATTTAATAGTCTAAGAGGGTATTAAAAGGGCATTTTGCATCTTACCCGCCGTCCAATGTGACCCATTTTTCCAGGTGCTCCATCCTTGCCTGGATCTCCCTAAAAATGCACCAAGAAACAAATTCAAATGTAAAATGAAATTGCAGATAAGCGTCCTGAAAAATCTGTATTCTCAAACAGAGTTCTCATATCTGACAGCAAGGACAAAGGCAAAGAGGAAGAATTTTTATTTTAGATAGCAGCCTGGGATTAAGACATAGAAAAGAACATTGTGACCTTACCTTCTCTCCTTTCATGCCTTCTCTTCCTTCAGATCCTGGGTTACCCATGCGGCTCTGCAACAATCAAAAAAAAAATGTAATGGCCTTCATGATTCAACAGAGTAAAAACAAAGGCAGAATTAAGATAAGGTAAATCTATTTGTTGTCTCTTTGCTGTAAATATTTTATCTCAGTGGGCACTGACCTGAGCTCCTGGCAGACCTGGTGAGCCACGTACCCCTGCCTCACCTTCTGGACCCTAACAGAGTTTTGAATTGCTATAATTGAGTTAATCAATCCCATGTACTGTATTTATATAAACAGACAAGCCCAAAATACCAAACAATTTCATTAAACAAATGCGATATTCTGTTTTAATGGTCAGCACCTGCAAACCAGGAAGTCCTGGTGGTCCTTGAATGCCTTGAAGGCCGTCTGGCCCCTAAAGGGAGGAAATGGTTTTGTTTTGAACATGTAGTTGATTTACAGGCAAATTAATGAAGCAATCATGATTTCCATCTTAGTGGAGTTCATTACAAACTCACCTCCACCCCTGGTTCTCCTTTATCTCCTGAGTCTCCTTTCTCCCCTTCAGGCCCTGGGAGACCTTTAGGACCAAAAAGCCCTTGGGGACCTACTGAACCAACACCTCCCTGTAGGTATGTAGATATGAAAATTAATCAGTTACTCTTGAGATAAAAATGTATTTGTTATTTCCAGGTTTCCCCAAGAGATCCCATAAGAATAAACTATCAAGAACTGATTATCTGGGGGAGGAAAATAAATGCAAAGACATTTACCTGTGTCCCAACTTTTCCTGCATGACCTTGCACGCCTTTGGGACCTGCAATTCCCTGAAGCACAGATATAAATAATAAATCAGCAATTCTTTTGACATCCAAAGAATTTCAATCCAATGTAAATAATGTTACATCATATGCACATATACAGTAATATGTTTTCAAGTTGATCAGAACCTCAGGTCCAGCATCTCCTGGCACACCAAGGAAACCATCCGGCCCAACCTCTCCCTAAAAGAGAAGCCTAATTTTAGACCATGAAATAAATACACTAATCCAAAGAGGCTCTAAGTGAACAAAAACAAAATACCTTGTTTCCTGGAGGTCCATCTGGACCCACCAGTCCTGGATGGCCAGGTCCACCCTGAAAGAAAACAGGAACTGTTTATTAGTAACAACAACTACTGTACTGTATGTGGCAATATCACACATGAATGTAGGGGTCATTCATTCTCAGGTCAACACTCACCTCTACACCTTTTAGGCCAGGAGGTCCAACACCACCCATGAGACCTGACTCACCCTAACATAAAAACAGACAACGTTTAAACACAATTACAAACAAACGCAACAAAACTGACACACAACAAGTGTTGACAATATACCATGTATTAATACCATGTTTAAATTTGGAAAAATACCTATACTACCATTCAAAATTATGGGTTGGTAAGTTTTTTTTTTCTTATGCTCTTAAGTTTCTTAGAATGGTAGTATACATAAACATGTCAGGCAAAATAAAACGTTATGTAAACATAATCTGAAATGGTCTTACCTGGAGTCCGATTTGGCCCTTGTCTCCCTTGATCCCCCTTTCTCCTTTCTCCCCCACATCTCCCCACGGCCCCTCTAAACCGCTATATCCTTGTGGGCCATTATCACCCTGAGGAAAAAAAGGAAATATAGTACAACAGCATTTCCCTTGTGAAATGACACTAGCTATAAAAGATAAATGACCTTCTCTCCTTTAGGGCCGGGATCACCAGCAACGCCAACTGGACCAGCATCACCCTTCAACAGAAGAAAAACACTAATATTACTCTTACAGGCACAGTGAGACTGATTGTATATGAGACAGATGACTTTAGGGTGAAATTGCACAGTTGTGTCAACATTACTAAATTGATATCTACACCTCACTGCCTGCTGGGCCTTGTGGACCCATTGGACCTTTAGCACCTGGAGGGCCAGTGTCTCCTTTTGGTACTTGAGTACCAGGCTTTCCAAACGGACCTCTGTCCCCCTGCCAATACATTGAATTAATAAAAAAAAATAATAATAAAAGAAAAAAATAATCCTTTATATGTTACTGTGTCAATGAAATAGAATTCTAGAACTACTTCTCCATACCTTATCACCTTTTCTTCCAGGAGGACCCTCCAAACCTGCTGGACCAGATGGACCCTGCAGAGGTCAGAGAGCTTTGATCACATTGCTGTTACCACTATTTTTTATTATATGATTAAGCTATAACAATATTTTATATCACAGTGCTTTTATACTCTTTCATTAAAATACTACATAACCATGGTAAAATCTCTGTAATATACGGCCTCTAACAAAGACATATCTGGTCTCTGGACAAAGAACAAATAGTTAGGCAGCTCCATGCCAATCTAACCTGTGGCCCTTCCAGTCCGAGAGGCCCGTCATCACCAGGAGAGCCCATCATTCCCTGTGCAATTATAGAAATTTTCAGTGATTTTCTTAAGGAAGCAGAATTTGTGATTATCTAAATTATATAAATCACTTCAATCACCTTTTCTCCTTTCTCCCCATCTATACCTGGCAGTCCATTTGCCCCCTGTGGACCCTTAAGAAAGATTTCCAGCAACTTTAACTTGATATTCTTCTTGTCACAAAGCTTTTAATCAAGTGTGGTAGGAAGAATTATCACTTACTGGAATACCTGGGGGACCGTTTGGCCCAGGGTCCCCTGGGGGTCCTTTACTTCCATGCGGCCCTTGTTTTCCAATGACTCCACTAACCCCCTGACGTCCTGGAGGACCCTATATTAGACAATCAATCAAAATAAAATATGTGTTTAAAAATGATCAGCCAAATAAAGATATAATGTAAATGAAAGGGCTGATTGTGTGCTCACACATGGCCCATCGGTTCCCTGATGCCCGGGATCTCCTTGACGGCCCTGCAGAGATATAACCCATGGTTTACAATTAAAGGAAAAAAAAAATAAGCACTTTATATTTCAGCACTGCTTTATGATAAATCAAACTCCACTGAACCAGTAAGCTCAGGATCTTATATTTTCTTGGAGAAATGGTACTGTATATACCTGGGGTCCTGGTAATCCTTTTTCCCCTCCTGAACCAGGGGGACCCTAAATAACACACATAAAGTTTGGGACTATTAGTCATTACAACATGCAAATGACAGTGTTAAATTACCAAAATTTAAAATAAGAAATGATCTGCTTTATTCATTCACATGATCCCTCGCACACTTACTGGTAGTCCAGGCTTCCCAGTTGGTCCAGGAGGCCCTCTTAGACCTGGCTCTCCCTATAAGAAAACAAATGTCTTCATTTACCTTAAGTAACTATTACAAAGGCTAAAAACAGTGTGGCTGTGCTCTAAATCCAAATGAGCTGTCTAGAGTTTTAGTCATCAGCCTTAAAGGAAGGCTGTTCTAACCTTGATTAGGATGTTAAAAGACTGCTATGCAGCTCACAAAAGAATTAGAATGGAGCCCTTATCTGTATATGAGCTTCAACGTTATAACTGTACAAATGTACAACAGCACAATTTTATGAATATAAATGAATATGAATATAAGACATATTGCTGTTAATATGGGATAGTTGAAGTATAATTTTGTCTTTACTCTGTCTCCACTGTGGCCTGGTCTTCCTCTCATACCCATGTTTCCTGGAAAACCCTTAAGAGGATACAAGAGAGTGAGCTGGCTATGTCAAAACATCAACCTTAAACATTATTCTCCTCATCCCGCTCCCTCTCTCTCTCTACAAGCCCTGTATAGGGGTCACTTACATACATGCCAACAGGGCCCTGCGGTCCCATTGCTCCTGTCTTTCCAGGGAAACCCTGAGATAAATAACCACAAATGCTAAAACATCCTTAAAATCAGCAGCATGGTTACAAGTTATATGATAGCTGAAAAAAAAAAAAAAATCCTAAACATACCCTCTCTCCTGGTGGCCCAGGACTGCCCATAGGCCCCTCCCGTCCAGGTGGACCCTGTCAGTCAAAACAAAATCATCAGCCAAATCATCATATTTTTTTGTGGAATTTGACCTTTTCTACAGGATTATTTGATAAATAATATAGATGAAGAATATCACTTAATATTGATTTTTTTGTATAAATGTAAAAACCATCACTGTCACTTTTGATCAGTTTAATATGTCCTTACTTAATAAAAGCATTTATTTCTAAAAAAAGAAAAAGAAAACTACAAGTACAAAAAGCACTTTCAATATATAATAAAATAATAAAAGCAACAATGGAACATAAAACCATGTCATAAAACTGGATATTAATACCACTTGATACCCTTTGTTGTACTTTGTTGACTGCATGCCATAGCAAGGGGTCAAGAGTTGAGTTAATCGGCTCAGACACAACAGTAGTTGCTTTATAGGATTCAAGTTTGTAAGACAGACTACAAAGGATACTTACAAGACACGTTACACAAACAATGACTGATTCAAAGACCTAAATAAGCTAAATAAGCTTTGATCTCAATTTGCATGGGCTCCGTTGTTGTGTAAGAAAAGAAGAATAGAATTTATGTGAGTGCAATCATCTGCATAAAAATAAATAATATAAAGAACACAGACTATACTTCAACATCCTCAACCCAAGAACAATAATTTTTCAGCTGGATATTGAAAACCTGATGTGCCAAGAATAAATGATGTAAATTTAACAGCTTGGGCCCTTATTTGGATGCAAAGTGTAGCAAATTCAATAGGATGAAAAATAATATGTAATATGGATTCAATTTATTTTTGTTTTCTAAATGCAGGTACTGCAGGTAATAAAATTGGCAAGTCCGATAAGTAATTTCAGCTGGAGCGTCAGGAGGCTGTCTACACTGCAAGCAGGAATGATTTTTCAAATATACTGATACTTTGTCATCATTCTTTTGCTTCAGCTTCAGGCTCAGCTGAATAAAATACTTTAAAGTGATTCTAAAGATGTGTGTAATACACATGAATAGAGAAGACAACTCACCATAGATCCTGGGGGTCCATCCTGACCACGTTCTCCAGGAATACCTTGCAATCCCTGAGGTTTGAGAAACCAACCAAGACCTTAAAAGCCTGTGTGTTCAAGTGTTTTCTGTAGTCACCACTGACCATTACTCTTCTCGGCTACTGCATTTTACTAGAGTCATTTATGGCTGGTAGGGTGCAAATTAAACTTGACAAGCTGTACAAAAACACCGGTGCCCACTAAATTCCTGGAAAGGCTGTCTTTGTTTGTATAACCTCTTTATGATTCATAAAAGGCATAGCCCATCCTCTATAAAATGTGATCATCGTTTTTTATTTGCTCTGCACCGGGAGCTCAGTCTGCTGGATTCATGACAACAATCTGCATTATAGAGCTGCTTTCACTGCCAAAACCGACTCATTAATAGTAAATAAAGTGTGAGGTGCTCAATATGAAAGCTTAGCAGTGATAGCTAAATAAACGGTTTCAGCCAAGCAGGAAAAAGACTACAGTACATTAATGACTTTATAAAAACAATTTAAACTTTTAAACAATTGGCTATTCTGTTAAGAGTGCTGAACCTACCATTAGTCCTTTATTTCCTGCATTACCCACAAGGCCTTGCAGTCCCTGTAGCACAAGAAAGAACGATTTGAACTTTGACATTCCCAACATGTAACATCAAGGGTTGGTTAAAATAATCATTGATGTACCTGTTTATCTCTACTAGAGTCATTACTGAGATGTTTATAGTAATTTTAATAATATCCCATACACTTTTTATATAATGATAATAATAAACATAAAATATGTTTCAATAAATATAATTTATACAATTAAAATATAATTTTCATTTATTATAGTACTCTATCGTACTACTAATATTCTAGTTACATCATATATTTCTTAATTTCTTCAAACAAACATTATTTAAAATTATTCTGAATATCATCTAAACCCATATGTGTCTTCATGTGTCAGAATACATAAATCTAGAATTAGAAGCCATAATATAATGTTTCTAATGTTTTTGCACAATATCCTCATGTTATACATTTATATTTAATTGATGTAGAAATGCATCAAAGAAATATATATATATATACAGTTCATGGTATTAGAATATAGAATGGGAACCTGTGTACCAGGCTTTCCTTCAGCTCCAACAGGTCCAGGTGGGCCAGGAAAACCCTACAATAAACACCATCAACACTGACATCATCAACATTCGACACAAACTTTGACACTACTCTCAGCTTTTGTGTATGAACACTTACAGGAAGTCCAGGCATGCCAGCATGACCCCTTTGCCCTGTTCGACCCTGAAAATAAGACATGTATTGAGACTTTTTAAAAATCAATATCAAACAGCTCATACACATGAATAGATCTATTTATAATACCTTAAAGCTTAGAACTATATTATATGACAAAACACCATAAAGTGTATTACCTTTAGGCCTCTAGGACCAGGCTTTCCAGAGAGGCCTTCAAGACCTTTGCTCCCCTTCAGTAAAACCAAGATGGACATTTGACATTGCAATATTATTACAATATTACACTCAATTTGAGACGCTGAAAATCTTAATGCATATAATACAGAGCAACTCTGACCTTTGGCCCCTCGTTTCCCATTTTGCCATGCGGACCAGCTTCTCCATCCTCTCCCTGTGTGAGGATATTGAGGTGTTTTATTAAATGTGTTTTGGAATTATAGTAGTGAAATAATATTAATGTAACTCATACCTGGATCCCATGTGGTCCTGGCAGACCTCTGATGCCTGGGAAACCAGGAAAACCTGTTGGTCCCTGCTCACCTTGAATGCCCTGTATCCCTGGGGCTCCTCTAACACCCTGGGAGGAAAATACAATTTTCAACAAGTGACAATTTAACCCTATTACATCAACTTCAGAAAAAATGTAGACACTAAATGTAATCTAAACTAATTTATAGTTAAATGTTTACTTTGTTTCCTTTAGGTCCAATGTCTCCCTGGTCTCCATCGGGTCCTCTGTTTCCCTTAAATGACAGTAAACTCATTAAAGCCAAAATAAAAACTTAGTAGTTAAGACAGGTAAAAATAGGGAGAATTAGCTTACTTTGATCCCAGTAAAACCTTTTGGACCTTGTATTCCTAACACACCCTAAAGAACAATTCAGAAAAAAACCCAAAGCAATTCACCAAAATGTGAGAAATAGGAAATTACATAGGATAAATTTGAAAAACTGAAATAGTTCAGCTTTCTCTTTAGGAAAACAAATTTGGCTTTTACCATTAATCCTTCAAATCCTGGCTCCCCTCTGAGGCCCACTGGCCCTGCTGGGCCCTGCAAATGAGCAGGGATAAGAAGGTTCATTATCCTTCAAAAGTCAGTAAGCATTTTTTTTTAATTAACAAATTTTATTCAGCAAGGATGCATTTAATTAAAACGCATTTAGAGTGATTTTAAAAAATACAATTTGTAATAAATATACATTATATGTTTTAACACAAACATTATAAATCAAATAAACTGAAATAAAAATGTATAATGGTTTTCACAAAAATATTCAACTAAAAATTCAACTTTGACATAAAAACACTAATTAAATAAAAATAGAAAACAGTAGTACTTGTAATAATTCACTATATTTTATACTGTATTTTTGATCAAATACATTAAGCTTTGGTTATAAGAGACTTTAAAAACATTAAAAATCATACTGACTGCCGATTTCTTGATATTAGAGTATGCATTCATATTAAACATAGAGCATTAAACAGCAGGAAGGCTTAATCTTTAATGAGTAAGAAGATCAAAGCAATTAAAAAAATATATACAGTAATCCACTCTGTGAGAAAAGAGTACTTACAGGTTCTCCTTTGGGACCGGTTAAACCTTCCCGGCCTGACAGCCCCTAGTAGAAAAGCATGTGAATACAATATTATAGATCATGATCAAGTAGTAAATTGTTAGAGTATGTGATTTTCTGGTTAGTATGCATACATTAGTATGCAGATAAAGTATCTATGTAAATAACATAATGTCCAGTTATCCAATCCCTGATTATCTTTTTAATCACTCAACTAGATTCATTATAGCATAACAAACATTCACCTGCAGACCTCTATGTCCTGGAGGCCCGATCTGTCCCTCTAATCCCTGTGGACCCTAATAATGACATACAGGTTATGTAGAGGTCATTTATTAGTAACTTTAAGCTGTCCCAAATAATAAATGACATACTTGTGGCCCTGGGAGACCAACAGCTCCAGGAGGCCCAGGCTCCCCCTAGAAAATAAAACAGAAATTATTAGCATGTAACAGAAAAATTAAGGAAAACAGTGTGAGGAAAAAGTCAAATACTCACACGAGACCCGTTAGACCCCTGGGCACCAACCACACCTGTCCAACCAGGAGCTCCCTGCAAATATTTAAATAAGCTGAGATCTAATTTAATGCACAAATCATACATTACCCTTCAAACATTTGTGGGATAATTTCTTTTCAATCCTTGTAAAAAATATGTATCATGTTTTCAATAGAACTATTACGTTGATTTCAACTGTGATAATAGGAAATGTTACAGATGTACGTATTAGAAAGAATCATATTGATTTACGATGTTCTGTATTACTTACTGGTGGACCTGGAAATCCTGGTGGTCCCTCCATCCCATCATCCCCCTGTAAACAATTAACAGGATAACTACAACTTGATGTCAAAGTTAATGTGCAACTATGTAGAGCTGTGCATCTGATAAACAAATACTGAATTTATTGCACTATAGTTATTTTGTATTGACTTACATCTTGCCCTGGATGACCTTCAGGGCCCTCCAACCCTCTCGTGCCTTGTGGACCCTGAGGGGAATTAAAATACAATCAGGCAAGATGATGAAATGGAACAGGTTAATATGTATAAAAAGTATTTTCTATTCTGTTTATTCACAATTACTATGAATTTAGCTGCAATCATAACTTACAGGAGGGCCGACAGGGCCAGGAGAGCCAGGTGCTCCTTTTGAACCCTGAAAACGTGAACCACAGGTTACTTATTTTCATAAACAATTATCAGCATTATGCAACTGTAGATTATAGAAAGGGATAAGAAAATACAAATGAATTAAGTGCCTTTTAAATACAGTAGTTCTTTGCCTGACCACTAGATGGCGATGTATCCTATTATCTAAAAGAATGCACCCAATTACATGAGTTGCTTGGATTTATTGGTTATTGGTTTAATCATGGCTTACTTTCTCACCGACTTTTCCCATTTCTCCACATGGACCCTCTGGTCCAGCAATGCCCTGCAACAAGAATAGTGTAAGTCCATAAGCAAAAAAAGGTTTATGGAAGGCACATTAATGGGATTTGAATCTACAATATTTTAGTTACTAGCTTGACCAATCATTACACTTACCTCCTCTCCTTTCTCTCCAGGTGAGCCTGATTCTCCTTTATAGCCTAAAGGACCCTGCATTTCAAAATGAACTGTTAACACACCAAAAGAATCAGAAAACATGACATAATAAAACAATTCCAGAGATGAATTGCTTCTTTTAATAAGTAAACGTCAATGTAAGTTTCTTGTAAATCACTTGACCTTTGGTCCTGGAATCCCTGGAGGCCCCTGAGGCCCATCCAGCCCATTTTCTCCATCCTTTCCAAAGAGCCCTGCTCTGCCTATCACACCTTTTTGGCCACGGTCACCCTGAAAGAACAGCACATAAAAAAGGTTAATAATCATACATTAACATTTCTATATTCATCAAAATAGCATGCACTAACTGTAGCTTTATTACTAATGTCTAATAATATTACAGTGATTTTTGCTTGAGTCTGCAGGTACCAAATAGTACAATAGTATGGTATACTATTAATAATAGTAATACTACAGTATATGAAAGCCACCACTCTGCTATAAAAGAGTTTAAATGCCAGTTTTCCAACCTACATCTAAACAAAGGTAAATTGCTTTAAAAGTAATTTGGCCTTCCATTATATTTTGTTTGTACACACTGAGGTACAAATTATTTTTAGTGGTTAATAAGAGCATATGAAAGATGCTTTAATGAGGGCTTAAGATGGATTAATTTAAAATGTAATTTGCTGGTGTTAATGTTAAATACTACAACAGCTCTAGATAGTGTGGTTGCCAGCCTAACATATCTTTTAAAAATTAACACAGCTAACAATGTTATATAAACAGGCAGAATGTGTGTGTCAAAATACCTAATCTGTACATTAGGCATTGCACAGCAAAGGCAGCCAAAGAAACCTAAAATTGAGCTTGAGGTTTTTATTAATATAAGATTTTATTTGGCAAGGCCTTAAGATTAAGACACCTGGAAGCATTCATCATATCATGTGCAGTGAAAAGCAGTGTATGCAAGTGATAGATACAAGTGAAATGTGGCCAGACATGCACTGAACTGAGAGGACCACACACATAAACACATGCCTGTGATTGGTCAGTATGTAATTCATTAAAGGTCATGCTGAATTACACTCACAAGTGTCAGAAACGGAAATCTAGCTCTTCATTAAGTGTCATTCAGAGTCAGTGACATCCATCTATCTGTTCATTTATAGAATGGTACATTAAATGCTAACAGAAGCTCATTTCGGCAGTGATGGATGCAAGGCTTTTAAGAAGCACAAATGTGGCGTCTCTGTCACATGAAATCTGACAAACTGCAATGAGGAACGCAGATACTAGAGCCTTTGTTTACATCTGTGGTTAAATCTCAGCAATGATGGGTGGGGTTTGTGTATCTAATAACTGCCTCCCTTTCCCACAAAAAAAAAAAACAAATTAATTGCCACTAATTATTTACAGCTGTCTTGAAATACTGTCATATTTTCTTATTATGGATATGATCATGATATATTTAAAGACGAACATTTTGGTGCACAATTAGCAGGTTAATGACTGTACTACAGCAGAAATAGTGAATCCTTAGCAAGTGCAACTAATAAAAATGATGCTTTCCTTTATTAAGCATCACTTAAAATGACAACGTTCCACTATAGGATATTACCATATCTCCAAAACGTCCTGGACGTCCTTTTTCACCTGGCTCCCCAGATGGCCCCTTGTAGATAAGGTTAAGAAAGAGAGATCATGATTTAGCAGAGCAGGTGTTGTCATCTGAGCTCAGGAAGTACTGGGCTACATAACACAGGTGTTGCTGAGCCTCATCAAAGTCTTATTAAACCAGCTGGTACCTCACCTGTGGCCCAGGTTTCCCCATCTCTCCTTCCGGACCGGGCGGACCTTGTGCTCTCTACAAGCTCACAGGAAAAAGAATGGAGTCAGGGATATTACATGTTCCGAAACGAACAAATTTTATAAATATGTGCTATATACTTACAGGCCAGCCTGCACGGAGAAGCTGGAAGAATGAAGTTTGCTGGAGGAGAGAGTGAGATAAAAATTCATTTGAGCCATCATGAGACTGTCCATGTTTATCACATTATTAGCATCACAGCTGATATTAAAGCAATATCTAATACTCTGTTAAGTTAAACCTACAAAACTGCCCTGTTTGTCATTAGGATGGGTCAATCAGGAAAAACACATTTGAGTAGTTGCAACTTCCACAGCTATATCATATGCGTGCAGAGAGATATTTTATTAGTTTCATGAATGTCTTGTATGTCATAAATGCTGTGTCAAACTCCAAACAGTCCAACTTTTTATGTTCCACTATATTAAATCATGCATTTTTTTACGTTAAGTATCCCCTACAAATGTGTCGAGCTGTTTTCTGTAATATATACTGTAATAGGAAAAAATATTAGAAATTGCTCCAGATATAAATAAATGTTAATTTAGGGTTGAATAAACTGGAGAAACATGAAATAGTTGATTGTTCATACTTGGGTAAACTTTTTAAAGTTTTTCTAATTTTTATTGGCCACATTCCCACAGTTTCTGCCCCATTTAATATAGCTATAAAATATTTTCAATAAAAATACTTTTATTTTATAGTAGACTGTTAAACTACTATACAAATTACATTTTAATATTTACATTTTCAAAATGTAAACCATCAACCAACCAACTTTTATTTTTAGAGCTTGCCAGGATATTTATTTATATTTACTTATTTATTGAATGAAATCACACTCTTCAAGATTTTGACTATTACTTCATACCATATCAGAATTTTCCAATGATTTTGTTTCAATATATGGTGCAGCTCTATTGATCAGGGTCACTAGAACTCAAAACTAGACTAATTATACTGAGCTTCCTTGTGCCAATTTATTGTTTAGTCATTCAGACTAACCACTATAGTCTACTATAGTGAATATAATATAATAGTATTGAATATAGTCTATATTCAAAACATGTATTTGTAATTCTTGGTCTATTCTTGAAGCATTTCTCTTCGTTACTCTGAGGAGTCATTTTAATGAAGGCAAAAAGTCATAACCATGCTATTCTGGTCTTACTAAAGCTTTAATGATCTGGTTCTCGTCCACCAGACTCTAGACTTAAAAGCTGCCCTGTAAACTACAAAGGCCTTCACAAAGGCAGCATGCTGCACACAGGACACATATCCCAAAATGAGTTACGAGGTCACAGGCTGCTTTTAATTAGACTATGCTTGACAGAGGTTTCGGTTATCAGAGCAGATGCGTTTGGAGATACCGAGCTGGAAAGGGACATGAAGGCTGAGAATGATTGATTGTGTTGAGGTGACCTTGTTCTGTGTTCGAGCAATGGGGTATCACCCCTTCAGTTACAGGAACTCGTGACCTCATGTAGCACTAAGAGTAGAAAAGTCATTGCCCTCGGCTGGATTGCTGGATGTACAGTGCGGGATGGTTCAAAGGCTGTAGGAAACAAATACCCCAGTACAGCAACGAGAGAGAATTCCTTCCCCTCTCTCTCTTTTTCTCTGAGGGCATCTTTATTCAATCTCGGATGTGGTGCTCATCTAAGCTATAACACAAGATACAGCTGTGCACTGACAGACACTTTAAAGGGATGAGGAGTAAAGTTTAATTTTGTAGACAGAGAGACCACAGACAGGGGCAGAAACCTTGGAGAAACCAAAAAAAAAAAAAAAAAAAGAGAAAATTCACCTGAAATGCAGCCCATTCCTCAGGTGTGTTTCTCCACAGGTAGAATGTGGGCAGCCCAGGTGGCCCAGGAGGTCCTGGGACTCCACGGTGTCCTGGACGGCCCTTAAGCCCAATGGCACCCTAAAAACATCACAACGATTAGGAAGAATGCATCCCACAAAAAAAAGTTACACTGACATGTGCTTAAAATCATAAACAAATCTCAAACCTGATGAAAGCAGAACTATTAGAATGAAAAACAAAATTCCATCACGCATCTGCATTGTATAAAGAGGCATGTTGTAAAACAGCACTGTACATAACAGTTTAGACACCACCAGATAAATGATAAGTATTATAGAAATGATCAGCCTTTCACCACTCAAGTTATGAATACATTTCCAGATGTACTGTAAATACCAGTGCTTACAACACACCACCATTTAAAAGTTTTTTTTTTTAATAATTATTCAGCAAAGATACATTATAATGATCAAGACATTCATAATGCTCTGGGTGTGTGTTCACGGTGTGTGTGTGGTTGATCACTTCTCACTGTGTGTGTGCACGTTGGATGGGTTAAATGCAGAGCACAAATTCCAGGTATGGGTCACCATACCTGGCCACAAGTCACTTCACTTTCCACTTTCCACTTTCCATAATGTTACACAATATTTAAATTTCAAATAAGTGCTGTTGTTTTGAGCTCTCCATTCATCAAATAATCATGAAAAGAAAAAGTGTCAGAGTTATACTTTGTTATACTCAGAGAATACTTTGTGAAAACTATTTTCAAAATTGATAATAAGAAATGTTTCTTCAGCATATTAATGATCTCTGAATGATCATATAAATGTTGCCTTGATGAAAATGGTGTAACAGAACCTCTTTGCCAGGACACTAAGGTCATCTCCTACGTTTATAGTATAAAAATGGATATAGATGAGAAGAAGACCAATTTGCAAATGTTATAATGATGTCACCACTATTGGTTTGATTGGTGAAAACTTGGATTGGTGATTTTTAAAGTTTATCATGAAGTCAATAAGAAGATACAGAAGTAGAGTATAGGAAGTCAGACTGACAGCATGTCTTTGCAAGCTTCCCTGTTGGCATTTGGACTTCTGTTTGGAGGTTAAACATATTAGAGCAGTCATCTAAAGTGACAAAGTTCACAGAAGGACACAAAGGGTCAGCCGGTCATGACCACAGGCATGTGAACTTTCCGCGAACTTCAGTGGTGAGGCACTTTGACCTCGGCTTGCACTCATTCATCGTGACCTTCCAGTCCATTTCTCATTAATTATCACTCTGATTATCATACCTTATCTCCTTTGGATCCTGGATAGCCATCACTCCCAGGACATCCCTAGAAGGAGCATAGTACCAAGTTACAGAGCATGACTAATTTAAAACATACGGCTTTCATTTTTAACAGCAATGAGCTTGTTTAACAGAGTTAAAATGACATGTTTATAGCAAGTATAAAGCTGTAAATAAGCAATAACAAATTAGGCAAACCATTTTCCTTTTTGTCTTAATTTGATCAAACAAAACACCATTCAGAGTTCAGAGGTCAGACGACCTAATAAAAACCATTAACTTTAGAGCCACTCTGACCACGGTAATACGAGCACCCTGTTAAACCTAAACCTAACCTTTTAACCATCACAAAACTATTGTAAAAGCTGACTTGATGACACCTAATTTACAAGTTTTTTTGCAATAAAACCATTCAGAGTAAAGAATTCATCACTAAATGGCACTGAACAGTTTGTAAAAAGTTTTTGTCTTCTGAGCCATAAAAACAATTGATCTAAAACAAATTAAATACTGGACCATCGTTACTGGACCACAATTTATATACTAACGTATTCATAAAACATGCTCTGAATTATTTCTATTTTAGGAAACAATAATAATACTGCATCACAGTACAATATTCTATACAGTACTTAAATTCTTAGAACATAACAGGCTTTAACTCCCTGGAATGATAAAATTAAGACCTTATTCAATGACTAAAAGCTTGACCCCCACCAAGAAAGAAATGCAGGGTATGGTAGTGACAGAGATGGTTAAAAACCTGATCACTTAAAGCCAGGTGAATGTTGCATTTTGACTGGGTGATGCAGTTGGGTCATTCCTTCTACAGCCAATTGTAGAGAGTAATATGAATAATGCTGGCAGGAAGTGAGACATATTGACATATGCAGTATGTTGTGCAGCTTAGAACAGCTGAAATATAAATACACTACATCAAAGGTCTGATAATTATTGCTTAATTTTTTTCCTCTTGTGCTTTCTGCATCAGACTGCTTTTGCAGATTTTGGCAGAAGTTTTTATTCTATTTATCTGCACATGCTTTGTTTGACTTATATTATGTGTGATGTATCCGCTACAGCAATTGATTTCAGCCATTGTGTCCATTTTTTTCTGATGCAGACTGGTATCAAGTAAGAATTTTGTGTTAACAGGATGGGACAAAAGAACAAAGCTTTCTGCAATACATTTATATGTTATTTTGTATAAATTATACTACTATATATACACACTACTATAGCATTTATTTACATTTTGAATTAGATTTTAATTTTAGTTATTTTGTAATGCCAGAAAAAAAAAAACTTAATAAAGTTTGGTGTTTTCGCATTAAGCTTAAATATTTTCTTTCAATTACCAAAAATGAACTTTTATTTGATTTTGTCTTAGTTAATCATTAACAGTAACAACACTGATATATTCTTATATACTGTACTTATATGTACTATTCTTAAGTTGTACTCACAGGCTCACCTCGGGGCCCCACTGGCCCCATGGGTCCTCTTTGAATGCGATACATATTCCCATCAGAGCCACGCACAAGATCTCCATGCCTTCCTGTAAGTATAACGGTATCCGGGTGCTCCTCAGATCCCCAGCCAGGTCCTACAAGGATATCTGTAGTTTTGGTTGTTTTTCTTCTACTTCCTTTTGAGATGCCCTCCCAAGAAGTTGTTCTCACAGGAGCCTGTGTAGTGGCCCTCAAATCCTCTTTTAACAAGTTGGATTCTCGATCCTCAGGACTGGAAGTGGTTTCCAGGTGAACTTTACTACTAGGTACAATACTTTCGGTGGGTTTCTCAGGTACCCGAACATCCAGGTTGATAATTGTGGTATCGACTGGTTTCTTTGGTGAAAGTTTGCCAGGTTTGTGCTTGTCAGTGGTGATGTTTTCATCTAGATGTTTGGATGTAGAGTCTGGTTTTCCATCATGGCTGCTTGTAGTTTCAGTTGGGAATGTTTTGGAAGGTTTACCATTTTTAGACCAGATGTTTTGGTCTATCAGGTCTGTATCCTCATCCACCTCAAACACATCCCCTCGCCCCACAAATTCAGGACGTTTGGATCCAGTAGGCAGAGTACCATCACCACGTATAATCCCACGTCTACGGAGACCCTATTAACATAAAGAAATTACTTCATGTGTACCAAGATTAGAGTGTAAGGTATTATTCAATTATGTTTGTTATTAATTTTTACATCTGGGAGCTTTATGTTCACTATAATATGTTTAATGAAGATGTAATCACTTCATAATTTCTAATTTACCATGAGTTTATACCAATGCTTATGCAACTTGATTAAAGCTGTAATCTCCATTTTTACATATGGTTGTGAAGTTGCTGCTGCTAACAGATGTTAAGGTAAATACAAGAGTGCAATAACTCCAGGCTGATAAACAACAATAATTTAAACTATTAAACATCTTGTAGCAATCAGTAATGATCTACTGAGATCCAACATTATGTGAAGATCAGATGTGCATGAGTTACATGCGAGGCTCACACATTCGTACCACTCCAAACAAGGCATCTTTCCATGTCTACATCACACTGGTAGTTAAAAAGTCAAAACAGAATGACAGTAACACAAAACACTCACGCAAACAACATGCAAACTTGCAAACCAATGTCACACACACACACACACACACACACACACACACACACACAAAGGCTAGGTTTTGAGATAATCAATGAAATTAAGAAAAAGACAAAAAATTATGATAAAAAGAGTGAAAAAATGACATAGAAGAGTGGTCTGGATTCCATATGATCTGGCTTGGTTCTAAATGATGAGAAGGGAAATGAAAAACAGCCTTTTCCCTGTGATAAAACACCCACATCATAGTGTCAAAGGCAGAGGATTGTTGCTGTATATCAAAATGACATCATACAAAATTGAAACATGTGTTTCCTAAAAATGTGCTGTGATTCTGTCTAGTTGCTGTATTTGCATGAAGACTAAGCCAGGTGTTTTAGTAACGTGACTTTTGTAAGATAATATGAGCACTTAAGATCTCTCGGTGCCATCTGCAAGGTTTACAAGCAGATAAACTAAAAAAAAAGACTTTAGAGTCTTGGAAAGTTATACATGAAGCTATTTTGCACAATTATAACCACTTTGGGTTGCAAGGTCAGTCAATTTCATGGTTTCCAAGAAAAAAAGCTAAATATAAATAGACATGCCATAATATAATATATTATGACATCAGAACATAGGCTTCAAAAATATGATGAAAAAGCCTTTATGTGAAGAAAACCTGGGTTAAAAAAAAAAAAAATCAAGACCCCCTGCCCTAATAACATCACTAACAATGGCTCTTTTCTGTGGTTGTGGCCTGATAAGCCGACACTTGATCTCCACCTGACTACGAAGGGCTGTCGTCCAGCTTATCTTCCTGCTGTTTGTCTGATATCCCTCTAATAGCCTGCCAAAGAGGGTCTGAACACACTGACTCACATTAAATGCCCAGTCACCCAGTAAAGAGCAGCTTCCACCCCGGCTCGAGCTATATCACCATATGGCCACCAGAGGGCTTCCTGTTACAAGGACCAACATGAAAATATCTGGAACATCACTGCTGCATGGCTTTGTCCTTCATTAGTTACCAGAGGCTTTTGTTTGTTCTTTGGCAATTTTGGAAAAAAGGGTTGAATCTGATCAAAAGCATAAGAAAAAAAGGATCCATACTGTGACACCATGCAGACATTGAGAAACCATAATGCAACAACCTAGGATTGTGGTAGTGACATCATGATCATCCTGACAAGAGGAGAACATACAGAAGCGACTGTGACAAGGTTGGGCAAATATCTATGAAAATGACTATTAAGACATTATTCACTTCAAGAATGAATGTTCCCAGATTTGTTGCTGTAATTTGTGCATTATGTACAACCCTGCTGTTATTTAAGGTCTGTTACAGAAAAGACAGAAAAATGCAGTTTAGATAGACCAGTGAAAAGGGCCAGATGACAGATTTGTAGGAGAGGTAAAGGCTTCCTAAAAAAATAAAAGGGTTATGCCTTGAGGCTTCAGAGGCATTATTTACACACGCGTCTACATGCCAGCTAACCACCACCAGTACTAAAACTCAAGTTTACAAGGAAAAAAATCAAAAGAAGCTTGCCTATTATCATACCTCAATTCTGAAAGGTACAAATTTGCATTTAATGTCTGTAATATGGTATGCAAGTGGAAAGCCTAAAAAACGGTCAAGTGCATACACACAATCACGCATACACATAAGTCAGTAAAAATAAAAGATGATTTGACTTGAAAGACAGCGACTATCTGTAAATCTATCACAGAGACACAGGTATTTATATGGGCAATGACAAACCAGCTGTATCTTGCACTTAGTCTGATTTAAATACAGCTTCCCATAAAATGCTTTTCATAGAGCCATGTCCTTGATCCCCAAAGAAAGTGGGAACTGGAAACTAAACAAATTAGGTGCAAAAACAAAATTAAGTAAGAAAACACCAATCACATCTGGAGAAATAACTGAATGAATTCTCAGTCTCACCCATTATGTTATTTTGGTCTTGTCATAAAACTTCTACCACAGCTTGCCTCTAAGGGTTTTTAAATTTGACTTCAAGCTGGGAATTCAATTTAGTACTATGCATTATAATAATTTTAAAAAAATCCTTTAAAGAACAGTGGTTATCCTAGAGTATACTAAAAAGAAAACAGAGAAATGTGAGAAATGCAAAAAATCAACTACAAAATGATAAAATACTGCAAAACCAATAATTGTCAAATATAGTCAAAATCTGCACCCTGATACTGGACATGAACCCAGCGTTTGTGGTAATCTGGGTCGAACCAGCTCAGTGAAAACTATTTCCCTCATATAAACCGAAACCACTGTAACCTCTCACATCTGCAGCCAAACCACAGTCAGCCTTCAGGACAGTTGGACTAACACTTGATTACACGCACATGACTTATTCTTCAAAACAAATATTTATACACATACTCAAATCCATAAAAAATGGAGCTTTATAAAGTATTGGATTAGCGTGCACCACCAAACCCACTTGTCATTATTAGATAGGAAAAGTGGATGCATGATTTGTAAGAACAATTTTCCTAAACAAACACAATTCGGAAGGGTTGCCAGATGAAGCCATACCTTTGGAACGTGATTCCTGTGACCTTGCACTCCAAATCTCATTAAATCCAACAGAAACCATCCTAGCAAACACATCCAGATCCTCATGGTGGCACACACACACACACACACACATTGACTCACTCACACATACATCACCTGCAACAAAAATGCAGTGAAACTCAGAGTCAAGACTAGCCAAATGCGTGCAAAATGCACTAGCACACCCACAAACTCTCAATCCACCCACATACACCCAGATTACATGCAGACACATACATATCATCTACTTCACACAATGAGACACCTGTTTGGCCGTGGCTTCGGGGCGAACTGAGCGGGTGTATGTGCATGTGCTCATGTCTTTGTGAGCTTTTAGTGTCCAGATACAAGTACTTACACGCACGCCTAGGTGCATCAGAATTAATTGATGTGGTTTATACAATAATGCTCGGCTAATAGAGACAAACAGACAAATGGGAAATTCAAACACTGTCCGCATGCAGACACATTTTTGACATCATCCAGTAATTCACTGCTTTTTTGACAGCTTTCTGAGATCCCGCTGATGTGAATTATATGCAAGTAGAGAACAAAAAAACCACTAGTAGTATCCCGAATCAAAGAGAGGATCCTAAATCAAAGAGGGAGCCATCTGCACCCTCAGCTCATAACACAGAAAGCAATGTGGAGAGTCCTTATGGAGACAATCTATGGAGATCTGTCACAAGAGTCTTTCCCAAATAACGGATAATTGCTTCCAGAAGATTCAAGTCAGTTCTGGATTTGTAGGAGCCTGATGAGTGTTGACAAGTATCTATTTATCTATCTATATACAACATCTATCTATCTATCTATCTATCTATCTATATCTCCCAGCTTCTACTTATCTAAGTCTATCTACACCTACCTACACTGCATGTGTAGGTAGGTGTCTGTCTGTCTGTCTGTCTGTCTGTCTACTATCTATAGCTACCAATATGTATGTATGTATCTATGTTAGGGCTGCAACAACTAATCGATAAAATTGATAATTATCGATAATGAAATTGATTGTCAACGAATGCCATTATCGATTAGTTGGGCTGCTCAGGTTACTGAGGAAAAGAAAAAAGAAAACATGTTGGTGTTACGGATGGCGAAACATCAGCAGGGTAACGTTAAGTAAAAACTGTATCTCTTCATC
>JAUMHE010000077.1:5428737-5476019 GCA_032359235.1 Enteromius mattozi
ACAGTGTATTTTTGGCTATTGCTACAAATATACCCCAGCGACTTAAGACTGGTTTTGTGGTCCAGGGTCACATATATATATATATATATATATATGAAGAGTTTATTTGCAAAAACAGAAAATTTTTTCAAAAATCATATTTTTTACTATTACGTTTTATTGTGTTAGTTAGCTGTGTTCAGTTAAAGTTTAACCTTACCAAAATAAACCAACTGCAATTTGTTTGAGATTAACTGGAATGCACAACGAAAAACATGAGTTATCTGTTTTTGCAAACAAACTTTTCATATATATATATATGTATGTAAAAATACATTAAAAAAATAATAAAATAAACTGAAAAAAGGGACTTCATAATATTTAATGGTAAATATAAGAGATAAAATGAGAGGCAAAGTGTTTCCCAGACACTATCCATGTCTGTCAGTGAAGTGAAGACTCACTCATAGTGTCGTTGTTGAGTGCTGATAAAGGTAAAGGTGTAGGCACTGACGCGAATCTGCAGGAGAATGTGTCCATCTGGACAGAGGAAAGTCAGCACACTGCGGTCTTCAGACTGGGAGCTACGCAGACGCAAAAGCAAACTGAACTCATCACCAAACCTGAGTATGAAATGAGAGAGAAAGGCATAGAATTACATGTCTACATTGGCTTTAAGAAATAATACCATACAGTATATAAAATGAGAAAAAAGCTTCATAACATCAAATCACAAAAAGGTTTTGAGCTTATTTTAACAAGGACACTAAATTGTGGTCACACGGTAATTTAAGGTCCAATTCTCACTATTTATAAAACCATCAACGTCAACTACTGTATATGACTTTCGCCTCAATAAACGTGTTAATATGTTGCTAATTAACAGTAAATGAGGTAGTTGGTAAGTCTTAGGGATGTAGAATATGGTCATGCAGAATATGTGATTTATAAGAACTAATGAACAGGCAATATGTTATTAATAGGCATGTTAGTGAGAATCGGTTCCTATGCTAGTGTTACCAAAATTGTTATACTGTATATGTTTATACATAAAGACTGATACACATACAAAGTTTGAAGTGTCTAAACATAAAAAAAATGTTTTTTTTTTTATATATATAAGCAGGCAATAAACGTGCATACCTGTGTCCAAACACCTGACTTAGTGGTATCGAGAGGGTGGAGTACTGGCCTACATGCAGGACCGGACATCTTTGGCTTTCCTGAGTTACTGATGCATTGCTGTGATTAGCCACCTGCCACAGATGATCAAGAAGGTCTATTGCTTCTGCCAAACAATTAAAAGTAAGAGGAAAAACATGTTAGGCCCATTAAGTACATTTACAACAAAACTTCAGTTTTTTTCCCCCTTAAAGATAGGAGGGTGGATAAGTCACAGGAGGACTAGGTCTAGCCTAGATTTCATAATTGATCCCAGAAACATCTGTTTTGGATAACGCAGCAGGTACGGATGAAAACCAAGCCTGTAAACAAAAGGCTCTGTTGTCTAGGTGCATTTTTGCGGAATTAATCATTAGTTCTGTTGTGGTCTTAGCAACTCTCTGAGGTAAGTCTGTGTGAAAGCAGTCACTCAGGAAATCAGTTCACCATATAGAGAAACAGACCTGTTCAGCCCTGTCATTAGACGTTTAGAGGGTCATAACAAGTCAGCTGGTATTAAAAGGTGCAGTCATACCTCCATAGTGCCCACCATTGTGTTTCCTCTTTAACATGCTCATTTCCTGTGGGCGCTGAATGACTTAATTTACAGAGTATACTGTGTGCTTGCTAATCTCATGCCCCCGGGGTTGCAGGCTTGTGTTTTAGTGTGCAGCATTGTTTAAAATGAGACAAATAAATCTCGTTGAATGCTGCATTTAATCAAATGACGGAGAGGTACTCAGAAAGCACCATGTGCAATGAGCAGATCTGAAACACACCTGGCAGGGCAGCTAGTTTACTTTGAGAGAACTAATCCATCACCATGCTTCAGACTGGAGTGCAGACTTCATTTACTAGATGTTTTAACATGCTTTGGTTTTAATTTAATTACATGTATAACATTATTATTTTATTTTTATAGGTTTGGATTTTTAGGATGATTATTATCAGGTTTACGCATGCTGCTGGCCCTAAGAACAAATTTCGTGTGAGGTTAATAAGATTTGATTTCAATGTTTTTGGAAAAGTATAACATTAAACAATATTTACTTGATCAAAAATACATTAAAACAGCAATATTGTTTAATATAATCCACATAAGTCTTTAGAAAACATTCTAATATGCTGATTTGGTGCTCAAGAAACATTTCTTATAATCAGTGTTGAAAACAGCTGTGCTGCTTCATATTTTTTTGGAAACATGATTCATATTTTCTATATTATTTGATTAACTGGTTCAAAAGATCAAAAACGCATTTATTTTAAAAATAAGTATTTTATAACATTGTCTTTCCTGTCAATTTTTTATCGATTTAATGCATTCTTGCTGATAACACTATTCATTTCTTAAAAATCTTACTGACATTCAAAAATATGTAATATGAACAATAATGTACATACAATTTATCAAAACTATATTTATGTATATATAGTATTTGTTCCATTTTGAGTAAAATAAAATATGCTAAAACGTAAAATCAGTCATTTTAAATATTGCAAGTTTTAGGTATAACAGCTTTATAACGTATACAGTATGAAAAATGTATATTTATTTTGGGGTCTGCAAAAAATGACATTAAATAGTGTTATTAAATTAATAGTATTTCTAATTTTAAGTGAATGTCATGTAAAAATATAAGACATGAGCATGCAAAATTCAAAACATGAGAAAACACTGACATCAGGCAAATTTCAGGAACCGTTAACAAGGAGGAGAGTGAGTCAACAGGTTAAGCGAGGATTCTGATGACTGAACATGCACATGAAGCACAGCTGATTTACACACTGTGTAACGAGCACTGCACCAGGACTGCAAGCCTTTTTCCGGGAACATCTAATTGCTCCAACAGGATTACACATCCCCCTCTTCCCTTACTCTCCCTTGGTCTCATAGTAAACACATTCCAATGTGAACATGCTCCAAACTTTCACCAGATTGGTTGGGTTTCTCACATATGACATTTCGGCAATTTTCTTTAAACATAGACACATTCTTTAATGTACTCTTTTTGCTGCAATATAACAATTCTAAATGGACAGCTACAATCTACGTAGCACTCCTGTCAATTTCATGGTGGTTGTCACATTATTTATGGCTATTAGTCAAGCTTTATCAGTCACAGTTTCATGCTGGAAACACATATGCAGACCCCTATCTAATGACAGACTAAAATCCACCTCTCAAAACAACTATGATTGTTTCTGAACCATTAGCCAACAATATTAACCCATACATGAGCTATCCAATGGAAATTTAGTGATATTTTGAGAGAATTTGGCTTACTTCCTGTCCTTACAATGATATATCAACAAACTGAGTCTGCTGGCTGAAAGTCTGAAAACAAAAGAAGTGATTTTCAGGTTAAGACCAGCTTTAGACTAACAAAAAGATCCATAAATACTGAGGATATGACATATATATGACATCACGCTCACATCAAAGCTCAGATGACTTCAGTCCAGATGTGGAGATGCTGTCATTTTAAATTACATTGGAATAAGAGATCCTACGAGGATATTCCACTCATTTAGATTATAATCTAGAGAGCTGTTTGGAGAAATGTGCTTGTGAGGCATCATGGCAACATGGTATCATTTATCAAAAACTCTGAAAAAGAAAGAACAACATAGAGGAGAAAGGAGAATAAAGGGAACTAGAGAATGGCTTTCAGGAAAGGTTAAGGTTAAACAGCTCTTACCCAAGTTCACTCTAGCAAAATGACTGATGCGTTTTCCCTTAGTTTCAGACGATACAGAAATGACAACACACACAGAAAAAAAAAAAAACACAAACCAGACGCCTGAATCGTTCTTAGTTGAAACACGTGCACTCATAAACTACCGCCATATCCTGAGGGCACCGTGGTGTCCGTGTTTCAAAACACGGCTTATGTTCAAAGCTGTGTTTATGACAGGGAAGATTGATTTGGGGGGTCACACAACGCATACTGTCTGAATACTTTCTGTGAGGGCTGTGGGTGATGCATTCTCATCAGTCAAGCATTTTCCATGTAGGCTCAGGCCTACTTCTGTGGCCGTGCTTGGGAGAGCTTGGACTAAGCCAAGGAGAACATTCCTCGAGGACACATCATGTCTGCAAGCCGTACAACTGCCACATGGATGTGCAACAGAGTGGATAACAGTGCTTTACAGTGTAGCCACAATAAACCCACTCAGACAAAAGACAAACTTCATTAATTACAAGTTAGTAAGAGTTGGAGTGGATAGTGTGCTTTGAAGCTATACGGCTCTTATCACTTACAAAAAAATACTAACAAAAAAGTAATACAGGAGATTCAAAATTTCTTTATTACAGTAGTTTCAATGTGACATTGTAATATTAATTGATTAAATGTATTAATGTTATTTTCCTTGCTATTTAACAAAACATAGCTCAATCAAATTATCTGCTTCTTCATAATTAAACTCCATATTGTGTTCTGGTCTTTTTGACCCAGGGAGGTTTTTCATTTTTCTGAAAACGCTAGTTAATGTTATCATATTGGAATAAAGCTTTCTGACTTTCTGTATAACAGCTTCTGCCCTTTATTTTTTTGAGAATTTTTGTACAATTTGGGGATGTTTTTCCACCACATTGTTACACTTGTGGTGTTCCTAGTCAAAAATGACCAACCTTAAAAAAATATACTTAGCACTTTCTCATTATGACATATCACCAAACACTGCATTCAATCTTATATCAAATTGTTTTCTTTCAATTAGCACAGGTTTTTCTTTTTGGAACTGACTGATTGTGGGCTGATTTATTTGTGCTTCTGCACCTCAGTTTTTGAGTGAGCATTGCCAAAATTATTTATTTTTTTTGTTTTACTAAAGCTGAGGTAAGTAAGTTCACATCGATAAGGCAGATGACAAACCAGTTACAAAAAGAAATAGATTGGAAATAAAAGAAAGAATGAAACCAATATTTGGTGAGCATTCAGCATAACAAGAGATTTAAAAGCAATTTTTGATCTTGAACACTAAATTAGGTAAAGGGTTTTCAGCAAAGGGTTAAACAATTTCACATAGTAGACAAAAGGTTTTGGTCATTTAAAAGTAACTAATTTAAAAGCACCAAGCACAAAACCACTGGTTCATTCCCTGTCAGCACCTCTATGTGATGGATAATGAGAATAATTGATCAAATGTCACAGAACTATTTGAATAAGGACTGTTTGGCATTCTGTAAGTAATTACAGCATATGATAATAACTTCTGCATGGCGTCTCACCAACCATAACACAGTACCAGTATTGTTTTCCTAGACATGTATCAAAAGCCACAACTACATCTCAAATGAAGGCCCCTTCATCTCTGCCCATGCCCTGCAGTGAAGACCCTCACGATCATTCACACGTGCTTGTTGGAACGTTTCTTAAGAGACAAACAACATTTGTGGTAAAATGTGCAAGCTCTTTTCCAAAATACAGAGCTGCATGGACGACTTAGAGAGGTCAAGATGAACTACACGACAGAACGACACAAAAAGAAAAAGTGTGTGCCAGAGACAATGTGATGGAAAGATAATTTGAAGGCAGACGAATTAGTTGTTCTGCCATGGTAGTAAAGTCTCCTCCTCTCTCATAACTCTCCTATAATGGTTTGTAGTGGGTAGAAAAATCCGTCAGACTAATTTGAAATGGGCTGCTGCAGGAGGATTGACCTAAAGAATAAAAGCAAAGCTCTTACAGTCAAGCCATAAATACAAGAACCACAGACAGCTTAGAGTTTAAAGGCAGATGGAATGACAAGACTGATGCAAAACAGTAACCTTTACATAAGAAGGTGAAATAAATAATATTCCATTGCAAGCATTTAAACTCACATGAGTAAAATACCAGAAGGATGAAACCCACTAAGGTCATTCATTCTCTAGGACTCAGCAATACATGCTACGAGAAAAACAAATAGCAAAGGCATTAAGTATTTGGCATATTTCTGCAGAAAAGCTTAAATTGGAAAATTCAAGATATATAATTGTATATTTAAGTAGCATATTGTAAGATATGAATGAAGTAAAGCATCCTCCTCAGCGGATCCTGTGAAAGCAGATTAGATTTGCTCCTAAGAGCTCAATACACAGTGCCAGATGTGGATGTCAGTATTGCGTGGGAGGTGTGTTCAGACACCGCATAACACTGGCACTCAGGGACCGTGTTGATGGATCGCATGTGCAGACGCTAAATAAAATCCAGAATTAGCCACAAGTTACATCATGTCACATGCTGCATCCACGATTCAAAACTTTGATCGCAAGAACTAGATACAGAGCCACTAGGGTCCCTAAAAAGGGACTCTGGGACTCTGTAGTCTGGGCTTCTCAGTCTTGCTGATAACAGCAGGTTGTGATGCTCTGATACAAAATGAATACAGAGTATCAAGCACTTCAGGAAAGTGGAGGAGAAACATAGGAGGTGGATGAGAGAATTGTTTGTTAGACTATTGTATGGTTTAACATTTTTAGCAGAGCTGTTTTGCAGGGGATTAGTGTAGAGAAAAAAAAGAAAATGTATCATGCTGATCTCATGTGATGTGAGAATGAAAATGCTTTTCAAATTTAAATTTAAATTCCTGACTTAGAGGAAGGCTGAGGAGAACAGGCTATAAAAGTATATATAAAAATCATAAAAAAAATAAAAAGAACAACCTTTGGACTTTGTGTCATGTTTAGGATTCTGTGAGAATGTTCTGGTTGTTGAATCACCTAAGCAGATGTTAAGGTCCAGAAGTCATCTCAGCTGGACCTACCAGGCAACTAAAAGAGGGTTAAAACTGCCTCAGAGAGACTGGATTGATGGGCTGTGATACAGACTCCATGAAAGCTCTCAGAGGAGATATGGAGATGAGAAACCAGACATAGAGCTCATGTTCTGAAATGCAGGTGAGAGGTCAGAGGTCATATTAATCCCATGTGACACAATAACGCTTTGCAGTGATGACTGACAAGAGGCAGTTGAAAATTCCCAAAATGTTCAGCTCTCGTATGTTAGGAGATGGGGTTCACACATTTCATCAAACGAGAAACACATCTGCTTTACAGGGTCAATTTTACTTGAATACAGAATATACAATCCCACTGAGAAAGCAGGACATCACACCCCTGATCATTGTGAGTACTCTTCATTTGACTTGCCTATGAAAACCTCATGTCATTCATTCTTTTTTAAGAACGTAAAAGGATTTTCATGCTTTGGATTATGCAAAGCAATGCCATAAAGCGAATCAACCAATCTACTGAGATTTTTCTGATGTGTTTGATTCCCGTGAGTTATTCTAGTGGAGCTGGGTTTTATATAAATTATTTAAAGGCTCCCTAGCTTATATGAAAACACAAAACTTCATGCAAAGCAGATTTTGTTTCTATAGTATGCACGAATGCCTTCTACAGAAAGAGCTTATGGATCTGGAGCTTGTTAGTGGATCAAAAACAGAGAAAAAGAGTGGCAGACAGTGTGCTACAACAACTTTCAACAAAACTACGGGTTTTAAATGCAAAAATCAGGGTTTGCAGACAAAGACAAATGCTTAACCTTTTTTCCAAGTCACAACTACATTACCCCTGCATTTCCTGGAGAACTCTTCTTCTATATGGAAGCTGTCACCACCCTGTACTCCAAGGTAATGGATTATTTAGCCTTAACCACCCCATATGAGGTCACATCAGGCTCTGTCCTTGGTTAAAATGCCCTTCCTAAACCAAATGGCTGATTTCCAAGAGTAATACATGGTTATCAGCTGATATCCGCCTAGGGCCCCTTTCGCCTGGATCCTGTGAAGCTCCATAATCAGGGGAAGTAGAGTCGCCTGCCGCAGCGTCTTCCCTCCAGGATCGCATTACGCTAATGGCACGGGAAGGGCCAGAGGATAGCTCAATTACTGTACCCCAATTATGTAGGGCAGCCTGAAAAGATTGAGGTTGGATGGCATAATAATCAGTGATTAAAGACTTCCCCTATAACCTGCTGAACCTCCACATGGGAAGAGCACTGCTTCTTAAAAGCCCAAGATGTGGTCAGTTTGATAAATTGGCTCCAGCCCAAATTTGGCTTCCACAGAGCAGGTGAAGCGTCTAATCACCCATGGCTGTACTAAATTTCCAGTGACTTAATAATAATCTTACCTGCTCCTAAACCTGTGATATTTGCTTAAAGTTGTAAATAAGAGTAAATAAGGTAAATAAGGGCTGTGCTGAATTCGTTAGTACTGTCTAAAAGCTGACACGTGTTTTAACAGATTTTTGTTGTTTGTTTCTTCGCTCTACTGCTCATCTGGAAAATGAATGTAAGATACCAGGTTGTAAATAATGGTCCGGATACAGTGGGGCAATTTGTCTACTGGGTTTCAGTGGGAACTCAAACTCAAGGGAGAGGAAAAGGAAAGAGGCACCCAGTACAACAGAACATTATAATCTTCCACTTGGTATATTTCTTGCTTCAGTTCTGAAAAATAAAATAATGTAAAATAGGGTAAATATTTAAGAGAGGTATGCAATTTTTTACATTATAGTTATGTGTTCTGTAGCAATGGCATTTCTTCAGGGCAAGACTTTTCAAAACACAGAGAGACTTGTTAAGTCTTAGGAGTTAAGTCAGGCATGTCTAGAGTTCTGTTTAACCTTCTCGGATTGGTTTGAATTGACAGCGCTTGGCAGACTTTGACTACAGAGAAAAAAGGCAAGTTCCTTAGGGAATACTCTGGAGCAAAAGCTCAAAAGACCCACTGTAGGAAGGAGACTTTCGTTGTAATAGCTGTGCATTCGTTCATCTGCCAAGAGCTTAAAGGGTCATTAAGTACTATCGGCTTTCTTGCCTTAAAATGTGAGAGATCGTGAACTCAGTGTATCTGAAGTGGAAGGTAGGTACTGTGGTACTCAAGAGTGTCAGCAGTTTAAAAGTGATCAGGAGCAATTCTCTAGTGTGACATGCACAATTGCACAAATGAGACAGTGATAACAAGGAACATCCTTTAATGCACTTGGTAAGAAAACTGACATTTTTTAAATGCATGAAACGACCAACTAGAATTGTACTTTCAGTGAAAATACTGTGTTCAGTATGTTACAAAAAAATAAGCTATCTGCCATTCTATGCATATAACTCAAATAACTCTATATCTTTAAACCATGTCTTAACCCTGACTTTACTTAATCCCTCCACTTAAACTGTCTAAAAATGTAATGCCCAAAACCATGAGAGGCACAACAACATTGTGTCAGGAAAAATGGATGTATGTAAGCCAGTCAATACATGTCTATCTGAAAATGGACACTTTACTCATCTGCAGACAACAACAGTAGACAGATGACAGAAATTGCTCCTGGTCAAATTCTCCATGGTTTATAATAAACATGAATGGAGGTAATCACAAGGTAAATATGCATTATGGTTGAGGTCAAACATCTCTGTCTAGCATAGGCTGTTGTCAAATATCCATGTCAAACCGTTTCTTTGTAGAAGCTATCCAACCGTAAAATTATTTGTCTGCTGTTATTTTAAAGACGTCTAAGACTAGAAACATACTCTACACCACTGCAAAGACCACCTTAGTCCAGCATCCATTCTGGTTTGATGCTGGTGGACAAGTACAGCAATGCTGCAAAGCCATTCATCAACAAAAAATGTTGGTTGACCAAGGTGGTCTTTGTGGTGAAGCTGGTTGACCAAAGAACTGTTGCTTTGACAGCCGACCTGAAAGAGAAAACTTGGTGTTATGCTAATGTCCACTATAGCACCACCTGCTGGAATGCAATACATACTTTTTATCAAATGTACTATAAAACATTATGGGGAATAGAAATGCAATTAAGCTCGTATTAGGTTATTGTAATTTTATTTTACTTAAAACATTTTAAAGTTAAATGCATGTACTCAAATCTATAATAAAGAAGAATATTATTGTGATGGCATATAAACATACATACATATAAGCATTCATGCAGTAATGCATGTTTTTCTTTTTGCAATAAACTACTGGCTAAAAAAACTCTAGAAACAACTGACAATTATTTCACCTTTTGGCTTGTGTTGTGCTGAAGTTTAGATGTGAAAATTGAAATCATAATGTACTCATGCATGTGTGTTTGTGTGCATGTGAGAAAGTGTGAAAGCCCATAAGAGGCAGCGGTGTTCATCTGTAGGTCAGGAGGTGACTGTTTGTAACCTGTGTTCTGCACCAGATGAGAAAAACAGAGAACACAAGCTCCCCTGATGCTACAGACGCCTGTAACAAGCTGAGCAGAAACCTTGAGCATGTCTGAAAGAGAATGAATAATGCCAGTACAAACACTGCACAGAAAACACTACAGAATGCCAGCGTTCACATCACGAAAACATCATATTCATCAAATGGCTAGGTTTTCACAAATTCTCACATAAAGGGCTGTTTTATTTGTATGAATCTTCCAGATTAAATGAACATTTCTCATTTGCATTCGTAGACCTATAGAAGTGATTGGGTTTGTGATCTAACATGAACCACTTGTATCAACCTATACTTAAACAAACAGACTGACAGATACTTCAAGAAGATCCATCATTTTAGGGACAAGTCCATGCCTCTATTTTGAACACGAGCCAACTAATCATTTTTTCCCTTAAAAAGCAATTTGGGGAATATTTATGTAGCTCACCATCTATGTCTATACGAAGCTTTGGAAAACAGTACAGATCCTAACATGAACTATGTTGCGTAACTCAGCAAAAAACCTTTGTTGAGGTTTGGCAGACAGACTTAATTGAGATGCTTATTTTTTATTAAAAAAAGATCCATTTTACTTGGAAAAACACATACTCATGAATATTCTGAAGCAAAGATGGGAGAATTATTTTACTTTCTTTTAATAAAGCATAATCACAAGATGTCGGAAGGTCCAAGATAAACATCTCTGCTGATGGGGTATTTGTGTGAACAAGTAGAAAGCTAGGAGGCAGAGCGAATTGATAGAAAAAAGACATAAAATGATAGTGTTACAATTTATCAAACATAGGCAGAAAGGCCAATAAATATATATAGAGAAGCCTTTGGGGAAAACTTATGTAATGTTCAACATCTCAAGGCCCATCAAGGCTGATTGAGGAGATCTACGAACAGAGAAATATTGTATATATCATTCCAAAACATCATTGTGTTATTTTATTTTACATCATTTGCGATCACATTCCAACCAGAATGGAAATATTAAGTTACAGAGGCAACCTCAAGTTCAATATTCACGCTTTCTGGATCTGACTGAACTTTGTTGATTAAGATAACACTAACAACTCCAATGAATCCACTTTGTTCTTAACAAATGTAGCATTTCTGTGACATCTGGGTCATCCTTATCACATAAAAGGCCACTAAAAGGGCAAGACAACACCAGAAATTGCTCCAACATGGCTGTTTAGTGTCTTGTAAAAAGCTCTTGTAAAATTTTTACAGGGTTTTACCGTGCTGGGCTGAGACTGCCCCCGACCACAGCCAGCCTTCAAGTAAGACTTTCAGAGACCAAACACAAGCAAGAACCTGGACCAGCTGGTAGGCAAACGTCTCTTTTGACCACAGCATCTGTGCATTGACAGGCTTTAAACTGGTCAGAATCAATAACACTCAACCTGATATAAGACCGCAAACCACCTGCAGTCTGAAGACACTTACGTCATGGTCGCACAAAAACATCATGATGAAACAGAGTGAAATATGGTGTTATGACTGAAAAAAAACCCCATGCCGTTAGTGATTTTTAAAGTATGATATAGGCACACACATAACACAAGCTAACCATTGACAGTCGTCTTGGTGTCAAGTAGATACTCTTCTTTAACAAACATATAAATTGTGTTTACCAAGAAAAAAAAAGTACTTCATTTTTGTAAAATTTCTTAATTTGTAATTAAATATTGTGTCAACCTGACTACAGTCCAAATTTCCCACTTTAAATTAGATCCTGCTGGTTGTCACAACAAACAGCATGCTGTGCGAAAATTCAGACTTACAATGGCTTGTGAATAAATAATCACACCTTGCTTATCTGGTTGGGGACGAGACTGAAATCGCTGAATGTGTTTCTGTTTAGTGAAGTATTTGTTGTCTTTTAGTAGACTGTGTGTAATAAATGCTTTTACGTCTTTAAAGTGTGTTTGGAAGGCATTATATTTTATGAGTGTGTGACAATAGAAACACATTTAATTTGATCAAATTATTACAAAGCTGAAATGGATAATAAAACAAGTTTATCTAGCTATCCACCTGATGAGGACATAATGACTAGTACGGCTATTCCTTATCATACAGTGTCTAAGTGAGTTAACCCACCTGGATTATTGAGATGAACTTGAGGACTAAATTAGTCTGATTCATGACTGAATCATTTGTGAGCAGATCCAAGTTTTGTGAGCAGAAAGGAAAGGCAAGAATCTCTCAGAAATCATCTGGTACATTCTAAAAAGGGATAGTTTATCCAAAAATTAAAATTCTGCCATGTTCCAAACCTGCAAGAACTTCATATTTAGAACACAAATGAAGATATTTCTGATGAAATTCGAGAGCTGTCTGATTCTAACCCTGCATAGACAGCAAGGGGACTACCAAGGACCAGAAAGGAATTCTTAAAATAGTTCATGTGACATAAGTGGTTCAACCATAATTTAATGAAGTTATGAGAACAAAAATAACAAATCTATTCAAGAACTTGCCGTCTTTCGTGTCAGTTTTCGATACGCATTTAGATACGTAGTTTCATAACACTACTATTGAACCACTGATGCCACATGGGATATTTTTACAATTTCCTTATTACCTTTCTGGGCATTAAATGTGTCAATTGCATTGCTGTGCAGGGTCAGAAAGCTATTGGATTTCATCAAATTAAAATTTCATCATCAATCATCATCTGTAGTTTGAAGCAACATGAAGGTAAAATATTTATGACAATTTTTATCTTTGGGTGAACTATCCCTTTAAGACTTCATAATAATAATAATAATAATAATAATACAAATGCAAAACAAGCAAAGAAAGAAAGGGTTAATTTCTTGATAACAGATGTCTTCAGAACCAGCTGATTTGACTTTAGAACATAGCTGACCTCAGTTTCCACTTGAAAGCCTGTCATTATTCAAGACCAGTCAAGCAGAGATTAGAGATATTTGACAATTCACAAACAAGCAGAGACCAAAAAAAGACAGTAAAGAAAAAAATGCTGACGGCACGACATTTTTTTCATCCTTTACCATGAAGCCATTTGTCTTGCTTGCCATAATTCAAATAGCAACCATTAGTCATGAATCTAAAAAAAATAAATAAAAATAAATTCTCTCAACATATTTAGAGGAAACTATACAGACATTACACAGCAATGCAGTATGAGAAGCTGCATGCTGCATCATGTCAGTCAAGGCTAAAAATGTCTGTCCGCTACACACTACAACAATAAGCATGCCAAACTGAACCAGTCCATTAACAGCTTTATCTCATAAGTTAACCCAAGCTAAATAAATCCACCACTGGTTCTGTAGAGATATTATAATCAGGTTCTTTAAACAGCAATGTGTGTGCCACATTTAGCCCATGTGTTCCAACAGTTTATTTATTTTCCCAAATTGGCTTGTGGTGATGTCATTCATGGTGCCCACAGGTCAATGGTCCCCAGTGTGTGCCAGTAGAAACAGGTTGTATTGTCGACTGAATAGTCCAATACATGAGTGTGCATTTAAGTACCCATGAACAGAATGACATCATCTGGCATATGTTTCAGTGCGGAACACAAGCAGCGATGTTGGGGCTGCTATTCTAGTCTCAGATACCCACTATTTTTTAAAGATAAATTACAATATCTCGATAGTTTTAAGGTTTCCCTCTGGGCAAAACAGTGCCAAGAGCACTATTATGTCCAAATCTACAACAGGCCTGCTCTTGTCAGCGAGCCAGCAGACAGGCACTACTCCTAACCCACGGCGGGTCTTTTCTTTGGATGCCTGAGATTTATTTATTTTTTCAGCCTGGATGCGGGAAGCCATTGAAGCTTTCAGATGTGTTTATCAAAAGAGAATGTTACTTTGAGAAAGAAAAAGAGAGACAACAATGGAAAGCGAGTGTAGTGTACCAACTTTCCCTTTTTAATTATTACAGATGCATAAATCATATTGATGCCAGGTGTTCTCATTATTTTTCTTCCTTGCTAACATAATATTACCATGGTTTCTGCTTCACTGTTTGGATCAACAGCCATTTGAGGAGACAAAGCACCCCGCAATGTGTCATTACAGGCAGCTGTGCGCTGTTTATAATCTCAAAAGGCCGCAACAGGAGTGTCAAACCCACAAGAAAAATGGTCATATTTGTGGCATGTTTATATCTAGACATCTCATCTGAATCTCACGACCACTGCAAAGCTCTTTGGATGTAAAAAAATACCCCACCAAAGAACCCGATTTGATGATTAGGCCATTTCTTGATTTATAGTTTTCCCCCCAGCTGTCTGTCTGCCTGACATTGACATTGCAGATTACATTACAGCAGTGATTGAGTGTAACATAAGTGGTAATACATTACGAATCTCACTGGCCTGGAGGCATTAAGGGGGCCTCAGAAGTAAAAGGTGCCAACCTCCAATAAAACCCCCTCAAGATACAAGGACACAACCTGGCAGGTTCTCGTTAACACAATCAAAACAAACCAATGAAGTCATTGGTATTGTTCAGCGAGAAAGCTCAGCTGTCTTTGGCTTAAGAAACCAATATTTGTCATTTTGTAAGGTTTTTTGTGGACTCAAACTAGCTAATATTAACCTATATATAAGGGACAGTTTACTCAAAAATTGTACTGAAGAACCCAGAAGAAGATATTTTGAAGAATGCTTCAACTACACCTTCTATGCAATGAACATCAATGGGGTCCAAAAGAACAAAGAACTATTTATTTTAGTCCATATTGGACTCATTGGAGTCATGCAGGTTTTGAACAAAATGAGATTCAGATAATAAGTACAGCATTTCATTTTTGGTGAACTATCCCTTTATGACATCACTGAATTCAACCATATTGTGGTCCCATGATGCAAAACTTACAGTGTCTCATAGATAAACTATTAAACTATTAAATTCTGGTTAGTAAACTAGCACAATCCCTCATCAAAGACTTCAAGGCGTAGCTACATTATGTTGTTCATGTAGAAACATATGGTCCTATTTTAATTTATCCTCAGTCACAACAATCCTGAATTCAAAGGTATTTAATAATAACTACAATGGAAAAGACAATCGTTTGGTTTTTGTTATTCAGCAAGTGATAATCTTGAGTTTTATGGAAAACAAGAACATTAGCCAAAAATGATCTTCTACAGGGCTAATATATAAAAAAATTGTATTCATAAAAACATTGTGATCTGTATGATGTCAAATAACCTTATGGGTTTTACAGAAGGGATATTATCAGTGATAATTGTGTATTGTAATTTAATATGTGATATAATGCTTTTGTTTTAGGTTCAACAAAACTGTGAGATCAAAGAAATCTGCATGCATCCAACTCAAACAAATGAATCTGGTTGGAAAAAAAGACACCAAACAAAAGAGCGCAATTCATCAAATCTGTCAAAACATCCAAAGCAACTCAAGTACAGTAAAAGCAGCTTCGACCCACACAACAGAAGATACGCTTTCAAAAGCTTGACATCACAGCACCAAGCAAACGTGTTTGTCATGGCAGCAGTTTGTGCCGTGTGAAAAGCCATGAAAAGTTTGTTTACATGCACTTTTCACACACCTCCATGTGGGCGGCATTCACATGATGTCATCCGTCAGAATCACTGGCGATCATATTTTCATCACATGTTTTGATTTCGCTAAAACAACAGAACCCGCACAAGCACAAGCTGTTTTATTACACTGGCATAACAGCTATAAATTTTTAAATAACCTGGCATCCACCTCACAAAGACAAGCGCTGGTTATAAACCTACAGTACCTGGAGAAATGTTGTGTGTGCATGACATAACTATTCGGTCTGAACCTGCGGAGCTTAAATGGGCTTTTCATGGCACGCTGTAGCACACCGACTCTCAGTGATTACATTCAGTCTTCAGCTGGATTTAATAAACCTGTTCATCTGTCAGTCTGACCGTAAAATCTGAGCTCATAAAGCCAAGTCTACCTTTCTGTAGGTTTGCTGAGATCACAGAGGGTTGATTAAAACAATTGAACAGAAAAATGAGCTAAAACTAATAAAGTCTCTTAATGAGCCCAAGGAGTGTGCATCGCGGTTCTGGGATTTACAAGATGGATGAAACACGAGCAAACAGGCGTTTGGTAACTAACACAGTCCTTGTGGTTTGTTAAGATTGTTTAGAGCTGAAATTCTTTCGAGTCTCTTACAAGCTTTATTCACTTTTGGAAAAAGTATAAAGAAACTTGAGTAGTTTTAACGATAGAGATCAACCAAAATCACTTGTTTATGGCTGCTATTATTTAATCAGTATAACAAACACTTATTTTTTTAATGATTTAGATTTACTTTTTTTGCTACTCTAGAAACTGAAAAACCATTATAGTGATAACAACAAATATTTATACATAATGAATATTTAACAATTTGTAATTTTCTTAATGATAATAAATATTAATGTAATATGTAATAGAGCAATTATACTTATATAGAGTTGTTCTGCGATATAAATTGTCACAAATTTATTTTCTGGTTTTCTGGTAATATCAATTAACCTTTTTTTCAGCCAACAACTGATATTAAAATAATATGTATACAGTAGCTGATTTCTAATGTACAGTAATGGTCACAAATTATTTTCTTCTGATCAATACCAGTTAGCCGCTAATTATTTTGTTTCAGCATTTAATTACAATTAAATGTGGAAATTAATTTATTAATATATATATATATATATATATATATATTACAATAAAAAACTATACTATTTTGTCTTAAAACAATTAAAGTAAAAAACAATCATTTCGGTACAAAAAGGGCAATGAGCAAACATAAAATAAAATAAAAAAAGCATTAAAAAAAGTATTTTTTATATATATTCAACATAAAATTTATTTATAATTGACAGCAACATATCCTGCATGCCTTAATGGCACTACTATACAAATCTGTGCAAGGCAAAAAAACAAAGAACAAAAAAAAAGAAAAAAAAAAGAAGAAAATCTAGTTGCTAGTATGGTACGAGAGATGCAAAAAGCTGATTATTGCAATGTTTGCTGATAAAGCCCTGGGTGACATCGCAAGTTTGGCAAGTTTTAACTAAACATGCTCCCATTCTACAAATTAAGCATAAACACAATTTAATTGCAGAAGTCAAAGAACATCAGGTTTAACATAAGCATCATTTGTCAAATCCATCTGCTTGTGCATAATGCACATGCAAAGGAACCTTTTGCCAATTTTAAAGAATTCAGAAATGAATTCAGGTCAGTATACATTTGTTTGTGGAGATGATGGCATCCTCTACCTTCTCCCAAGACTGCTGGAACTAATTGCCCTCACATCTGTCACGAATCTGTTAAACATGTGTTTGGACAAAACAGCAAGAATGGGTGAGGTGCTTCACGCAGCAATCACTGTCCAGTGTTTAACATGTGTGTGCATTCACACTGGTTCAGCCCTCATGTTTGGAAAAACAGCAGTAGTGTGATTTAAACAGGCGGGGTGTCAAAATAGTTCATTGCTGAAGTACCTGCACCTGCTTCTATATACAGAGTAAAACTTGAAACAACAGCGGCTCCCAGAGGGAAACACTGAACATCAAACATATTGATAAAACATTTACAAAAATGAACTTTCAACATCAAAACAGTATGTTCCTTATACATTTTCTATGTATAAGAGAAAGTTTACATTTCCATCACTTACTTTAATATCACATTTTTAAAAATTAAATATAGAAGTTAGACTGTTAGACTGATTTACTATAAAAATATACAGTAATTAATTACATTTTGATGTCTTACCTGTCAGCAGCATCCCCGAGCCGCTCTCCCCATCTGGTGTTTCAGTTGGACCTCTGTCCAGGACGGTGGCTTTTACCAGAGCAACGTTAAATAAAACAGCTGTCCACAGTACCGACGCGAGCATCATTTCTGCCTAATTAATAAAGCCGTAAGACAGGCACTGTGACTGTTCAGCGCATTTTAATAGCTTGGAAGTTAATGAGAATGGTCAGAGGTCTTCAATGATGTAGTCTTCCGTTGAAGTTTGGCCGCTTTACCGCCGCGCTTCTGTGCTCAGCGTCACTGTCCTCACCTTGCAAACACCGCGCGCTTGCCGCCAGACACCTTCATCACTACAGTATTTGCTCGAGGGGCTCCGCCCACACACTCGCCACAGGCCAATGAAAAGCAGCATTTTAAAGCTCATTAACATCTCGAGAATGGGTGTGGAGGACTGTGCTGGATGAAAGTACTAATTATCAATTAATCAAACAATGACAAATTAAACATTTTAAAAAATAGCAATAAGTTACTAAATAATATATAAATCACATATATTGCGATATATATATATATAACCTGTATAGCCTATGTGTATGCGTTAGTGTTTTAAGTGGAAAATGTCTACTTGTGCTTTAGCTTATGTACTAATTCAAAATTAGGAAATGACGTGATATTCTTCATTTATAAGTCACTGCACACAAATAGGCCTATCAGCTAAATGAAATGTACAGGTAAATTAAATAACGAAAATTTTCTTAGTATTTTTAACATTTTAATATTTAATAATAATTTAATAATATTAAAATAAAATATATTATTTTAACCTTTTTTTTTTAGACAGTAAACTTTTTTTTTAATTACATTTGCATTTCATAGGTTCAGCTTTGTCCATGACACAAATACTTTTTATTTAACAGAAAAAACGAAAAGAAAAGATTAAATTAAGACAACTTTTTTTTTTTTTTTAAGTTTTATTTCCATATATCGCTCAATTCAGTGATACTTTTTCATACAAAATGTAAATGGTAGAAATGATAAGACTGATAAGAGTCAATGAGCAGAAATATATGGCATCATAGATCGATCATCAGATCACAGGAGTGAGGCAGACGTCTCCACTGTTTTCAACAACTCCTTTACAACAAACTGAGAATTGAAGGGTCTTCTAATTTTCACCCAGAAATCCAGGGCTAAGTGTATCAAAGATTGTTTCTAAAAAAAAAATCAACAGCCAGTTAACTCCTCATAGAAAAACATGGATGAAGGTATACAGTTTCCTACATGCACATATGTCATCATAACATGCAAACATGACATCATCCAAAGAGATTAGCCACAGGTCAGTTGGACAAAGTATACAGCACACAGACACAAACTAGTGCTGTAATAAATTTGGCACCTGGCATAAATATATGTATATATTTTTTTCTGTTTTTATTATTTTTCTTTAAAGAGGAAAGGTGATGTCTAAATAAAGGGAACTTCTATTAGGTTCACAACACTCATCTCCATCCCAAAACGGAAATAGTGGCCAAAGGTACTTTAGTTCACTAGGACATCACATATTGTAAAAAAATAAAGAAATCAAATTGTCTTTACATTAACCTTTCTTCAAGCGACAGGTTGCGTGACACAACATCAATTCCCCACCTATAGTGCCACCAGTACAAATACCATTACATTAATTATACTTTCAGGGGGCACATCAATATCAAGCACAATCAGCAATGCTTCTGCATTAAAATCTGGCATTTTTAGGTGAGCTACACATCCTGTATATATAAAGATATTCTCTGTGAAGTGGTGACTTGGTCCCATTGGTGCTAAAGCTAGATTGTGTTGAGTGCAGGTACTGTAAAGCTACAGGATGAGGAGCACTCCTAAAGTGTCGTCTTGTTGCATAGCCCTGCTGTACTTCAACAGTCAACATTTCCCTGCGTTTAGACACATCAGTCAGGTTCCACAGGTAAAAATTCCATTCATTTTTTCCATAGCCACTGTTGAGATTTTTAAGCAACAAATCCTGGTATAAAGAACTAATTAGCCACTCATAATTATGTAAAGAGGTTTGACAATCACGTAAGATGCTTCATTTATTTAGCTTTTATACTATAAATCAGAAAACTGTGTTTTTGAATACTGTTTTGCTTGAAATTCCCATGAAAACAATGAATGGTAAAACACTTCCAGAACCACGACCGCTGAAAACACAGACAGCCACTGTTGCGCTCTATTGCAGGCTCACCCTAAAAATACCACCATGTAATAAACTCTTTAGATAGAAAAGACACAGCCAAAGTCAACAAACTGAAGACATGGGCAGGATCAGATTAAAATTCATATTCTGAATAAATTAATCTTTGTTAACTCTCATCAAAAACATTACAATATATCACTAATTGAGAAGAGAAAACAACATATTCTCTATTTAATATAGTTTTCACTGAATCTTTTTGTGTGGTGTATAATAGATACTATAAAAATTCGACAAAGCGCTTCAATCTGTCTCACCATCTTCCTCAGTTACAGAAAGAGAAAGATATGAGCTCATAATATGCCCTCGGGAAACAACACTAACATCAACAGCAACCAACAAACACAACCTCTCAGTCTTCAATAACTCAACAGCATTGGCTTTTTAATATATCATCTATTTTCCCCTGAATCGTTTCAATAACACACTCAGAAAAGACCGACATCATCAACATCCACCTAAACTTTACAACGCTACAGTCTTAGTTTTGTGCAATCTCTTTCCTCAAACACATGCTCAAGTACATCTAAGAAACAAATATCAGCGACATTTAACCTACAGCGTACAGCATCTGTTCATTGCCTCTTTTAGGCCAAATGCTTCGTAATGCATCACGCACCAATGTGGCAATAAAATCTCAAAGTTTAGGCACTTGTTATCTTACCTCTCGAGAGTAAGAAAAAGATAAGACCTTAAGTAATGTCCAGCTACACTTGGATCATTTACAAGGTACAAAATGGAACACTGTGAAAAGATATTCAATCTACTGCAGTCTGATAGAAAAGTGAGTTCAATTTGGCCTTTTTTCAGTAGGTGGGAGCAGACCGTCTGTTCCACTCACGCTAAAGAAAGAAGTAGAATACAGCAGCGCAAACCTTAAGGTTGTGTGTCCACCAAAGAGTTTTTTAGCCACCGAGAAGAGCCAGCAACTCTTCTGAAAATGCCAAGTTGAGGGTACTTGAGAGCGTTTTGGAGGCTTTGTTCCTCACAAATGATTTTTTTATATTAATGTAATCTGGGGGTGTCAGATGATAGTTATTCAATCATTGTACAAGTAGAATGTGATGGTTGGTTGGTGTGGTATTTGTTCAACTCATCCTGTAATCCATAAAAAGTAACGAAGTGACAAATTTTAGCCAAAAATGAACACTGTTCAACTCTCAACAACCAGAAACACTCAGCTTAAAACAGACGCTTGCTGCCACGCCACACTAAAGCATGGCGCTCCCACTGGAAACAATTGAAACTGTATGCTGGATTCAGAAACAAATTAAATGTTTTGGTGGACACACTGCCAAAATCCCTAGAAATAACTTTTCAGTCATTGTGTCCTGTGCAAAGAGAACCTCTCAATTCTCACCATCTAAAGGTCAAATTTTTTCCACACAACAGTTTCCACCATAGCTTGTGTTTTTTGGGCGTCTTCCTCTCTGAGGTCTGAGGTTTTGATCACAGGCACAGCTGATGTGACCACCTCCCTGCATGTGACCCTTGTGGAATCAGCCCTAATGAAAAATTAAGAGAACTGGGGAGCATCACTTGATGCTAGACTCTTCAGTTCGAAACCTATCCAGACCTCCAAGTGCTTTCCATCTAACCGCAACTTTCACAAACAGTAACAAGGACATCTGTTACTTTCTAAACAAGAGAAGAACACCTTTATAAAACCATATAGGCTCAAGCTGATGGTAAACAGTTGTAATAGTGTAAACTGCAACTCTTGTTTCCCTCAAGAATTGGCTCCTCCTGTAAGGGGCGAAGATGATAAAACTCATGCTAGATTGAATCATGCTAACACCAGTCATCTCTCTCAGTCTCCTGGTAGCTTCCAGATGCTCTACCGCTCGACCCAGGCGCCGCGTTCACTCCGAGGGAGTAGTGATACCCGTTGGGGACTCCGCTCTGGCTGCGCGAGAGCAGCGTGGAATTTGGGGCCGCACCTGATGAAGTGTGGGCGATGGAGGCTGCAGTCCTGGGGGAGCGGCCCGTGCCGTACGTGCTCAAGGCATCGTGGAAGTCGTCCGATTCAGACAAGTGCGAGTCTTGCTGGAGGGGACCTAAGTTGGGGTCAGAGCCGATACGAGTGACAGGCACGGGAGATTGGCGGTGGGTGCTACCGCTGAGTAGGGCATCGTGCTCTGACAGGCCACGACTAAGGCGAGTGGGGCGGGGCCCTGTAGACTGGGCAGTGTTGAGCTGGACCGGAGAGGAGTTGGCAGTCTTGTAGGCAACAGCAGGCCGAGGGGTAAGGGGCGTTTGTGGGAGCTGTCTACGCCCGCGGCAGGGTGTGCTGGTGCCTGAGGTATGAACGACTGAAGTTCCTTTAGCTGTGTTAACTCCCTGAAACACAATGGAGAGAAGAGAAAGCGTGAATACCCTTTCACACCAAACATGATAACTATAAAGATTACACACTTTACTTTCATTTTGCGTTTGCTCAAACTACCAAAGAAAACACGCTAAATAATGGTTCAAAAGATCAAAACCTATGTTTATTGTTTAAATGTGAGACAGTTTTAACCAATGGGCATGGGGGTGGGACTGTGTCAATTATCATTCCTGTTTGGCTCAAAGAACCTAATTGCATTGAATTCTTCTGACGAATCAATATTGTCAAAATGTGATGATGTAATCACGTATGCTACGGAGCCTCCGAATATCACGCCACGTTTTAAAGCATTTAGATAGGATTAGCAGTTCAAAAGTTAGTAAACATTAAAGAACAATAGCTAATTATAGCCGTGGGCAACTGTCTTGGTCTTTGAAGGTTAAATTCTAAAGCTCGTTATAGCAGAACGGATTCTGATTGGCTGTTTTTGTTTGTATCGTTCATAAGCTGGAAAAAAACCCGAATGATTCCAACGATACTGTTTCTCTGTGCCTTTATTGTTATATTTGTGGTGTGGATTTTTAGAACTACTTCTTTATCGTTATCTTTATAGTTTTCGTGCTTGGTGTGAACGGGCTTTAAGTCATTGTCACTGAGGGATGTGTGGAAGCTAGAGGAAAGCACCTGACCTGTTTAAGCCTGTTTGGGTCATGGGGTTCTCCTGGTGATGTGGATCTGCTGGGCCCGGCGGACACGCTGTGGCCTTGTTCATGGCCGCCATAGCGGTCGCAAGAGTAGTATCGCTGCTTGCTTTCCATTGCTGAGGATGAATGGTGCTTCCTCTCGTGGGAACGGCCGCGGTCTCGCTCCCGTGCTCGTTCCCTTGGCAGTGACTCAGTGTTTGGATCTGCTGTTGTGTATAAAAATACATCACATACTGTATATTAATCAGGCAAGTCCTATTCACAGCAGAATTTTACATTTTTAAATGTTAAAATATTACATTATGTTATGTGGCCCAACATTTCTTGTTTGTTTGAATGTTGCAACCAGCCCAACATAGCAACAGTGGCGTGAGAAAGTTAAAATGGGACTAACAGTGAAACAGATGAGCGGGATCTGTTTGCCCAACAAATGGAAGACGGAGAGAGATAATCCAAAATCTTTTTTTTTTTGAGGTTATTTTGTTATTTAAGTGGTGCAATCACAACACTTTAAATACAAATAATTTACTATATCTATTAAATGACATATGAAAACTACTGTTCAAAAGTTTTCAAATGCGTTTTTTGGAGGAAAAAGTTTTTTATGCTCAGCAAGGTTGTATGTATTATACATAAAACTGTAATATTGTAAAAAAATACAGTTTAAAATAACTGTTAATTATTCATTTCTCATTTTCTCTGCTTATATTCTCCCCAATAAATTAATGTATCCATACATTTAACTGGTCCATAAACATCAGACACTGCTGCCCAAAACCAACCTGAAACAAAACACCAGTGGGCACTTATATATCACAACAAAATAGCTGGACTTGTGTGTGTGCATGTGTGAGCCCTGATTTGACTACAGAGAAACAAAAACATGTAGAGGAAGATGTATGTGGGTGTCTGTATGCGTTTGAAATCCGAGTACAAACACACCCAACTAAAATGAGCTTTCAGTGGACTGATGTATTGCTCTGTTTCAACTCAGTCAAAGCTGACTGATCTATTAACAGCAGAGCAAGACTCCGACTGAGAAACATGTTTGTGCTCCAGTGTTTCTGAGAATAGAATGAGAGGGGCAGGAAAGAAAAAACAGGAATCTTGTAATAAAGAAATAACAGGTGGTTCATTTTATCATCCTGAGAGTGCTCCCCTCGTGAGCAACCATGAGCTGCTTTTTCTGACTGCTGACTTTCCCAGTCACGCCACAAACTGGCCAAGAAACAAAAATCGAAAAAATCAATCCGTTCAAAAGCACATTTTCTAGCTATGGTCTGTAAGCCCCGCTCTCAGTCAAAGAGAGAGGTTGACAAAGTAAATCCTACACCAAAGTGCTTAGGAGAGCAATAAAGAGTCTTTTCCTCGATAACCTGATCACTGTAATCCTTAAAAGAATTTACATCGTGCTAAGCAAAGGAAGCTGGGATTTTCAAATAGTACTCCATTTTTCTCCATAATCTTTAAACATCATAATATATGGCAAATGGCACATTTTACACCTTATATACACAAAATTGTGTGATATAAAGTTTGCAATTATAACTTTTTTTCTCAGAATTGTGAAATATAAACTCTCAATTGTGAGATATAAAGTCGCATATCTCACATTCCTGAGAAAAAAGTAAAAATTGCAAACTTTATATCACACAATTGTGTTATAAAGTCAGAATTGTGAGATATAGTCATAATTCAGACTTTATAACTCGTAATTGCAAATTTATATCACACAATTCTGAGAAAAAAAAATCAGAATTGTTACTTTGTATCACAACTGTGAGTTATTAAGTCAGAATTCCGAGATATAAAGTGTCAATTCAAACTTTATAACTCGTAATTAAGAGTTTATATCTCACAATTCTGGGGAAAAAAAGTCAAAATTGCAAATTTAAAGGAAAAGGACGTGACATGTGGCCAGGTATGGTTTCCCATACTAGAAATTATACTAGTATACTACTCACTCCCCCCGCCTGCAATCCCTACTGGACCTGGGATTTGAACCCACGACCTTTGGGTTACAGGTCCAACTGTCTATCCATTAGGCCACGACTGCCCCATCACACAATTGTGTGAAAAAAGTCAGAATTCTGAGATATAGTCACAATAGTCATAACCTTTTTTTACTCAGTGGCGAAAACGTGCCTCCATAGAAAAGTGTACTGTATGTACTGTATGAAGTAGAAAGGAATTATCAAGCCCACCTGCTGGCGGTGGCTGCTCCTCACTGATGGCTCGATCCAGCGATTTGTGCTTCTTGTCTCTACGCCGCTGGCAGCGGTGATGATGATGGTGATGATGATGATGAGCTCTCTCCCTCTCTCTCTCCTGAGCAAGGGTCTGGCCCAGGGCCATCTTGGGCCTCTCCAGGTCATAATCGCTCAGATTGACCTCTCGCACCCCTCTCTGAGGAGTCAACGAGGACGTAGACCGCCGCATGGGACTCACGTCTGCGATAGGCTGCGTGGTGGAAATAAAGCGAGTTAATGTGTGAAAGATGAAGAAAGGAGATGGAGGAGAGGACACATACAGTCTCTAGCACAGTACTAGAATGACAAGAGTCTCAGAGCACTAGACCTGTCACAACAGACGCACAAAACACCAGCATGAAAACACACTTCCACTAAAGAGCGACGTTCAGCCCGCTCCTGCGGACACACGCACGCATCGGAGAACAGTGGAACACCGCCACGCTCGATGCAAACACTGTTTGAATGCTGTCATCGAATCGTCTTTTACACACGGACTGGACGGCTGGAATAGTTGCTGCATGAACTATCCACAGCCAAGCAGTGGTCACTGATCTATAAAGAGTCAATGGTGCTTTTCTTGCTTGACTGTTGCTGTTTAAGGTCTACATAATCTACAGTATGTATATACGTGTATTGATAGTATCAAAAGGATATTCACTTAATGTTCAATTGTCACTTTAGACCAGATTCTTTAGAAAAGCTGTGACCACTCCTTGGTGATGACTGGAATTTTTACCTTTGTGAGTCTTCTACAAAGACTCATTATTGCCGCCCAGTGGCATAAGCGTTAAGAACCTCTAAGAAGCAGTGTGTCCCCTCTTCTCATAGTTTAAACAGCATGAGAAGTTTCTTTTGAAGTGCACAAAATCCATAATTCAATCTGCTGAATATAGATTATGAGGTTTTCAGTGGTTAGAATTTTCCCCACATTGCAATTTCTTTTAAAATAAATTACTTTTATTTAGCAAAGTTGCATTAAATTGATCAAAAGTGACAACATTTATTATTATTAAATAAATTATGTTCTTTTGAACTTTCCATTCATTAAAGAACCCTGAAAAATACGTATCACAGTTATTTTACATTGCAATATTAATTCTTAATATTACTGATTTTACTGTATTTTTGATCAAATAAATGCAGCCTTTGTTAAGACTTCTTTCAAAAACGTTTTTTTTTTTTTTAAAACATACATATAAATGATAATAATCAAGTATATTGCTAAAAGGTATGTGAAGAGAGGACTGCACTATTCAAAATGATACAAAACTCACTAAATGAAACACACTCATATTTACAGTTGCACCAAACAACATCCAAGATAAAATAAGCATCACATTTTAGTATTTGCTTTTTGTATTCCTATAACTAAACTGTGGTTAATCTATTCCATTAGTAAAATAGTTACCCACAGTGATGAACTACTATATATGTCTTGTGTAGTTGCATGTTAGTTTTGTGTTTACCTCACAAGGCTAATATAAATTGTGGTTATACAAGTTTATTGGACTCCTAAAAGAGTGTGAACTCTAAAAGAGCTGGAATGGATAAAGCACACACAAGCCAACATAGAAATGGAGTGGCTGGCAGAGAGAGATAGAGGGAGAAAAAGAGAGAAAGTGATTGCAGGTGGAACACTTGTACATACTGCTAGATACGTTCCGGCGGTGTGGCGTAAGTGGCTCCGCTGTTGGACGGGAAGAGGAAGAGGACACATAGGTGAGGAGAGCAGGGCACACAGCTGTGGCACTCATGGACACATTAACAGAGTGAGACAGGAGAAGAGAGATCACAAAAGAGGGACAGAGTAAGAATGACTGATGTTTATGAAAAGTCTGGATTTCAAGGTCCAGTATGGTCAGAAAACAGGTGCCTAAAAAAATTAGGGATGGTGAATTAGAGATTGTGTCGAAATAAAAAGTGGAGAAATTAGTTCAGTGAGTTTGATGTTATGAAGACTGGTGGAGAGAAAGAAGAGACCGGACAGGACAGGACAAGACAAGACAAGACAAGACAGGACGAGACTAAAGACAAGGCATTATAACAAGGATGCTGGAGACTGTGTGAGTCTATTAGCGATGTGGCAAAAATACCAAATCAAAAGAAACCAAGTATGTACACAAATAAATTTACAGTTAAAAGCAACATCAAATCATTTCACGTTAATGAGAAAAAACTCAATAAGAAACATACAAAAACAAAACTACATCCATTAACTACAACAATTATTATTTTTATTAATTATTAGTATTATTTTTTGCTAAAAATAAATTAAATAATAATTTAACTTAAATATTAACTCATGTTAATATTCTATATTCAAAAAATTTAACTGAATTAAAAAACTGAATTACTAAAATAACTAAAACTGAAAAATAAAGCATAAAAACGATGTAAATATAACATTAATGTTTTTAAATACCACAAATTAATTAAAATGACAAGCACATAAGATGGTTAAATCTAAATAAAATCCTTAAAACAAATGAATGCTTATTCAAAAAATGTAAAAATACTATAATGTTACATAAAAATACTTAAACAACACTGAAAATCAATCCTAGGTATATCTACATTGTAAAAAAGATTTGATTTTTCATGTCGTAAATAAAAGATTATTAGACTACATACTGTTTCAGTCCTTCTGCTTTAAAAATGCTTAATTTAATGTTTGTGTTGTTTCTTTGTAATTAATTGTTTCTGAGTTAAAGTTGTCTCTGCACTATTTTGTCAGATGTCAGAGTAATTTAAAATAAATGAAAAGATTTAATTATAACAAAGACAAAAAATTTAATATTCTTATATAGTTCTGTATATAGTCTAAATACAGTTATATGTAAACTTTGCATTGCCCCTCTTCTTTTTCTATCTCTCTCTCTCTCTCACAGACACACACACACACACACACACACATTCAACTGAACTGAAGAGAATAAATGTATCTCTCAGTAGAGATTGGTGTATACAGTAAATTAACCTCTTCTGACTTCCTCCAATTAATTTGCTTGAATTCTTCACCTCCTCTCTGCATTAATTAATACACCCTCCCTATTACCTCCATTCATCCATTCTCTCATACAGCTGCCCATTCACTCCTCTTCCCTCAATCTGTGCACAGACGTCTTCCAGCTGCCCCTTTCTTTGCAGGAATTAATTTAGTCAGCATAGGAAACAAAGGCTGTGCAGTAACAGTTATTTTTAACTTCCACCAGAACGACGTCATATGGCCACGATGGATAGGAGATGTTTACCTGAAAGCCAGCACTGAGCCTGGGCATGGAGGCAGCTCTGCCGTGACCCTCCAGCACAGGATACCCACCCCCATCAGAGTCATTCTCCATGTCAGTCATCTCAACTAATTCCTGCAACACACGCAGAGCCAGACAAAACAAGCACTGTTTGCAAACGTCTGACACACAGACTGATTCGTGAATCACTAGTAGAAGTCAAATCACCTGAGATCTGTATGTGTATGGCACGTCTTCCGATTGGCCCCGTTGGATAGGCCTTCTGTTTGCTTCTTGTGTGACTTCCTGAGGTATGTCTCCTGATGGAGACTTTTTCATGGCACTGCTCTGGCTTTGTCTATGGCATACATACAGTAAGATTTTAAAAAAATTCAAATAGAATGTGTAGCATTATAAAGAGCGGAATGATAGAACACTCACACTGCATCCCCATTGGTCAGGTGAAAGGATGTGGGCGTGGCATCTGGTTGTGGTGTGGTATCTGATTGAGAAGAGGGTGGGGCTTTTAGCACTAGTGGCTCCTGATCGTGCAAGTGTGGGAGAGGAAGCATTGGTCTGAAGAGGACTCCAACTTTACTCTGAGGACAAAACACAACTGTTTCAGAAGGACTATGTTATAAATGAATAACTTATAATTTGACAATAAAATAGGCTTTAATCTACATAATATCAAACAAATATAATTCTACAGATATATTTAGTTATTTGTAGTTCCTCTACCTGTGTGCCTGGTGCAGCCTGCTGCTGTTGGAGTCTTTTGGCTCGGTTCTGCTTATAGTAGTCGAAAATCATAAGAGCAGCATAGACCTTCCCTACAGTCAATTCATTATCTAAGAGAAAGCGAAACGCACATGAAGTACCAAATGGACAGAAGTGCAGGGAGAAAACCAATGTCCACTAGGTGGCACCAAAAGCTTAAAAGTCACAAGCAAAACCAGGGTGAATAACTCAGGTGGAAAATGTCATCAGTATTGTTAATGAAAACTCAAACTCCAATAAGCATTTAATTAAGACTCCATATAAATGTTAAGTGCTTTCTAAACAGAAATCAACATTACTTAAGCAAGAGTTTCCAAAAGCAGGGCTTACGTTTATGAGGTGTCACCAGCAGGTCTACTGTTTTTGAAGACAAGTTGCTCCATATTTTATTTATTTCCTTCCTTAACTCAGCATCGCAAAGCCGCTGAGCCAGAACTCCTGAAAAAAGACACAGGACACTTATTTTAAGATACAATTCTTGCTATTAACAAAACGTTAACTATGCCTTAATAAACTCCTACTTTGCTGCTTAATAATAGTTTCTAAGGTAGTTGTTATGTTTACGTATTAGGTAGGATTAGGGATGTAGAATATGGTCATGCAGAAGATGTGCTTTATAAGTGCTAGTAAACCAACAAGCCAGTATGTTAATGACAGGCATGCTAATAAGCAACTAGTTAATAGTAAGAATCAGTCCCTATGCTAAAGAGTTACCACAGTGTCTACTAGTCTGAGTCTTTCATAATTCCTTTCCTTAATATCCCCATAAGAGATTTTTTTTGTCAAGCTGTTAATGGATGTGATCGTATTCTTTAATCATATGCACCTAGTAAAAGGTTAAATAAAAGTCAAAGTCAGCGGGGAAAGCTTCATTCAATTAACTTGTAACGCTTTTAAAGATGGCTGAGTGTTAAATTAAATGAGGCCGATGGAACAGAGCAGTGACTGGTGAAAAGCGCTGCTGGAGCAGATGGACAGTTAAAGGAGCTTTTGACAAATGCCAGTGACTGGCCCTGAGGGCTCCAAGCGGACACTCACCTGATGCCAGTTTAATCTCCAGGGCGGTCCGGATGAGAGCCATTAAAGTAGAGGTAAAGTGAACCGTACTGTCTTCAGCTATGGGCATGTTCATCCTCACCAACCGCTGTGGATTCACAGACACAGATTAATATCACACATGACTGCAGGATACGGAAATGACCATAACAAATGACAGGAGGAGTTTGCATGCTGAGGGAGAGTAACGACATGGGTCTATGTAATTTCCCTTTCGTCAATTGTCATTTCCGAACTCTCATCTCAGCACACAAATCGTCTCTTCAGGACATCAAAATGAGAGGAGGGAGAGAGTGTGTTTATTTTTCATGCAGAGGATGAGTGATGTTGGAAATGGAAGATGTTTTGCTGCATTTCTCCAGTTAGCAGACAGTAAAGCTGTTTTTGTCACACTGAGAACATTGTGAGCTTTAGCCATTATTGGAGGTTCACAGGTTTCTCAGTAAATGCGATTACATGAACAATCTTATGCTGATTATGCTTAATAACCTGACAATGTTTAAGATCATATTAACACTGCGCTGAGTGTGTATTTTTTTAACAGGTTTAAGCAAAACCTGTGCTGTGACTCCAATTACACCAGTTTTGGGGATAAAATATGAACTTCGTAAATCCTTTGTGAAGGTCTCAGATAGATACAGCTATGACTACTGTCCACGTAGAGAATGCAAATGCACTAGTTCATGCTCACTGAGATGTGACGTGTTGATGGGCTGCTTTTCTTTTGTTTTTACAAAGTCAGCGGTGACCTTTAGAAAGGATGATGACCAGAGAGCGAGAAAAGATAACATGCTTGCTGACCAACCTAAACCAGTAGCCACAAATGCACCAATCACAAAAATGCATCACTTAAAGTGAAGCCAGAGCGGATGCTTCACACATTAGCATTAGTTAGTGTTTAAAATCATGCACAGGGACAACGCTCTTCCTTCATTAGACTGCGTAGGCCAGCATAGACATGTTTCCACAACAACTACCAATGAAAAAGGGAAAGGACGCTCCACTGAGCACACATCTACAGCAAGCTTTCTTTCTTTCCTCCCTGTTGATTCGGTGCTCTGAACTCGGGGGAAGTGGGGGCTTGTTCTATTTAGAGCTCGCTGGAGAACGTTGCATCCTCAAGCTTTCACGCACGCAGACTGTGTGGCCTCAGAGAGTAGCTCGGCAGACAGACACGAATGCGGGTCACTTGAACATTACCCATTCAGACAGCTGGAACAGGGTGTGTAAACTTATTGACTCGGAGGCAGCTCTCAAAGTGGCAGAACGGCCTGCGACCAAAACAACCAGCACTGTACTAGTGACGCTTGAGATTCAATTTTGATATTCAGATTTTTTACTTCCTTAGTTTCTTTTATACAGTGAAAGACAATTTTAGTACTGATGCAGATGAAATCGAGCGCTGACTGTGTGTTTATTCTATTGTGTACTTTTGTTCTATTTTAAAATCTACTGAGCTGCCCATGTAGACAAATTTTTCAGGGCGTCCTCAGGACAAAACTATCAACACTAGTAAAAAATAAAATATACTGAAATACATTTATTTCATGCTAAGTATACCACAAATACATCTAAATATGTATGTGCTTAATAATAACCCCCTGCAACTGTACTTTTAGCATACTAAACTAAAAGTCTGTTAAGCCGGAACAACTAATTTTATGCTTAATGCACTTTAATTGTATGGAACTAAAGATATACTAAAGTATATATGATTGTGCTAAAGTGGTAATATTTCAAGTTTTCTTCAGGTACACTTCAAATATCTTGCATTTAAAGACCAATTTTATTCAAAGATCATATAATCCTCATCAAAAGTGACATTAAAACACAAAGTTTAATTAAAACATTTATATCAGTAATTCTTAAGCGATAGTGTAGATACTTGAATTTCAATATGTATGAAATAAATGTCTTTTTAAATACAATATTTATTTAAAAGGGAAATCCAGAGTTTTATTACTATTAGTGAGAGGCAAAAGGCACATAAAAAGCACGACACCAAGCACACAAAAACACTTCCACAATAAGAGCACTGACTGACAGCCACATCAGCCAATGAGAGGACAGAGGAGGATCTACGGAACGGTCAGGGGGGTGGCATCTACCTTATAGGCGATTCTTGGAGGACATTTCTTTCCCAAACCTAGCGGAGGGGACATGTGGCGAAGCATCTCGTACATATCGAGGTAGGATATGCGTCCACTTCACAGGGGGGAGTTCAAAGGTCACACAGACAATAAAAGGAGAGGGAAGGAGTAGTGGAGAACATGAATAAAATGTGATGTGAATGAAAAAAAGTAAAAAAAAAAAAAAAAAAAGCATTGTTATCAAGGATTCTGAAGGAAGGTCAAGGGAATCCGATACCATCCTGTCTCAGGACGGATGGATCACGCCTGCTTTTAAAGCTACAGGCTGCTGGTGATCCAGAGATGAAGAACATGGCATGATGGGATTGGGCTGCAGTCTGGAGCTTCTGTCCTTGCATGCTAGGAGGGCAGCACGGCTAACCAATCAGATACTCAGGAACAAAGCTAATATTTGGTCTAATTTTAAACTGAGCAAATCAAAGCTGCTCTAGTACATCAATATTTAAGATGAGTGTACGTATGGGATTAGTTTGGGGTGAGGGATTTAGCATTTGGCTTTGTTTCCTGGTTACCATGGTTACCCATATTAAAATTAGTAAGGAAAGAGGGGGAGTATAATCCAATCAAACATTAGCACTTTCAGGCATTTTATGGGCATTCATTTTTCACAGCACCGCCCCCTGGAGGGAACGTGTGTAGGTTTTCAAACCTTGTATGCCACCCTATTAGGGCACTTCTTTCCTAAGCCAAGAGGGGGTGAGATTACGCGCAACAAATTGTACATATCCATATAGTGTATCCTTCCGCTGCAAAAAATAAGATATGGGTTAAAAAGACACAGAGTTTAATACATTTCCGTCAATATCTAAAGACTTCATGCTTATTGAGATAACTACTCTCAGCTGTGCGTTTTCAAGTTAAAATGGATTACACTGACAAAGAGGATAGGTTTCAAATCCGTTCTGCTCAAGATAGACTAAAAGTGGATGGCATGCAAAGGATAAGATTTGCATTCCTCAGCATAGACAAAGCTTGAGGATTTGATGTTAACCATGGTCACACAGTAAAATGGGATTCTTGTGACTTAAGGCTCTGAGTAAATCAGACACAGTGCCAGTGGCGTACCCTTTTAAGCTGGCGTCTTTCAACCACTTAGTCTCGAGCTGTCACTTTTTTTTTTTTAAACTGGCACTAACTGCCAGCGACACCGTGGAGGAGTGATACGCACCAGGCGGCAGGGTCGTACTCAGCCCAAACACGGATGAACTCATCAAGGTGATGTGGCCCGAGAATAGAAGCGTCACGTGTCAGGTACTCAAAGTTATCCATGATGACGGCGACAAACAGATTCAGCATCTGATGGTTGTAAGATAGAGGAAGAATTATGTAAAACAGGACAATAATTGTCAATTAAAGAATAAAAAAATCTTAAAATTATGTATAATAACAGATACATTTTATTTTTATTCCAAGTTGGCTAGACTTCATAGGACGTCTGCACTCATGAATGCTGCTACAATGTGTGATTTAATGTTTTGTTCAAATACATTACACTTTGGGTACAGTTATTATTTATTTATTTATCTTTTCAAAAGAAAACACTTAAGTTCACCAAGACTGCATTTATTTGATCAAAAATACAGCAAAACAGTAATATGGAATATTATAAACTATAAAGCTGTTTTCTATTTAATCCACTTTAAAAACAATTAATTTATTCCTGTGACAGCAATGCTGAATTTTTGAAGCATTTCAGAAATCTTTTTAACATGCAATTTGGTACTTAAGAAACATTATGTATTTTTATCATCACAGTTTTTATAGAAATTTATACATTTTTAGCCTTATTTGATAAATATGATTTTATATCAACTTAGTCCTTGCTGAGCAAAATTACTAATATATTTTTTTATTAAAAAAAACAAAATAGAATTAACAAATTTAAACAAAAACACAATTATGTCATCATTTACTTACCTTCATGTCTTTCAAAAAAAACTGAAAGATAACTTGAGCAGAATGCCCAAGCTGCTCTTTCTATATATTAAAAAAGTGAATGGGCACCAAAGGTTGCCAAGTTCAAAGATAAATCCCTAACTTGTGCATTTCAATTAAAGCATTCTATAGTAGTAAAGTAGCTTTTTGTGAGAAACTAAACTGTCATTATTTGCTGACAATCACACTTGACAGCTGTGGTCACCATTCACTTTCATTGTATTCAAAAGAGCAGCTTGGACATTCGGCTATAAATAGTTTTTGTGTTACAATGAAGAAAGTCATGAAGGTCTGAAACAACACGAAGGTGAGTAAATGATGACAGGATTTTCATTTTTGAATTTTTGTGTCTGTTTGTATTTGAGATTTGTTCCACTAACCAGAAAGGAACACAGGAATATGAAAGAGACAAAGTAGAAGTAAGCAAAATCACTGCCACACTCTTTCTCAGTATATCCAGAATCAATGACACAGGGTCTTTCACCCAGACAAGACAGCATAATTTCATGCCAACCCTCCCCTGTAGCACTCCTGTAACATACAAATAGCCAGAGTCAGAAACCTTTGATTCACTTGCATTCATTTTTAACAGAGAGCTGATATTTTGAGAAGACCAAACTATGACTTTACCTGAACAACAACATGAGGGCCTGAAAAAATGTTTGGAAGTTATTGTGGATGTTGATAGCGGACTCCTCGGACAACATGATGTTACCAAAAACCTGACCATAGAGAGACAAGCACATCAGCATTCTAATTTTGGGTGCATTAAAGAAAATGCAAGCATTTTTGGTGGAGATGAGCTGAGAATTACATAGTGCGATGTGTGCACTTTCCTATTGAGGCTGCATGAAAATACCTGCAGGGACTGTGTCAATAATTCAGACTGCCTGGAGGGTATGTTACAGTAAGCATCTGCAGTATTAACAAGGCCACATACACATTTTCCATAAAGTGTGACTCATGCTTATGAATTTTATAACTTTATGTCAGACAGCAGACATGCAAACAAACACACACACACCGACTCACTCAAATCTACAGACTTGCAATCCACTGACAGACAGTAAAACAAATCACAATAATCTGTCTGACACATACATTACAAAAGCACATCCAGTGACCATGGATGGACACACTCTTTTAAAGTAGCATCCATATAGCAATAAAATTAATACATTTATACACTTTTCAGCCACAAATGATGCATATTAAGCCCAGTGCTGAGAGTGCACTTTTTATTATTTTGGAAATAATTGGCCTGTCTGTCAGTTCTTGGCCAAGTTATGTCCAGTTGTCTTGTCATGATCATCTAAAGACAGTACGCTTTGTAACTTTTATACCATATATGCAAGAAATACCAGAGAGGATACCATGAATGAATGAATAAATGCATGACCAAACCTTTAAAACAGTGCACTAACATAAAGATTATATTTAAATTAGCAAAAATACAGGTTTCCCAATTATGCTTTAAAACACTCTAAAATGTCCCACATATTTTTGTTATGAGGTAAATGCATTTCTTGCAGAATGAAGGATGTGAAATTGTCTGTGCTAATCAACAGCATGTCACATAATGTAAATTGAACCACGACTCGAATATTCTTGCAATTAAAATCTTACTACTGTATATAAATACTGGAAAGAACGATTGCAAAAACTGGTTCAAAAGCATGTTTTACGCTGAATTATGAAGCAAACGGAGAGTTGGCAGTAGGAGTTCCAAGCGTACAGTTGATTACATGGCTTGCTGATGATGTTGCTTTCCCAGTCTTACAGGATACAATTAGCATTGATTTACAATGCAGTCCTAATCTACTAGATGGCAGCCGCCATCATTTCCAACACAATCTGGGAGATTGCCTGTGCTTTCTTAAACGAGCAATCAAACTAAAAGATGAGATCCAATAGAAAGACTGGAACAATGGCTTCTTTTTCATAAAGCCTATGAAGCTTTCAAATGGAAAAACACCACCTGACCATGCAAAACAGCCTGTGCCTTTTACACAGATGACTGTTGTCATTCAATGAGCCCGAGATCAATAATCTATCACGTTAAAGCTGTAAACGTTAAGTGAGATGATTGTAGCAGCTGTGTTGATGAGATCTCAGATGGAAAGTTGCATAAAGGGTAAAATTTATGAGTCTTTTAAATCTCGCTGGATCTTACCTGCATCCCAATGATGGCGTATATGAAGAAGAGCATTGCGATGAGGAGACACACATAAGGCAGAGCCTGAGGACAAAATACAGTTATTTTACAGACAAACAATAGTCTTGAACTGTTGACAATGTTGTCTTTGACTTTCCAAGTAAAGTCAAAGGTCAACTTCTGACCTTAAAGGACTGAACGAAGGTCCAGAGCAGGATGCGAATGGTGTAGCCCTGCCGGAGGAGTTTAATGAGACGAGCGGCCCGGAAGAGTCTCAGGAAACTCAGATTAATCCTCTTATCCTGGATACAAGCAGAAAGAGAGATCAGAGACGCATCACTGGAACTGTATTTAAACCCGAGACGAGGACACATCCTCAATCAAGTGAGTGTCAGCAACGCCCTCTGTTAGATTTGTTACGTTTATTAATAAGGTATTAAAGGGGTCATATGGTGTTGCTAAAAAGAACATTATTTTGTGTGTTTGGTGTAATGCAATCAGTTTATGTGGTTTAAGTTTCAAAAAACACATTATTTTCAACATACTGTACATTATTGTTTCTCCTCTAAGCCCCGCCTCCTGAAATGGGTTGATTTTTATAAAGCTCATCGTTCTAAAACAACGAGGTGTGCTCTGATTGGCCAGCTATCAAGTGCACTGTGATTGGTCTAATACCGCAAGCATGTGGCAGAAATGTTACGCTCCTTCCCATAACGTGATGCTGCTCTTTCATGATAAAGATTCAGTTCTCCGTAAATACGCTGAACACACTATAATATTTGTGTTGAACTTAACCACTGATTTCTAGTTGTGTCCTCTTTTGGAAGCACAAACAAAGCAGTTTCCATTTTACACTGAAACACAGCGTCTCCAGAACATGGCACCCGCAGTAACACTACAGTGAGGACAGTTCCACCTTCGTTCTTTGACTAAACATTTGGGCGGTGTTATGAAAATAAACCCACTCTGTGACGTAGAAAAGTTGGGGCATGTTTTAAACAAGCCATTTAGTGGGGTGTGGACAAGTCTAAACTTTAATAAAGAATATCTCTTTGGTTTTGAGAATTTAGCAACTTTAGTGATCGTATCTATAAAGCTTGTTACACTTCAAAAAGAAAGGAAACTTGAAATCGCATCATATGACCCCTTTAAAACTAGTTTGTCTCATGCAGGACAATGTTGTTGATAGTCTGGTAATGATGTATGAATAGTCTTGCATGAACATGCTTTTAAATAGAAATAAACAAATCGGTTAGGGATGGGCAGTATGACCACAGTAAAATATCATATCACAGCAATTTACATTTGCACTTGCTATATTACTAGTATTTGTGCCATTACTTAACGCACCTGTGTCATAAGTAAATCACTCGCACTTGATGAAAGATTTTTTTCTTTTTATACACAATTTAGTAGACACAAACCAGTGAAAGGTTATTCATAACTGACCTGAGAAACAAAGAGCTACTCAAAAACTTCACAGTATACAGCCCATGTACATACCACCCATCCCTTGTCCTTCAACACTGGAAAAGGGGGAAAAATAGGGAAAATCTGTTCATCACTGTGAATAGAAACAAAAACAACAACAAAAACCCTTTGCATCTCAGCATGGTGCTGGATTGAACCGAGTCTTGATCTCAGCAGGTATACAGGTGAGCATTCAAGATTAGGATAAAGAGGTTTGACAGGAGAGGTTTGGACAGAGACAGGCAGTGCAGGAGCGATGAAGCCACTTACCATCTGCGCAGTCCGTTGGGGAAAGGAAGGGGACAGGTGCCAACAGAGATTTAGCATGGAAATAAGAGTCACAGTGAAATTGTTAGGAGAGGCCGGAGTCCATCTCTGACATGCAGAGACACAACTGTCAGAACTCATTGGTGGAGATCTCCGGATTGTCACCTTCAGCAGATGATTTGCTCTTATAGCAGGTTGTAATATTAAGGACTGAACCAAATTCATTTGAAATTATACAGTGCAAAAGTTGCATTGAGCTAAATGTGGTTAATATTATTCAAGATGTATTATATTTACTTTTGCGTGCAGTGCTATGCAGAGTATTACACATATTGAAAAACTACAGAAATTTTGAAAATGTAAAGATTTTGTAGGTTTTCCATGGAACCCTGTCAAACTGTCCCCATGATGTTAACCACAGACAAACTGAAAGCAGACTAAAACCACAACACATACGTATGCGACAAAAAATAAATGCTGAAAGCTCACAAAGAGACAAAGTTCCTTTGAATTTTGGTTCTCAAACACTTTGATGTGTCTCTTTGATGACTCACCTTGAGCTCAGTAACCAGGATGTCAGTGATGCTCCCCAGCACAGTAACAAAGTCAAAAATATTCCATGCCTCCTTCAGGTAGTTCTGCACACATTTAGAAAAACATAAAACTAAAATTACACCACAAACTTCCTAAACAGTATCAAAAGCATTTAACATTAACAAAACCATAGGTTCAATAACCTTGGATTAATACAAGCTCCCTTCTAAGATACCTAACACCTAACTCCCTATTTCAGTTATGATGTTGCATTAAAAGGCAGGTGCTGTAGATGGTAATTCAGAGCTTTTTTTGTTGAATAAATTAATTATAATTACCCCACTTTAACTCTGCACTTACTACTTAGAGAGCTCTTTTGCCATTTTATAATTATATTTAGTTAAAGCATGAACCGTTTTTACTTGTGCAGACACAAGTCCTTTAAAATCTTTTACAATTTTAGTTAGGACAGCGTGACTCTTATAAAAATAGAGAATCATACACACAAAAACTCAGGCAGCTTGAAATGCAGACATTGGTGAGTCTTGTAATAGATCTTTCATGGCAGGACAGTCTGTCAGGTGTCTTAGCCTCGGGTTCATGTCTCTCCTGAATGGAGCAAAGATTAGTCGACTGCTGCTAGACATGGATCCTGGACAGAACAACATGAGCGAGACTCATTCATCAACCCCGAGCTCCGAACAGGTGGAGGTAAACGCAAGCGTCACGCACCAGAAAAGCTCTTAATAAATGAGCCTCATAAATGGAAATGGAGCTTGAGATGAGAGCTTCTGCTTCAGGTCAGACCAGCCGGCACTGAAGAGAGATTTATGATGCACTGCACACACGCCGCCTCATACTGTACACCCAACCACACTCTTCTCACCCACCGGGCCATCATTAGCCTCTCGCTGATTTCACAGTTCTTGCACTGCCGACGGCCTGGCGGGCTGGTCAATCAACCAACAGGGCTCCACTTTTCACTCAAATCAGTCATTCATACTATTCCTTTATTCAGCTTCTCTCACATTTGAATCAAACAAGTGCTGAGTTTTTACTATCAGCAAAAATCCGGTCCACCATGCTATTTATTCTGCCCTATAAAACAGCAAAATTTATGTGCGGTATGCATTACAGATAAATATATTTTTATTTATGCTTTTTTATGTTATTTTTCAGATATGATTTTTTGCATCGCAAATGTTTCCCACCTCAATAAATTAAAGCCCCAATGCATGGTGTTTTGTTAACTGTAACTTTACCAAAAAATTCTACCACTTTAAATAATTCAGTTGATAACAGAATACTGCAAGAAAATGTTACATGGTAAAGCCTGGAATGACTAAAGTGCAGTGTTTTTGGGGTTTTGTCTTGACCTAATGGCTATTTTAGTATCAAACACAGATTGCAATGATAAAATGTAAGTAATATCAGAGTCACTTCATTCTCACCAGAGGCCCGAAGGCAATGACCTTGAGAATGCACTCCAGAGTGAAGAGAGCCGTGAAGATGATGTTCAGCCACTTCAACATGTCCTCATACAGTTTAGGAGCATCATGGAACTACAGAAGCAGCAAAAACACGGAGAGATAGTGACTCACTCTGCACTCAAATATTCAAAAGATCTGTAAAACAGGCTTTCAGGAGTCCAAAATTAGAAATGATGTATTCATAACTGAATATTCACGCACATCATTTCATATGCAATAATCAGCATTGCTGAACTTCAGTCTGTGTGCCCACTTTTAAAAATAAAGATATTAAAGGTGGTTCACAGCAATGTCATAGGAGATTCATTTTTTACCTTCATCATGAGGACCACTGTGTTGATGGCGATCATGGTCAGGATGGCATACTCAAACGGAGTGGACACCACAAACTTCCATATCTTGTACTGGTAAGACTGCTTGTCCTGCGGCATGTAGCGAGTCAGAGGTTTGGCGTTGATGGCAAAGTCGATACAAGCTCGCTGTAGATGAAATCAAAGTGCACTTATCTCAATATGAAGTCCTTAACAAATTGTTGAAGTGAATGTCTACAAGCATGCAAACAATCATAACACTCATCTTTCCATGTTTGATTATCAGAACAGCACTGGTATTTCCAGAGCTCTCTAAATCAAACAAATGAATGTCTGTGAACAAAGGAGTGCTAGAAGACAAACGTCAAACCAGCTGCACAAATCAGAGTTACAGCAGTTTAATGTTTAAACACAGGCTAATATCTCCTCTGAGAGAAGATACAGATTCACAGATAAAGAACAGAGAAATATAGACACATCAGAATTTTTTTTTCTGTGCTGCAGCATGTTTGGCAGTTAAACTGACCCTAACTGGACCCTGAAATGACCAAATAATAAATAGTAACCATTGCAAATAGAAAGCAGTACTATATTATAACAAAATTATGATTTGTATAACTAATTAACATTTTCTAATTTAATATGTTTTAACTTGTACACATGCATTCAGTAATTACAACTACTCTCACTACCTAAAATCCTGCATCTTAAACCAGCATAAGGTGGTTGAGAAACTGTTCAGTTGGCTATTTTTAGAGAGGTTTTGGGCACTTTTCAGTTAATCAGGCAAGGAGACCAGCTGGCCATCCAAATAAACACCCGTTAGTTTCTATGCCTATGTAGAGCACTTCAAATCAAATATTTATGATGTTCAATAATGGTTTAGACAACAATACAGCTAAATAGGTTTTAGAACAAAGCCAGAGAGTTGAAAGAGTTTTTACTGGCTGCTCTGGTAGTTCCTCCAGGGGTTTAAGTTTGTGTTTTGTGTTTGTGCATGCGTTTGTCAAAAGAGTTTAAAGTCAAGGTAGTGGAGATGTAGACGGACAGGTGCGTTGGCCACACACAGGTGAGAGGAATTCTCTTAAGAGTGCTTCTCTTCCAGGCATCTCACAACTGTCCGTGCATTTATGAAACTAGACTTTGACCTTGAATTTGCATACAGTGAAACTCTGTTTTAAGCAACAGTGAACGGTGCCTACAGTTTGCCGTCACCCCATCTACTCGTCTGCTCACGGTTGATTTTAACTGACTATGTAAGCCTCCAACTGTCCCATCCTACCTCGTTCTTTTCCAAGCTGCACTCTGACATGGCTTTATCTCCCTGCTCCTGGAACGTGATGATGATCAAAGCCACAAAGATGTTGACAAAGAAGAAGGGGAAGACGATGAAGTAGACCACGTAGAAGATGGAGGTTTCCATGCGGTAACCCGGACTGGGACCTTGGTCTTCATACGTGGCATCAACAGAGTGTTTCAGCACTCTAGAGAACCAAAGGTAGAATGTCAGTAAGATAATAAAATATTGGTTGATCATGATATGTTTTTTCCTCATTTTAACCCTTTGATGCACTGTGTCCAGACCAGTAAACAGACCTTTAGAAGCCATTTTAAGCATAATAAGGTGTAAAGTTACATCCAAAACTACTAAACTAAGGTGTTTCCCATAAACTAAAAATCATTAATGAAAGTATATTTTAAATCCTAGTACTACAAAAAATAACGGTCACATTTTACAATAAGGTGTCATTTGTTAACATTACTTAATGTAGTAACTAACATGAAAAAACAATGAACAATACATTTATTACAGTATTTATTAATCTTTGTTAATGCTAGTTCATAAAAATACAATCATTTACTGTTAGTTCATGTTAGCTCACAGTGCATTAACCAATGTTAACAAACGCAACTTGAGATTTTAACATCTGAGTGAAACTGTTTCTCTGACAAAAAAACAAAAGAAAACTTGTTTTAGTCATTTAGGCAGTGATTTCTGATAAAATAATTCTAAGTAATGAAAAAATTTTCATTATCATTTATTATAATAACCACTTTAACAGTCCACAAAAATAAGAATTGCCCATTTTGATTTCACTGTGATTTTTAACTAATTATGCAATAATTGTTATCATAATGCAACTAATGTTTGATGACACAGACATGAACTAGTAAATACAACTGTGTGTGTCTAGCACTTTTCTATTTAAAATTATTATTCCTTTTGTTTTCTGTTTCCTTTCTGACACTCTCTAAAAAAAACCTTCCAAAAAAACAAAAAAACTGTTGAATACAAATTTAAAACATTTCCATAAAGTAGAACAGACACAGACCACAAGCATCATCTTAAAACCGCAGAGAGGGAAAACGTGTTTATATCCAATAGATTACATCCTTGTCCATAAAAAATTCAAGTAGGAATTCATAGATATCGCAGAGCGCCAGACTGAATGTTAAAGTGGGATTTAAGTTAAATATGAAAAAGTTTCTGGATTTCCCGAAATTGCATCAAATTGATTTTTCTCTCTCTCTTAACCAAGGATGTTTTTTTTTCTATGAAAACATGGAGTTAAAATTTAGAAAGCAGAGAGTAGAGAGGAACACAGATTACACCACAGAGAGTTGAGCAAGAAGAGAAACTTAATCAGAACAGACAGAGGAAAAGGAGAAAGAGATCAGAGTAAGAAAACCAGCATTGAGTGTTTCTGTGTGGACTCACGTTGGCCAGCCCTCTCCTGTAGAGACAGTGAACAGGGTCAGAAAGGCCCACAGGACATTGTCATAATGGAAATCATACTTCTTCCACTCGCGCGGCTGTGTCATGGCCAGTCCATCACTGCCATATTCCAGGAACTGACCCCTGAGTACAAACACATCAAAATCTAACTTTGTCTTTATTTACTATTTAAATCTTTTTCTTCCTGCTTGGATTCCTTCCAACTTCCTTTCCTTTTTTTACCTTGTAAGAACAGTTTATTTATTTCTGTCCGTTCCTTCCTTCCTTTCTTTCTTTCTTTACTCTCCTTCTTTTCATCTGTCCTTACTGTACTTCCATCTATTCCTTCACTTATCCTTTCCGTTTATTCTTTGGTCTTTCTGTTCTCTCTGCCTTCCTACCACACTTCCATTCATTCACTTGTCATTTCCTTTCCTTTGCTCTTCATTCATTCTTCTTATTTCCTCCCTCGCTCTATCCATCCATCCATCCATCCATCATGCAGAATATATCCCGACAGTCCAGCCAGAGCACACCAGTACCTGCAGTCCTTCTCCAGGGCTTTGGACTCGTCTGTGCAGTGAAAAAACTTCCCCTTGAAAAGCTGCACAGCAATAACAGCGAAGATGAACATGAAGAGGATGTAAACGATGAGGATGTTGAGCACATTCTTTAGAGAGTTCACCACGCAGTCAAACACGGCCTGAGGACACACAAACAGCACAAATCAGATCTCCTGCAACCATCTTCTGGAAAGCAAGACCTCACTGCCACACACAGACAGTAGACAGTAATGCACGCCTTAGTTAAATCCATCTGTGAAGAACATATCATTGTGTGTTAATGTCACCAGACCCTTGTAAAAGCACACTACTTCACTAATAGTAGGCTGTGGCAAAGTCTTAACTGATTACTGCTCCTCTCCTCTCTACATGACTGCACTTACGCTGAGGATAAAACGGAAGTGTGTGGGGGGGGGTTAAATCTTCAAATTTTTCTGTCATTTCTGCTCATTTAATGTCCTCAGGGTATCATTATTAGCACAGAGTAGTATGTATTTTTTTCGGCATTAATGCTAATAAGATCTCCGTAGGCAGGATAAATGTCTCAGTGGCCCTGTGAGGATTTGTGTGTGCATTAGTATTGAAACTAAACTAAGCTGCAATTTTATTTTTTAGTCTATTATTTGCTCTAATGCCACTGGTGACGAATCTTCAGCCACATGAATAAATGATGTTGTGAAATGTAAGTTTAAATGTATAATTTAGCCATTTAATGAGAGAACAGCAACTCTCTCTAAAACGATTTGTTTGTGTGCCTAAGTGTGTGATTTGATTAGAGAGAAAGATACACACATTAAAAGATTAAAAAAAAAAAAGATTGAAAGATTACACACATAATGTACCTAGGGAAACCCTGAAACATACACTTAAAACACTTGTTACGCTGACTTAGATTCGCCAATTTAAAATATCATTTATCTTTCACATTTTTACATTAAACAGCACTATCTGTGCAACTGTCTGTCATAAACTATGTTTGGAATATTTTTCACTTTGTTTCATCCAATCTTGCACTTTTACATCTAAAACCACCTTAACTCCACTTGCATGCTCTCAGAGGAGTAAGAAAAGAACTAAGCAGGCTAAAATCTAGATACAGTAGCAGCAAATTACCTTTAGTTTAGGCAAACGTTTAATAGTCTTCAGTGGCCTCAGGACTCGAAGGACCCTTAGGGACTTGATGGTGTTGATGTCCTTGCCTTTAGTTCCTCTGTAAGGAAAAAGCAATGACTTCGAGACATTTTGAACACGCCTGCGATCACACATTGTAACAGACACTTGATACGTTTTGATGTCATCTGCCAGCACATGCACAAAGCCTGAATTCAATTCAATTACATTATAATGAGCTAATCACTTCCTCCAGCCCATCATGTAATTCAGAATTACATTAGCTAGAGCTTATCTGGTTAGTAAAAGGCATGCCTTCAAGGGGAGGTTATTCTACAGAAACAAACCTACCTCTGAGAATGAGGATAAATTTCATTTAAAATTTTATATTTCTGTAAAATAACAATCATTCGCCAGAAAAAGATCCAAAGAAACAATCCATTCAGCAGGGATGGTCTCTTTGTAAAAACTACAGTTGGTCAAGTAAAGTCTAATGCTGAGAAGCTAAAAGAAGGCCATTTTTACAATTATTGCTCTTGGAAAACTTGTCTCCGTGTTGCTAGGGTATTTGTGGTGGTTGCCAGGGTGATCTCATCTGGTTTACAGCAAGCTTAAGACTTTTTCACTTGTTTAATAATTCTAAACAATGAAGTTGAATTTTTTTTATAGTTGCAATCCCTAACCTTAAGTATGAACATTCATAACAGTGATGCCTGCTTTAAAAGGAAACACTAATAAAGTGAACTGAACAGAAAATATATCATATTAAAGTTTGAAAAATAAATGCCTCATTGTTGTTTGAGTTCCACAGTTGAACTTTTTTTAGGATTGACATGAAGTTAAATGAAGTCACTGAAGACAGTCAACATCAATGACAAATGATTGACTGAATGACTGAATGATTAGTTTTCTGAATGTTACAGCTGCTGGAAGACAGGTTCACGCTGAACGGCATTTTACAGCGTTCAGCCGAATGGAACTCATCTGAAAAGATAAGAGAAACTCTAAAACTCTTTTACTCTAAACTTTAGCAGACATGTCAATGAACAAGAACGACATCCATTTCAACCTTGTTTAATACAAAAAAAAGGTCCTTTTCTGACCGTTGAGACATTTCTTTGACAGCTGAAATAGGCTGTCAAGCTTCACTAAGATAAGCTTTTTCTGTGTGTCTTAAAAAAAACATTCATTATTTAAGGTACAAAATTCAATTGCTTGGCATGGCAAACGGGCATACTGAGTGGACACATCCTGATAGAAAAAAAAAGAAAAAGCCAGGTTTAGGGAGTCATAGCTTAGCTCTGTGATTTGCCTGCTTACTTTTTCTCTCCAATGAGGAGTTGGGACTCTATCACACTGGCATGCAATGTCCATGCAATGTTTGTCAGTCTCACACACACCCCAGGGGTGCATGTGGATCTCTGCCCAATGAGACTCTCAACTATACTCCCATAGATTTCAGAGGACTATCTGTCTCCAGGCACCCATCACGCAGGTCCAGTGCTGAAGTGGTTCTGCCTAATATTTCTGACAGGATCTATCTATCTATCTATCTAACTATCTTTTACCACAATCTGTTTACTTCTGCAGAACGGCTGATGTCTGATATGCATTTTTTTACATCAATGTATAAAATTTAATAGCAAGTAGCAATTCAGTTTTAGTTTAACTGTCAGCATAAAGGGTGGCTGTCCTCTGGAAACAGTAGGAGTAGTAGTTTCTATAAGCGCTTGCAAAGGTCAAAGGTCAAGTCATTGGGTAAAAGGTCCATCCTCTTATACAAAGGCTGAATGAGTATGAGTGGAAGAGTTAAAGGGTTGTGCGTTTGGAGTGGTCCGTGGGTTGTTTTTTTGTTTTTTTGTTTTTTTTTGGGGGGGGGGGGGGGGGGGGTTTAAATTTAATGTTTTT
>JAUMHE010000077.1:5476119-5495977 GCA_032359235.1 Enteromius mattozi
CCCCCCCCCATAAAGTGAATGTTTTTATAGATATTTAGACAGTCCCCACCTGGTCACACTTTGCTGCGATCTGATGAGGGAAACCGATGAAAAACCATGCACATGTACACAAACATAGAGAAACATATAATAAGCCACGTCACAGACATAGAATAAGCAGTAAACGCAGATTAAATGAGATCAAAATGGAAAAGAGCTGTCATTAAGTGGAAACACTGTGGAAGGACAAACAGCAAAGAAAGATTAAAAAGCATCAAAGCAACTCCGGCGCACAATAAAGCATTACAATAGTTAAATACATGATGCAGTGAGGGATTATTAGTTACTGTTTGTTTCCTAGATAAATCACTTTGAGCAATAAAAATAGAGACGTCGCAACACGGAACTGTGATAAAAATCACAAAAGTGAAAAGGTTACAACCTGGCAAATGTCACACACACTATAAGAAAATGCATGCATGAAGTTTCATGCAAGTCCTGGTGATTGATGGTGATTGTGTACAGCAAGTAAAACATATTTGATTCGTAAAACTGTACAAATAAAAGGTGTGTATTAGCTAGTATGGTTTGAATCTTACAGCAGCGAGTGTCATTTCTTACAATTACATTTAAAATATGCATTCCTTATGAAAACAGATTAAATAATGAACAATTGGCAAGTAGTTTATTTACTTCCTGAAGTGTATTGAGTTTAAGAATTCATGCCTAATCGTGGTCTACAGAAGTTAATTTTCACAAATCTTGTGAATGCGTTGCACTGGTCCAGCGATTCCTTATCCACACAAACACACACTCATACTCAGGCAGATACACAGGAAGCAGGTAATAACAAATGCGTACCCCATGAAGCTCCTGAAAGCAACGCAAGCGAGAGGAAAGGACAGGGCAGATAAAGAAAGTGTGAGAGAGAGATAGAGAGACAGAGAAAGAAAGGAAAAACGGATAGAGAAAGACAAAAATATATAAGAAACATTAAAGCCCACAGGAGGACACAAGCTTGCTATCAACCACTGAAGAAAAGCACAGGAGAGAGAAGAAGATTACAGCACAGTTAAAGAGAGACAAACACAAGAGAATCAGAAAGAGCAAAACACAGTATGAGATACATTTATAATCAATATTCCACACTGCATATATAAAATTGAAACAAAGAGTCAAAAGTGTCCGTAGCTATAAAAAAGCCTAGATATGCTGTAGAGCCACAATCTGAAGCACAGGTGCAAACCGGAGCTGGTGGACAATTTTTGCGCTACTAAATAATACAGCTGCAAACTCACACAGAACGGCTGGTCTCAAAAGCCGAGCAGTTTTCTATCACCTCTTTTCAGCTATTTTAAAGCACCCCAGGGTCCTTCTGTCAACTGTAGAGGTGGAGAGACGGCTGAGCATCTGCACATGACAACTAAAGGATTCAGCCACACTCAAACTAAACCTTGCATTTATTACATAAATCACACTAGCGCTGTCAAACTGTTCGTGTATATTTATGTTTGCCTTGCAGAGGAAATTGTATCCACCGGGCTTTTCTAAAAATGCATCACTGTTGTGGGTGGATACAAGGGCATTGCTATGAAGGAATTTACTTTACTTTACCAAAAGCTCTAAAATATTATCTCTAATATGAGGAACGGTTAAACCGAAAATTAAACTTTGCTAAATATTCACTCACACTCAGACCAGCCAAGATGTAGTTTGTTTCTTTATCAGAACAGATTTGGGTAAATCACCTGTTTGCCAATGGATCATCTGTAAATGGCTGCCGTCAGAATGAAATAGTCCAAACAGCTGATAAAAACACAATAATTTGGCTTCTGGCCAAGCTACCAGCCCAGAATCCACACAAATGCTTCCTTCAATGAGAAGTTCCATGCCCTGTTGTACTTTCACATCAAAATCCATGTGAAAGGATTTATGTAAACTGTTGTTTATTTGTAAACAATGCTTAGTCTGTGCATATTACTATCCTGATTCACTTTACAAGGCATTAATTTATGTCATGTGGATTACTTGTGGATTATTGTGATGTTTTTATCAGCTGTTTAGACTCTCATTCTGACGGCACCCATTCACTGCAGAGGATCCACTGGTGAGCAAGTGATGCAATATTCAATTTCTCCAAATCTGTTCAGATGAAAATACAAGCTCATCTACATTTTGAGTGTGAGTAAAGTTTCAGATGTTTTCAGTTTTTAAATGAAAAATTCTAATGTGTGTCTATTTTATTTATACTTGAGTGGATTTTATTGCTATTTTATCACCCATAAGTTGAAAATCATGAATTAATTCAACTAGAAGATTAACAGCACATTTAGGAAATCATTACCAATTATCATGGGTGGATCAGGAACAATAAGAATTAAAAGCAAACTCCTGGTTAAATGTGTCTTCTCTGCAACTGTCTGGCTCAGCTCCTGAGGGAAATACTAAACTCGAATTACTAGCACAGGTGTGCGCGCTATACACAATCCTATCATGAGCTTAAAAAAACAGATGCATGTTAAACCGTTCAGTTCCAAAGACCAAACTACACACAGATGCCACACTTCCCCTCATCACAGAGCTCCATCTCACACCAGATACTAAACAGCAGACAGTCACATCCTGTTTCCGTCATTTTCGACTGAATGCTCTCTTGCTGGATTTGAACTGACAGTCTGCTCTTCTGACCGCTCTGTCTGCTCCACTCTGACAGAATTACAAAAAAAAAGCCACTCACGAGCAGGCAAAGGCCACCAGAGCACCGGTGACTACGATGAAGTCCAGTATGTTCCACGGGTCCCTGAAGTACGATCCAGGATGCAACAGCAGCCCAAGATCGATCATCTAGATACGAGATGAAAACAGTGTTAAACATACATGTATTAATTCTATTGAGCAAGGATGCATTAAATTCATCAAAAGTAACAATCATGATGTTACGAAAGGTTATATTTCAAAATATGGTGTTCTTTTGAACCTTCTAATGAATAAAGAATCCTGGGAAATAAGTATCAGTATCAACAAAAACATTAACCAGCACAGTGTTTTTAAATGTAATAAACTGATTGAATTTAAACTAAATGATTTAGTATTGCACAGTTCTAAAAATAGATAATTTTATTTACCTTTATAACCATCTCAAACGTGAACACACCAGTGAAGACGTAATCTAGGTATTTCAGCACCTGAGGCAACCGCAAGAAATAAGCAGTTATTTTTTGTATTTCGGCAGTGCAAACAGACCGTCTAAGCAAAAGAAAGTGGATGATGCCATAAATAATATAAAAATCTCAGCATAAACCATAGTGTTTGGCCTCACTGCAGCTATGATTCAGCGAGTAATTCAATAATCTCCAAAACAAAATAGACATGATGTACATTGTATTTTTTAAGAGACAAAAATAGATGTTTCAAATAAATACTCAAGTTTTTTTTCTCCCTTTCATTCCTCCCACATGAGCAGATGGGAAATATTTGGTGTAAGCAGAGATTCATTGGACGAGCCGGCCAGGCACAGTGAATCAATTGGAAGGAAAATACAGTGGACTATGGGATTCTTACGGACATGTTTATACGTAATTCCCTGTAATTCAGTGAGCAATGTTAAATAAACTATGCTTGTGGGCTAATGCGGTGACACTGGGTGCTTAACGGGCTCACGGGCTGTCCCGAAATAAAAAATATGGTGCAAAAGCCAGTCGGTGGGGCTAGTGACAACCCTCAGCGTGACAGTTCAGACAAGGGCTGCCATACTGCCCTACAGGACTGTTCTTGAGTTATGTAAAAACCACTGATGTCATATCCCTAGCATACAGTCAAAGACAAGTGTTTGCTGGATTTTATAGATAACATTAAATAAATGGGCATTATTTTAAAAAGATTATATGAAATTACAAATATTTTATAACTTAACAATATATATATATATTGATATATATATATATATATATATATATATATATAGGCTTTTTCAGACTTGGAATTTATAGATTTTCCAGGTAGGTCTGTGAGTCTTACTTCGTTGCGTGTGGCATGTGCATGCACAGGGTCTTCAGCTGCGAGGGCGATGCTGCTCATGGTGATGACTGTGAGGATACACATCTCAAAATACTGCAGGTTCACCACATAATGACACAGTCGCCTCACTCTGTGGAGACAGCATTGAAACACAACTTATTCACAATTTTTAGCAGGTCTCTTACAACTAAATGCTAATTCTGAACAAACTGAGGCAAGTACTGTAATATAAAAACTCCCCTTAAGAGTTTTCTGGAATGTAGTAGTTAGATTTTAACTCACGGGTTAGTTGGACCGAAGACAAACATGGAGCTGTATGGCAGAATGTGTTTGGGCGCATTTTGATTTAGCTCATCGAGATCCTTCTTTTCCTCGTTCAGCAGTAGACTGTCACCATCAATGTTGTTTACTGTCAAACAGATGATCATTAGAGCAAAGATGAGGAGTAGTGTCACAAGTGTCAATTAAACATTTATTTGTTGCCTTCTTTTAAGCAGTGCTGCTTTTTCAAAAATTATTATGTAGTTAGTAGAAAATACTTAAAAGGATAATGCAACAAAAAATACATTTATTTACCCTCATGTCACCCAAAACGCTTTTTACAATGTGGAACATGCAAGGACTAATTTAGCATAATGTCTAAGCTGCTGTTATGTTGAACTTATTTTATTTATTTGGTCCCACTTTATATTAGGTGGCCTTAACTGCTGTGCACTTACATTTAAATTAATCGTGTACATACAGTACATGCTTTTACACTGTACTTTTATTTTTTTAAATACCTATATTACACCGTTGACCCATCCCTTAACCCTTAAAGGAATAGTTCAACCAAAAATTAAAATTCTGATTGAAATTTACTCACTCTCAAGTAGTTGAAAACATGTATTAATTTATTTTTTCAAAATATCCTCTTCTCAAACCACCAAACCTCTCACTAACCTTACCCATATCCCATCTCAATAGCAGCAACAGTGTTTTGCTATACAGTATGACCACAATAAGTACATTGTACTTCTTTTTGGATGCAAGTATATAGTAGTTGAGGCCACTTATTATAAAGTGTGACCATTTATTTTTTTTAGGGTTGCACTGAACACTTTTACGGTATGTTAAAGTGTAAAAAATCACTAGCCAAATTACTCAATTGATTTGTTATTTTTGGCACAATGTGCTCATATTATTCCAGCAGGAGATTAAAGAAACTTACTGGGAATGACGGTAGTATCTCCTGGTGGGGCAGTTATAGTGACAGGGATGTTGACTTCAGTTGGCCCCACTCTGGTGCTGTTTTTTAGATTATCTTTGTCCTCTGGCTTCTCTTCCGTTGGAGACTGGTGAGGGCTTGTAGCTAGGCTGTCTGTTCCAGTTGGTCTGCCCCTGTAATAACAAAAACCTATTAATCTGAATGCAAATATACATATACAACGTACATGCACAATATATTTTAAAGTGCTGCCTAATGCTTTGTGAAGTACATGCAGATCAAAGCAACAATGAAATTGTAGGAAAAAATGCCATGTCTGATCATGCACTCAATGTCAGTATATTCCGGATGTACGTGGCTTCAAAATGTCTCACATAAAATGATGAATGACAGTGCATTATAAAACAAAACATGAAAGAAATGTCACTTGTATTAAAGAAAAGCAGACTTTTCAAGCAACACATTAAAAGATGTTTGAAAGATTTAAAATGCTACAACAATAGACATACTGTTTAAAATGAAAATAAAAATGTATTTGGACACTTTGTGGTTATCAAACATTAGTGGAACATAAGAAGAGTAAATTCGCAAAAAACCATAAACGAAATTAAAAAAACATGTTATCTGGTTTTCGATTTTTGCAAATTAACTCTTCATATATGTTTAATGCATATATGTTTGGAGTTCATGTGAAAAACTCTACTGTGTGAAGTTAACATTTTTGGTACCCATGAGTAATGCCTAAAATCTGAGGAAATGATAGATGACTGACACTGATGTACAAGCACCAAACATTGATTGTAAGCCTAAACTTCACAAAAATTGTAAACTGTTTCTTCAAATCTGATTGGTTAATCATGATATTGAGCCAGGGACATGTTGCACTTGCCAAAATCGGGTTAGCGATAAATGATGTATACAGGTTTTAAACAACATCGGGGTGAGTAAATGATGCCAGAATTAATATTTTTGCGTGGACTATCCCTTTATGTGTCCAAATAGTACTTATAGAACATACCTGTGTTTTCCACCGTTCTCTCTGCATTCTTCTCCATCCAGTGTGGACTGGGCTTTGACACGTGGCCGGTGTCTCCTCCTCTCTTCATTCCCTCTTTCGCCCTCTCTGTGACCTCTTATCCTACCCTCGCCTCTGCCTCCATTACTGATCGTGCCGTTGCCATTCCCGTTGACCTCTCTGGATCGGCGAGAATGGTGGTGTCTGTGTTCTCTCTCATCCATCCCTATGCCCTCTTCAGGAGAACCAGCCATGTGGTGGTTCCTGTGTCCTTCATCCTGATTGCCGTTGTGCTCCAGGCCACTCTGGTGCTCTCTGTTCCGGCTGTGGTGTCTATGGTGCCGCCCTTCTCCCGCATCCCCATTCTCTCCTCTGCATCGATGGTGCTTTCTTGGGTGGCCAGAGGATGATTGACAGTCTGGAGTGTCTCCATCTCTGTCAGTCCTAGAATTGTCCACATAACCATCTTGGTGCTCCACTACCAGCGGCCGGTCATGGTGGGCCTTCATGTCGGGGCGCAGATGGAGCGCCGAAGACACACGCAGACGCTCTTCAGGCTCTAGTTCGCTGTAAAGGGCCTCGTTGCTGTTGCGAACGTTGTGTCTCCGCAGCTGGTTGCTGCGCTGCTCCCATATGGACAACTTCTGCAGTGACCTCTGCTGCTCTTTACTGAGGGATGGAAGAGCATTCACCTGAATTACACACATCACTATGCATTTACTCCGATAACACCCACATCCATGAGTCCACCACTCCTGAGCACTCAAAATCACTCTTAACATGGGATAGTACACCCAAAGAAATTAAAATTGAGTCATGATTTACTCTGCTCATGTCGTTTCAAACCTGACTTGATTTCTTTCTTCTGTTTTGATGTTTTAAAGAATTTTCATAACCAGACAAATTCCTTAAAATATTACTTTCTAATGACATCCACTCCATTTTGTGTTCAAATTCAAATTTTTGTGTTTCAAAGAAAATCATACAGGTTTGGAATGACTTCGGGGTGAATAAATGAAACAAAATTTTCATTTTGGGGTGGATTATCTCTCAACTAACACTTGCTACCTTGGCAGTTTTAAAATGTAAAACCCAATATTAAAATGCCAAAAGCACAAAATAAAATGACTACTAATGAAACTTAAGTATAAAAATGAATTATACTGAAAAATATAAAAATAAACATTACTTTTTAGTAATAGTACATAATTAAAACAGTATACATATATATATGTTTGTTTGGTTTTTAAATCTTAATGGAACAAGTCATTAATTTTTAAAGATACAGTAGACCAACAATTAGCTCTGGTCTTTAAAGGGACAAAATAATAAACAAAAATGGCTAAACTAAACTTTGTGAGTTACCCTACTTTAAAAGGAAAGTTTCACCCAAAATGAAAGTGCTGTCATATATTTATTCACATTTGTGTTGTTCTAAACCTCTATGACTTTATTTATTATGTGAAATACTTTCTCACGGGGCCAATCTTTTCTGTGGACTTTCATTGAATGCAAACACATATATCCATATGACTAGTGTACTACATTTTAAGCATTCAAACAGGTTTGAAAACACCATGAGAGTGAGAAAATGACAGAATTTTTATTTTTGGGTGAGCTAACAACATCCGGCTCTCAAGCATTCGAGTGGAACAGTGGTTGGCACAGATATTTTTCTATATGCAGTTTTAGTATAATCTGTATGTCATGCTCTATGACTCATGCATTTCACTTACGTCCAACAGCATATGCTGTTCCATTGTTAGAAGGGGACAGAGAGCATCATGGGACTACAGGGACTCAGAAGCCCTAATGATGCACTAATAGCATGTACTAATGATAAAACCACTAAAGTTGAACAAAAATAACAAAAGCATCCTGAGCCGTGTCACTATACCTCACAAAGCGACGACATGGAGTGTAGACATAACTCCTTAGAGACACATTCAGGGTCGCACAACACAAAAACGACAGACATGTTAAAGACAAACAAGATTTTATATGAAAAGAGGTCAAGAAAGAAGGAAAGAACAACTAGAGAGAAAGGAAAATGTGACACAGACAAACAACATGAACCCGCAGATTTTAATATACTTTCATTGTACCAAATTGTTGTTTCTTGATCAAAAAGTGACATTCTATCCCTTGCATGCACACACACACACACACACAGAAAGACCAAACCCACACTACAAAGGCCGTTGATTCAAATAGGCAGTGAAGCTAGCAGACAGCACACCCAGACTGCTCTGTTTAGCTTGGCCTTCATTCATATTGGAAAAGTTATTCGTTATCAAAAGGATGAAATCAAAGTGCCGGAGGCTCTCACAGTCTTCACGTATATAATACATCTAAGAACAAAGGGAGACGCCTTAAAGCACCTACAAATAATGTAAAATAATTAATCTAGTCTAAGTGCGTACTTATTAAGCACTAATAAATTATACTGTCTCTGAAATGCTTTTCTGAACTGGTTTTATATTATTTTATATTTTATATTTTATATTATATATAAATAAATTTCCTATGTAAACATAACACATTTGTCTACATATATACATTCATGTGTTTGTATTTATATATACATAATAAATATACACATCTATCTATCCATCTGTCTATCCATCCATCCATACTGTAGCAACAACCTAGCAACCACCCAGAATACCATAGCATCTGTTAAACAATCGAGCAACCATCTAGAACATTCAAGCAACTGTCTAGCAACATGCTAGCAACTCTTATCTATATAACTATATAAACCCTAAATCTAAGTTGTTGTTTTTTTTTATAACAACAGCATTTTTTTCCACACAGCATTCCTTCAAGCCAACATTTAAAGTGTGCCTTGACAAACATTCCTTTTCCAGTTCTGACTTCAGGAGTTTTGTTGTCTTTTAAGAGCTCTAAAAATAAGGAAATCAACCACTAACCATATTAACACCAGCTATGTAGAGATGCTAGGCTGTATTTTCATAAAAGTGTGCTGGGAGGGACAATGTTGATTAATCAGATTCTGTATTTGTTTACTACAAAAAAAAATCATGCTATAATGAGATAATAAGATAATGAGATGAGCTACGATTAAAACACACAAAGGGAAGGTCAACAAGAGGATTACAGCTTTAAGGAGACTGGAATAGGTATAGATGTAGGAATAGGAATAGTTGGAGAGGAGAAGAGAGGAGGAATATTGTAAGTGAGAGCAGAACTCACAGTGAGTGAACGCTGCAGACTGAAGACCTGCGAGAGATTGCATCTCGATTTTGCTTTACAAAACTGCACATGCGAAACAAAAAACAAAACAAAAGAATGAGACACAAACGCAAATGAAAGAAGTGCCCAGGGTGCAGATGGCAGTCAGGGTGATGTCACTCTGTCTGTCCACCTGTCCCCTGTGTGTTTCAAATACAAGACACAAACATTGGTAACACTTCAGTAAAGGACACTTTAAACACTCTACAGACTGTGACCATGGAGAATGTTTGAAGACTTTGAAAATGCATAAATCAGACATAATTTTATTAATTATATTTTTAAAAACTCTGGCCCTGCACTTCAGTGTCACCAAAATATAAAGCTAACAATATGTGTGTTAAAAAACAACAACTCATGAACAAGCTGCATTACAGAAGTGTACAGAAGTGTTTGCGGTTTTGTAAATAATACGCTGTAATTTTATGTCACACAATGAAATGTTAATTATAATTGGTTTTGTTAAGAAGTGACAATTGTAAAATGCTAACATCATGTATGGAACATCATCTGTGAACAGACAAGAAGACATGGTTACACATGAAAACAAATAACAAATGTAAATGAAAGTAGAACAACCAGAAAAATAAGCAATGATAAGCAATATATTATATATTTGATAAGCAATATATTAACTTATGTAAAAAATATTATATATCTGTAAAATAATTATAAAATTAAATAATAATCACTTCAATATTTTGTACATACATAAATACATAGATACATAAATGCCTCCCTTTCCATTATAAATATAGTTTATATTTATATTTATATATGTATGTAGATTGTTGGATGTGGTTCATAGACATATTACTATAAATAAATTAATGAGAGTGTGAATGGGCCAAAAGTGCAAATACCTGAAAAAAAAAAAACTAATTCCACACTATTTCCTTAAACTATAAAGTATTTTAGGTTTATTTACCTTCCAGAAGCTTTTTAGCTAAATTAACACATGTAAAATATATCTCTGCAGATGACATAATTAAACTATAATAACATTGATTTGATATAAAATATAACCCTAAAGCAACACAAACATGAAGAACAGACTACACAGAGCAGGTTTAAGGGGAGGCCAGGGTCACACTGACATTGACTGGACAAACGATCAAACAATTACAAAAAACTTAACAGTGAAGTAACAAACAACTGTTATGGCACACATCAGAGGAAAAGTTCCATAGCGCAAGGCTGGATAAGAAAACATACAGGGAAAAACAGACACTTACGCTGCTATTGAGATGTTGGCAGCAGACATTGGGCTGACCTCCTTCACCTCCATGGCCTTCTGAAGAGCCATGCTTTTCTTCGCTGCCTCCTCTTGTTCCTCTTCATCCTGAAAGCATGGAAATTGCAGAAATGAAAGGTGAGGATATAAGAAACTTACATAGGTTTTTTGTGTCAATGTAAGTGTAATCACAAAAAACAAAACATTTTATAAAGTCAGATTACCTTTGTCAGTTCCTGTGCATTGGCGAGGTTATCAACAGCAATGGCCAAGAATACATTGAGAAGTGTGTCTAGTTGTTATCAAGTTAGAGAATTGTTTGTATTTCATATTGCACTTCATTCAACACACATTCGATTTGCATTAAAACAGATTACACATGTATCAATAATTTCAAGAAATTAAACTGAATTTCAGTAAATTAAATATATGATTTTCCACATAATGAGCTGTGCGCATGTTTTACAAATCTTCTTTTCCCTAAGGTCCAAAGCATTTGCAGAGATGTAGGACAGGATACAGTTTCCAAAGAGTGTGAGGACAATAAAGTAGACAGAGGAGAACATTCCACCCCGGACGCCACCCTGGGACTCTATCCCATGATACATCACTGCATTCCAATCCTCTCCTGTCAAAATCTGCAAGAGGCACACACAGGTCAAGCACACCAAACAGCCTTAAAGTTTAATACATAAAAAAACACATTAAACATTCATAAGGCCAAATTAAAATAAAGTATACCTGGAAGACTGTCATTATGGCTGCAGGGAAGCTGTCAAAGTTTGTAGTGGGAGTTTCATCTTCAAAATTAAACCTAGTTGGGAAGAGAGAGAGAGCTTCAGCGCACTTGGGGTAAAAAAAGACTTCAGAGGTACACTGAAGATTTTGATGTCAGTTCTGGTTTGCTGTAATTGCAGGGCTGTCAAAACAAAGATACTGAGTTGCTAGGATCAAAATACTGTTTTATCATGATTTGTACCCTTGAGCACAGCACTTATCATCAGTAATTTGTGGGCTTGAATGTTAAGTACAATGAAAATAAGCGTAATATTAATACTCAAATAAGATGTGGCTTGTTTTTTGGTCAATTTCTATTTCTTATTTACCTTTTGGATGAAAACGCAAAATCTAAGGAGGGCTTTGGCAGCCCTGTCATCCACCTAAGAACACAGCTCCACTGAAATCAAACGAAATTCAGCCGCGCGCCATCATTTCTGATTTACTGAAGCAGACTCAAATTCATGACCTCTTGCATGTGAGGCAAGAAATATTTGTCCTTGCCTCAGATGAAATGATCAGGAGGATCGGTTTTCCTCTTTTTTAAACCATCCATATCATTCTCTTCCTCTTTCAAGCATTTTATATTTAGATTTCAGAATTCTCTTTCAGTTCTGCCTTCTTTAAATCTCTCCAAATTCCCTTTCAATGCCTGGCCTTCAAGGGAAACACAAGAACACAACGGTGACTCATCCATTCATAGAGGAGATTCAGAGCATGCTTGCCTTCACAACAGTGAATTATGGAGGAAAGGATGTATCATTCAGTCCTGGCTTGTTGTGGGATTTGTGCATTAGCTTTACATCGTAAACATAAAGAGGTTTTCAATAGAAATTGCAGTAGATGCGCCATTGCACAAAACAAAATGCTGTTCACTCATACATTATAAGAAGCTTAGCTACAACTATAAATGCAAAAATTGACAAAGAATCAAGGACTGATTTTGTCATTGCTGGGGAAGCTAACAGTTGTGTGAAATGTACTTCATACCTACACATGCAAACACTTACTTCAGAGAACAAACCTTTGTCTCAGGGCCCTTGGGGCCTTCAAAACTAAAAACAAAAACTAGGATGAAAATGTTGACAGAGGCTCATTTGACAGGATGTTTTGCTGGAGGGAAAGATACTTCATCTCAGTCTGATTTGCATAGGCAACTGAATACTAAAGCCCACCATGTCGGTTATATCAACTGCAGAGATTTCTCTGAAACACAAGAAATAAAAGAACCACTTCACTCCGAGCATTTGAGAAACTCAGTGAGCAAAGACTAAATTAGAAAGTCTCTCCAAACCACTCGAATGTTTATGCTCATGCTCTGCAATCCCCTCCAAAAATCCATTGCTTTTTCACTGGTAATCTGCATGACAGCAATTTAAAAAACTCTAGGGGCATTTGACAGGACCTCAAAAACACAGTCAACAAATAGCCAGGTGAGTTAATATCATCAGACCCTGCAGGCTTTAAACCCTGATTACATCACAGCCAATGGGAGCTGTGCATATGCACTGACGTCACAACACCAATCAGAACACATCAACACGAATGAAGATCATAAATGCTGCATGTGTCAAATTAAAAATAGTTCTAGTAGTGGATGTGAGCTTTATTTGGAAGGGCAGAATGACTCATGGGTACGATTTCCCATCTGACTGTTGAATATGCATTTGTCCTTAAGACACACAGCCTGGCTTTGATGACTAACGGGCATTCACAAAATACACATTCTAATGTTAAAAACAGCTGGATGGAGTGCAATGGAATTGTAAAAAAGTTTATAAGTCAGTAAACACACATATGAGGGTTAGTAAAAATTAAATATATATTTTTTAAGGGAAATTATTTAACCGATTATAACAGTTTATGTGTAGCCCAATGCCACTAAAGAGGGAGAGAAAGAGGAAGAGTGATGTCTGCAGCTTTCATTCATCACACTTGTTGTCAGCGGGGTGCCCTTCGTTAAAGCAAGCAGACACACTGCATAATCAGCTCAGTAATTCTCTGAGCGTAGAGATCTAAATCCCTGTTGGCATGCCGTATCACTCTCCATGCTCACAAGAGTTGGCACGAGGGCAGAAGGATTACAGAAATAAAGAGAGCAAAGATACTCAAATTCTGACACAAAATGCATTTGCAAGGTTTAACATAGTGTGAGACGGCAACAGAATCAGACAAAATAATAAAATTGTAAAGAATAACAACAACAATAATTTTAGTAATTATATGTATAGTTCATTTAGTGGCTATATGAAAAGAGTAGTATGTGTGAATTCACAGTGTTCATTAAACGGGAGGCTTACTACTTACTACTTCCTGCGAGAGTCTGAAATGCGCTTCTGTGAGGCCAGGGCAGAGGATTTGTGAACGACAGTGAAGCGACACAACTGACGCTGGTAAATTACATGACGATGACGAATGTAGTATGTCCGGATTACATTCGAACTAAACTAATTCATATTATATAGAACATACTTTTTTTTTAACGGTTGAGAAGTAATTACTTACTCAAAATAATTTTCTGATATTTTGACACATTCAGTGTCTAGGAAGTCTGAGAACAATTACTATTTCTCCAGAGCTAGAGAAGTACTCAACAACAACTCAAACTTCAGACTATTAAAATGTCACCAAAACTGCAGTTGACAGTAGGACACGTTTTACAACCCTATTACATAAATGAGACTGCATAATTAAGCACATGTTGTGACCGGTTTTGTTCATGGATAAGGCAGCAGGACTCCAGCAGATGGAGCCTAGGGCTGATCTCGGTCCAGCAAAAGACACATCAAACATGCTCTCAAGCAGATGCCACAGGGGTGTTACTGAAACTTCTTTAAGAGCTTCATGTAGGCCTGCTGTGGTCATAAGGCTTAAAGACGCATGCAAATTTATAATTCCAGCATCTTTACAGAATCTGATCTAGCCTTTTAATGATTATGTGCACCATGAGCGATTTAAAAGATTATGCCTAGTGATAACTGTGTTTATCTTTTAATTTGCACATTAATTGGTGGAGAATATTGGGCAAAATGTAAAATAACATTTGTCTTCAACACAGAACTGAAATGCGCCAGAAATTGCTATAATAATGGAGAATCATTTCAGAAATTACTTACTGGCCCCCGAAGAGTTGCATGCCTAGCAGGGCAAACACCACAATGAAGAGGAAGAGGAGGAAGAGCAAGCTGATGATGGACTTCATGGAGTTTAAGAGTGAAACCACAAGATTCCGCAAAGAGTTCCAATACCTACAGAGTAAGAGAATTAACACATATAGAATTAACTATTTATAAAAAATTTAACATTACATCAAATGATATGTAAACATTGTATGTGTATATATTATGATTTATATAGATGTGTAATTATATTTAAAAAATACAATTAATATATAAATATGAAATAATACTGAAATAATACTCATTAGTTTTCTAAATATTTGTGATGGACAACATGTAAGGATTTATATAGGTATTGTTAGACACTAGTTTTAGAGAGTAAATATCAGGAATTCCCGATCTGAAATATCAGTGCAATCTCAGTTGCAATATTTGGATTGTTTTGGCCTAATTTAATTTTTAAAGCATTCACAAATCAGAATATATTTGTCTACTTACTTGGTTACTTTAAAGATACGGAGCAAGCGCAGGGCTCTCAGAACACTGATCCCAAAAGACGCGCCAGGCTGGATCGCTGCCCACACCACCTCAAATATACTTCCCACAATTACCTGAAAAAAAAACAAGAATCATCCAGAATCTCTTGGTTATATCAGTTCATTTTGTGTGACCTCTCATTTAAATGAGCAGATGACCTACTTATTAAAATATTAACCAGATAAAAATATCAAAATCCTAAAAAGTACATAAAATATATCTGGGAAATGGCAGTTTGAGTGAATGTGAGTAAGCAGGATAAAGCAAAACTCATGAACGGCCCTGTGGTGATTCAGTGCACACATAAGTATCACAGTGGCTGATAATGACTGGCTGGATATAAACGCACAACCTCATCTGAATCATGTGTGCTGTGACTCACCCCAAAGTCAAAACAGTTGAACGAGGAGTGAAAGTAGTTTCTGGGCCCCAGGCCATACATCTTCAGAGTCATCTCTGTCAGAAACAGACCCAGGAATACAAACTCTGCCAGGTCTAACAGCCCATAGAAATGAAAGGAGAGATTAGGTTATCTGTCAACACCCAAGCTTTTCCCACACAAACCTTCAAAACTATTGCTCTTACAGTGTGGACATGGACAACACAGCTAATAGAAAATAATATATCAGTATTTTTCAGCCTTTTGACATCTTCAGTATATGCTGTCATTATTAAATAAATTATATATAGGTTTAATATTTAACGTGATTGAATATAATATTTTGCGAATATGCATGTTCAATTACACGATCTATTATTAAACTAAACATATACAAAAATGTTAATCTGATCATATTTTATTATAGGTTAACTATTTAATTAAATGTAGATTTTATTACAATTTATAAATGCACAATAATAAACATCAGTCTTTATCAACATATTTTTCAACTAAAACATTTCAATATATCTGCTCTAAAATAAAATAAAATGAAATAAATCAGTTCTGAATTTATTCACTAAAATATACAATTGGAACTACGCAAAGAAATTACTGAAATTCATTACGTAAAGAGACTATTAAAATGTCTGTCTTAAATTTTTCATTTTTACGAGGCAAGGAAAGATTGTCAAACTAGTCCTATGACATGCTAAATAGCCAAAATAAATAGGCAAAAATTTCAAACGTTTTACACAGTATATGAATAAATGTTGCATCTGCTTACACAGGGCCTGGGTGAGCCACTCAGGCTGGTTGTAATGGACGATAGCCACACACATTGTGTTCAATCCCACCAAACACAGAACGATCCAGTAGAAACTTTGTGCCTTCACCATCCGCCGGATAAAAAAGCGTACCCTCTTTTCCTTTCTACGGAGGAATGAGGAGCTTTCGTTTTTACTGCTCTTCAAACTAGCTCGGGCAAAAGGTGATCCAGGTGGCGCTAGAGAGAAAAATACATTTAATTTAGCTTAGACAAAAAGGTTCACATTTTCAGGCATCACAGTAAAGTTCCTGAAGGTCAAAGGTCAAGACTTACCGACAGAGGAGATGTCTGTGAAATGTTCCTCTCCCTCTTCAGCACTGATAAGGTCATTTCTTCCCTTTCTGCTCTTCGTTCGTTTCAGGACTGAACACAAAAATGCATAAGCACACATTCAACACATTTAAAAATTGTGAAAAATGTTAAATTCAGAACTAATTTTTACTATACTGTGACAGCTTTCATCTAAAGAGAAACAACTGACTGTCAATAATACTTCTATTTAATCCTTTACTTGTCTAACAAAATGTCTAACAAAAATGTATTTGAATTACTTACAATTAAATTGATTGAACACAAATGTACTTTTCTAAATCCATGTTTCTTGGCAAAAAAAAATAAATCTGTTTTGTGACATGCTTTTGCACAATGTGTAATCAGTTCACTTATCTAACAGCTCTGCCCAGGTGAAAAGATGAAACTTCTAGCAAAAGCACCTCCCCAAAAGCTATTTTGCCCCATAACAGACCAAAATTTAGAAGCATACAGTATGAGGGCTCATGAAATTTGAGGTTGCACTTCAAATTTCTGGTTTATCGTAGCTTGCCCTCTTTTCACCTGGGTTGTTCTGTTTCCTCCTGTACCACGCACCATCCAGAGGGGATTTCTCCTCAGCATTCTGATCCTCCTCTGCCAGCAACACCTCCTCTGTAACAAATAAATATCATGCTAAGAGTGTTAGCAAAACCATTACAGTACATGGAATGCAATCTATAAAGAATTAAGGCCTATTTAAAATAGTACTGCACAAACATGAATGAAACATGAATAAAACATTGCCCAATTATTTTTTATTTTACAGTAAGAGATACAGTAAGAAATATTTTCAAATGAATTTGAATTTGGGATGTTAAAAAGCATAACTGGGTTTACACTAACCTGCCTTGCAGATCCACTCCAGGTAGCCAGTGAGCTCTCTCTCAATCTGCTGCTGTCTGCGGAGCTTCAAGAACTCCTGCCTTTTCTCCACTCGTTCTCTTTCTTTGGCAAACTCCCTGAAACCAAACACACATAAAGACAGAAAATAACACAGATGCTGCTGATCAAATAAATCATTTATTTTCAATTAATCTCAGATCTTTCTGAGTGCATTACACTGAAAAGCCTTCTTATCTCAGGTGCCAGATCTTGAACAAATTCAGCAATTTCTATTCCAAACTGTCCAGACCATTGCTAAACCTTTTTATTTTTGCAGTCTTGGATGTCCCCTTGTCTGCACATTATTTCTTATACTATAGGTATGCTGAATGCTTGAAACTGACTGGTTGATGGACGTTTTAGGGTATGCAATTACTTTCAGGGAAACACACATTTCAGCTATTTCTTACAGGTCCTTAAAGTCTAAAACATCTTAAGCTGTGATGTCTAAGGTACAGTAGGAGTGCAGTAAGTGCATACATGGAGTGCCCTGCATTTTAAATGTGTGAACAGATTAAAGCAATTTAAATCTGTTAAACCAGCTGTTCTTACAAGACATGGTCAGTAGTTTATGTACACAGCCCAAGACAGAAGTGGATTTTTATTTATTTTTTTACATATTTGTTACTGTTATTATTGTTATTATTGCATATTGTTACTATTTATATACATTAACACTGTGTGATATGTTTTATATTGGTAGGGTTACTGTTTAGACAATAAAAGTCCTTTACTTCTAAAGATTTCCCTTCAGAAGTAATATGCAAAATTACGTAATATGAGCCAGTATTTTGAACAATATCTTACCTAAGCTGTATATCGTTCTAAAATGTTGGAAAAATGTTTGAAGAACTGGCAACCAGCAGACTGTTGCCATTTCTTTTTTAGGTGCAACACAATACCACACAATATGGTAACAATAAGGTAAGACATATTTTACAGACATATTTGACTCAAATCAAAGCTTACTTAAAGTCTTTAAGCACTTGCAAATCAATTTAGTAGGCAATTTACAGGTTCCTTTGAAGGATCCATGTCAAATATCTACATACAATATATTGACAAGTTGTTGAAAACATTTAAAATGAACATTTTGGTTGATTGCTTTGACAAAAAGATCAACTCAAAAATGTATATGAAATAATCAATAGCATGTTTTTAATAAATAGGAAATAAAAGATGTCAGAAGAAAGGACACAGAAAAATCTCCCACCCTCTTTTAGTAAGTTTTAAATTATGTGGTTTTAAATTATTATCCCCTTTAGTATACTGTATGTCATTCCTACATTAATGCAATGTTTTGACAGTGATCTGATTAAAATACATATTTATTTTAACTACTTTAAGGCAAAAGACTCTTTGAGATGAGAATTATACTGATCGGGGGTCGAGAGTTTTCTGAAACAAGTGGAAAAAGTAAAACTGGAAACATCATTCTGGGTAGAAACGCTTTTGAAATTGGAAAAAGAACTGCCTGGTCTGTTAAAGCAGAAGCAGAAGTACAGTACATGGAAGACATTTGTCTGTGGTTGACACTTCAGGCTGGTGGTGGCATTATGCTGTGGAAGAAACTCCAAAGTTTGATAGAATAGAAATCATGAGAAGCCCAACATTGTGTCTCCCTGGACCTCATACCTTCCTTTTGGTCATTCCTTTAGATCACAGTTTTTTTTTTGAATATAGAATAGCTTTGGAGGAACACCTGGAATTTTTCTCTGAGAACATCAGGAGACACATTATAGTGTTGTTCAGCTCTGTTGCTCCACATGAAGACAATAACATAGAAAATAACACAATACTATTACCTTCCTAACAACAAAAAGGAAAAACCATCTCTCAGAAATGAGGATTGTGCTTCTTGGAGCTGAAGGAGTTGGGAAAAGTCGATCAGCAAATACAATTCTGCAAAAAAGTTTTTTGAGACGACACCAGAAGAGGTAGTTCAATTTGATGCAATTTTGTTGCTAAATTATTGTTTAATACCTGAGATTTTCAATTAGTATTGTTACATCATTAACATTCTATCTAGGCATGTAAAGACCTGGAAAGAACAAGGCAGTGTGTCATTAAACAGAGGAAAGTTGAAGGACGTCTCGTCTTAGTGGTTGATACACCAGGCTGGTCAACATCAAACTTGGAAAACGACACACAGTGTGAAAATGTGTTCACCAGGTCCACACGCATTACTGGTAGTGCTACCTCTGAATGAGTCTTTTACTAAAAAATCTGGCGAAAGGCAAAGCCCTGCAGAAGCTGATAAAAAAAGTGTGGAAACAGATATCATGTATTTATTGACTTGTATATTAAATCTCAAGT
>JAUMHE010000077.1:5496077-5507781 GCA_032359235.1 Enteromius mattozi
TGTGAAAATGTGTTCACCAGGTCCACACGCATTACTGGTAGTGCTACCTCTGAATGAGTCTTTTACTAAAAAATCTGAACAAACAGTGATGGAACTCATGAGCCTTTTTGGGGAGCATGCCTGGAGACATACTATAATTCTATTCTTTGGAGAATGGCTGAAGGACAGACCAGTTGAGCAGTACATTGCTTGTGAAGGCGAAGCCCTGCAGAAGCTGATAAAAAAAGTGTGGAAACAGATATCATGTATTTATTGACTTGTATATTAAATCTCAAGTTATTAATTTGCTTAAGATGATTGAAGACTTGGTGACAAAAAACAGAGGGAGAAAAAAGGCAACACCAGTCTTGCAGAGGTTTACTGGGAAGGTATTCACTGAGAAGGAGTGGAACAAACATGAAGATGAACTCATAGTGAGGATGCTGGAGGCAGCAGAAAAAAAATACAAGTTTCTTGATTTGTGATTCGTGGACTAGAATTTGTGCGCCTGCAATGAAGGATTCGAGGTGGTATAACTGGTGTGTTGTGTTTGTGGGAGAGAGAAAAAAAATCTACACGTTTGCAACTTTTGTCTGTGACTTCATATGTAGTATTAAACATGTGTGGCTATTCTCTACAACTACACATTCCGCTGTCATATGCGCTCAGTTGACAGGGGATATGATTTTTTTTACATATCTACATGATTCACGTAATTGACATATTACAAGGTGAAAGGTGAAAAACACGACAATAAATAGCTTATTACTTAAAAAAAATGTTAATGTAAAAATCTTGATAGTATTATATGTGGACCTCGGAGAACAGTACAAAATAAAAAACAACGGCACTTTATTACCCCTTTAAATACTTCACAATAGTTATGTTTTATAATAAATAAATATTAATATTAACATATAATAAATAGTCATATTTTTTAGCTCAACCATGTGTCTATTCTCACTGTGGACCAGGAAGGGAAGGCAGTTGGAAAAAGAAGGAAATAGAGAAAACCAGAGAGAGAGCAGGCATTATGTAGAACTTACCCTGATAAGACACCCAGGACAAGGTTAAGCATGAAAAAGGAGCCAATGATGATGAGAGGGATGAAGTACAACCAGTTCCAGGTGCTCCCCGAGGCATCATTGGCCTATGAAAAAAAGTTTTAAAAAAAATGTTACATTAAAGCCCTTATGGTCAATTTACACTGGACCAACAGACGCCAATCAACAGCAAAAAAACAAACAAAAACTTTTGTCAGATCAGTGTGTTACCCATGGGGTTGCCAACTTCAGAAGAGGAAAATACAGAACAATAGCATATGCGACCAACTACATGTCTGCTAACTCTCAGACTAGACTGTTAGGGTAGGTTTAAGGTTAGTAGAATAAGTTGACATATACTTAAATAAATAAGTTGGCAAGGTTTCTTATAGTCAGTATTATAGTAACAGTCAATACAAGCTAAACAAGCACTGACAACAAGAAGTAGAAGGAAGTAAATACATATTTGGGTGGTGTTAATATTATACTACAATGCCATTAATTAAGATATGATAATATAGGCTAATCACATTAGATAATATATTAAACAGTGTTATTTAAATGACTAAAATAGCCAATAGACAATAATAAGCAATACTAATTTAATACACTGCATGATGCGATGACAAATTCAAGTGCAAATTATTAATTTTCTTAATTAGATCATTTATAATTTGAAAAAGAGAACAACACCAATAAACTTCGGGTAATATCAAAAAAATGATTATATTTCACAGTTAGCCTACCATTAGCAAAATAAAACTAATTACATCACTCATTCTCATGGTAAATAAGCCAATACAAATCCACAACCAAAAACATATGGCAATGGCGCAGACCAGGATTGTGCCCAAGTAACAATGCTAGCCCCTGTCCTTGTGCAGGTCTGTGCAGGCCACTGTCAGTAATTCTGCAGGCACTCAGTCTTTTCACTCCTAATTAAGAAACAATGATGTAAAAGCAAGAGGTCTAAATTCCCATGAGGGAGGATGGGAATCTGTATGAAGAAACACTTCCTTTGTTAATGCTCAGTACCCAGATGAGCCTGTCTATACTCTCTTATGCTGATGAAGGAGTTACTTAAGGAAGTACTGGAATGACGAAGTAATTCATCACTGGAATACACAACATGATTTTTGTCCTGATTTTCAAGTCAACATTAATTGCTCAGAGCCAGTCTGCAGATTTAAGATGACAGAATTCATAGAAAATTGCATAATGTACAATGGTCACATACTTCATACTTTATTTTAGTACATTAACTCCTAGCAAATATGGACTGCAGAGTAAAAAAGACTAATGCATTTCCATCTGTGCATATTTTTCACTCCCACTGTATTAAGTTCTATCTAAAAAGGGAAAGAAGAGAAAGAACCTGGAAAAGAAGAGAAAAAACCTGAACAGAGCCAATGTTGCATGCATCAAAATATGACTGTACTCCATTCTGCTCTCAACAGGCTATTTTTAAAGATGTTTAATGAGCTCAGGGATGGGTCTGACAGGATGGCCGGCTGACAGGGTCAAGGTGCACAGAGGCCTGGTGACTCAGCCTGCAGTAACAAGACCAAAAACACTGATTACACTCAAACACTCACACACACTGGATACTGGAACAGCATGACAGCTGCTGACTGACCATATATTTTAGTGTAACATAACAATTAACACAAGGTCTCACAGGCCTACAGAACACAGAATCTCTGATCTTGTGCAGCATGCTCTTATACATCAACAACAGACACATTATTATGGCCCCAGTTGGAGTTAACTGTTTTATAGGGTCAACATTACAAACGCTTGACCAGAAGGTAGATACAATATTTAAAGAGGATGTAGGTAGAACAACATTAAGATAAGAATATAATTCAAAATCACCACAAAGAGGCCTCATAATTATTTCAGAAATTATACAGCACCTTTCAAAAGGGTTGTTTTGTTGCAAAATCCAATTTTCAGGAGCAGTGACTGAAGGAAAACCAATCTAGTTTCTGCCTATTTAATGTTGTCCTTGATTAAAAGTCAGACGTGGGTTATTCTTACTACTCCAGAATAAAAAGGTGTTTATTGCATTCACATTTAAAAAGAATAAATAAAAAATAAAAGACATAAAAAATTTAATAAAAGCAAACAATCCTGGTTACACTTTGATAGTCCACTTTAGACATTCCATTAATTATAGGTAACTTTGTAACTGCAGTACATCTACTAACTCTCTGAGTCGATTGTTAGGGCAGGTTTAAGGTTTGTAGAATAAGTTGACATGTACTTGCAAAGTTTCTCCTTCTAGTCAGTATATTGCATGTTGTGAACCCATCAAAATTCAAAAGATATTAAGCAGACAGACTACTAATGCTGTAATGACTGCTAGTTGGCATGTAGCTTAATGTTAGTAGAATGTCTAAAGTGGACCATATCGAAATAAAGTGTTACCAAAATCCTTTAAATTAATTTTATAATAGATAAATAAATAAGTACATTTCTCTCCACCAGTCAGGGGATCTGACCAGAATCCCCAAACAAGCATGACACAGCAGTGGTAATTAAGTAGAAAGCGATTAATCTCTAGCACAGCGAGAGTGTAATAAAACTAACAGGCATGAAATGAGGACTGCCATGTCATTAGCTGAGGACTCCGCCCCCGCTGGCTTGTTTGGGCCGAAGCTCATTATGGGTAGGGATATTGTGCCACTGGAGCTCCTTAGGTTGAGAAACTTACACTAACCTCTGGCCCTCTGCCTGTCATTTATTGAGCTACAATGCAATACTCAATAGAGAAAATGCTTTTCAATTGGTTGTGTTTAGGTGGGATTTGAATCATAGAGTAAGAATCTAAAACACAGCGTCACCGTTTTGCTGCATTGGATGAACATTGGGGATATGAAGAAAGAATTTCTGCATATAATCCACTACAGACAATTCCATTATTCCATTGTGCCGTTCCATCACAGCACCATAAAGACATCAATCCAACGAGTCACAATCCAGCTACTCTGACATGCAATCTAGAAAGTGGAGTGCTGCCATTATTCTTATTTCATGATACCATCCATCCTGGATTCCAACCATAAATAGCATCTCAAAAAGCAACATATCACACAATGTCTTTTTAGCCTTTAAAAAATATTCAGAATAACAGTTTCTCTGACTTTCTACAATAAAGGAGAGGCTTATTTCAGACCTTATACATTAACTGGATTGAAGTGGCAAATTAAAAAAAAGGTTGGTATCAATATAAAAAACAAAGCACGCAATAAAATTCTATTCATCTATAAGACGGATTAAAACGTCAAAATAGCTTCTGGCTAGCCGTTGAGAAATGGCACTCATGCGGATAATTTCTGGGAAAGATCTAAGACTTATGATGAACAATATATATATTGATTTACTCTCTATTTGTCACCAATTATAGGTCTTTGCTTGTCAATGCAGAGGGATTAAGAAGTGCACTGAGCTACTTTATAAACGAGTCAGTCTCTGTGAAATAGGATTGAAGCCCCTGGGCTAAAAGGAATGGTTTAACTACAAGCTCCAGTAGTTACAAATTGGCAATAAAATGATGAAGCTGGCTATGGTCTCCCAGAGACGTGTTTTTACAGTATTCTTGGAACAAAAGTTGTTTTGAAAGGCCCCGTGGAATGCCTGAAGGGTCACCACCAGTGCAGTTTGGGCGGTTATGTGGCACTCAAGACCATGCTAATAAGATACACTCGCACATACACATATGGCTGTGCTAAAGTTGCCTTGTGAAAAAGGTTTATTGCACTTTAGTAAGATCACTCTGCACAGCAATAGAGTAGAGAATAGAAGGAGGTAACCTGCCCCAAAATCTGTTTTAAGTAATACTTGGTTGCAAAAACTGCCCATCAACATTTATTTAGCTTGTTATGATGATCGATTAAACTGAGAATAATTAGCCATATGGTATCAGTTTATACATCTATTGTTGTTCGGTAGCTGTATCATTGCAACTGTAAAATTTCCCCTGTAAGGACTTTTTAAAAAATATGAAGTTAGTTGTAAAAACAGATCATCCCGTTTTTAACAATTCTCAAAAATCATATTTTTCATTGTGCATTCCAATTCATCTTAAAGTGCAGTTGATTAGTCTAAAAAACAACAAAAGAGATACAGCTAACTAACACAATAAAAGCATGGTAACAATAAAAATCATGATTTAAAAAAAAATAATAATAACTGTTAATAATCTAAAATAATAATCTGTTTTTTCAAAAAAAATGTATATATACTTTATAGGTAAATGATACTATTTAGAAATATTTAAAAAATTATAATTGCAAATAAAAAAATACAGTTTACTGAAATTATATTTAGTATATTTAAATTAAACTTTCTGCATAATGGTTTAAAATATATTTAAAACATAAATTATTTTATTTTATTTTATATTTTATTATTCATAAAATTATATGTTTTGTGTTGAAAAAACAAACAAATAAAAAAACAAAAGTTGCTTAGTCTAACCAAGCAGAAAACATCCTTACTGTTAAGCCCTGAAAATTAGGTTATATTTCAATGAGTGTGTGTTAAAAAATGATTATTTTACCTAATATTAGCATTCCAATTGTTCATTTGAAAGGTTCTATTATGGTTATGGTTATGCTAGAATGAAGTAGACAATGATGCAGCTCGCTGGGCTTTGGAACAAAGCTCATGTGTTAAAAAGCGAGTTGGTGAAAGTGAGAGAAAGAGAGCATAACCAGCAGCCCTCTGCATATGACAGGAACAGGTTGGCAGCGTACAGTCTGAGTTCAGCTTAACGTAATTCTCATCTCAGTCTGTGGCGGGAGGGGGAGCGGTGTGGGAACAGGGTGGCATATGCTGCCCCACACCATGTTCTGGCAGCCTGACGCTCTGCACACATTTGTAAACTGTGAGGAGAAGGGGAGCAGGTGAAACTACAGCAGTCTGTCTTTTCTGTCACCCAGCAGGGTTTATACTACACTCCCTGGAAGTGTTACTGAGACTGTCCATGCCAGCGTTTATTCTGAACGTGATGTCTCTGTAATGACTGACCTGTGGTAAAAACAGATGGCCGCAGTAGGGTTTTCCATAACTGTGGAATTCCTGCTTATCATAAAAATGATTTCGCATGTTTAACTGTCTACAATTAAACAAAGCAAACTTCTTTCTGCTTTTTCACTTTGTATTCATATCAGCACGCGCAGATTCTAGCACCTTTACAGAAAGACAGTCTCCTGAGCTCAACACTCAGACAAGCAGAACGCAGACTGTCAGACGTTCTAAAACATAACCCAAAATTTTGAAACAAAGAAAAGCCTTTGAGATTACACAAACAATATACCACATCTATATGCAAGACTACGTATATCTGTAAATCAGGGCTCTGAACTGGTTCAAGGAATGAAAATGAAAACCGGAAACAAATGACATTTACAAAAACGAAAAAAAATAAAATTGAATCGTTCTGAATAGAAATGTTTATTTGAAATTGCAATTAACCGGGTAATAACGGCATTTTATCGTTCTCCTCTTATGTTAATTTGGGAGACAAAAAAAAAAAAAACATGAATTTGAATTGTGTGTGCAAATGTGATGTTGACTCAGACAAGTGAAATGCCTGCAAGCAGAGGTCATAAACCAGAGCCATTTCTACGATGTGACGAGCTTGTCTCAAAAAATAACTGAGCAGGGACGCCTGCAGGATTTCTTTCAAGGGTAGGCTATATACTTATCACATTTTTTTTGCGGCCAGCGGCAGCGAGTTGATCATAGCCAGTGTTTAAATAATTTTTTAGGCTTCTCAAATCATCACAACTTGCTAAAAATCTATAGATATAAAACAGTTCAAGGCAAGCACATTAAAACTGCTTATCTTTGCATTGGTGCTAGCACAGAACTGCATAGGCTATATGCATCCAGCAGATACCCTCCAAAAAGGCACCATGGTGATGCTACAGTGGCGAATCGTTGAATAAAGTCATTATTTTTATTTTTTTTCCATACAAAAAGGTATTCTCGTAGCTTCATAACGTTAAAGTTGAAACACTGATGGCAGATCGAGTTTTCAGACAATGTCTTTCCTACTTTTCTGAGCCTTAACAGTGTTCATTACTTGGCAGATATCTAAATATCTTAAATTGTGTAACGAAGGCGAACTAAGCTTTTGGACTATCTTTTGGTTTGGAACAAAATGAATGATTAATGACAAAAATTTCATTTGGGGGTGGAATGACCCTTTAAATTGACTGGTTCAGTGTTTGCTGCAAGCTGTTCCTCTAAAACCCTCCACCTCCCCCAGCACCACCTGTCTAGATCAGCTATCTGCTAGATGATTGTATGCCTATTCATGCAGCATATCTTACATGCTCACAGCAGTGTGTCTGTGTATCTATAATCAGTATCAAGTCCATACTTGTTCTGCAGCAACGTGCGTAGCCTAAAAGCCTGTCTGAAATCAGATTTTTGTTTTTTTATGGGTTTCGAATGATGTAGGGCTGAAGAAATGAATTGTCATTCTTTGCAGAAAATGTTCCATTAAATGAATTCTAATAGGAACTCACATGGTAAAGTACATCGGTCCATCCTTCCATAGTGATGCACTGGAAGACAGTGAGGATGGCGAAGAGGATGTTATCAAAATTGGTGATGCCGAAGTTGGGTCCTGTCCAGTACGTCCTACATTCTGTTCCATTGGGACACGTTCTTGAAGGTTCTGATCCACATGGGTAATCACCAACTTTCTCTCCTGCACACACAAACAAACAGAAAACAAACCTTTATGTATTACATTACAGGCCTTTTTCAATAATCATTACACATTTAGAAGGTAAATTGGTGCAACCACCCTCGCCAAACTGGTCAAACACACACACTCACTGCACTCTCTGAGGCATATCACCTGCTGATGTTGCTGATTGAGGGGTGAAGCAGGCAGCAGCTGAGCACATGTTAGCAGCTCAGCTTCTTATTGGAAACCTCATTACCAAGACAAGTTAATTACATGCACTGTGTTGAAATGAAATAACTCGCGCACACATATTACATTAACAACCTGTCAAGATCCCTCACACCATGGACACAGACATATAGCACATAAATACACAAACATGTGCATACACACAAACACAGCCTCCAGCTGGAATAGCAGAGCTTTAGTCCTCATCTTCGAGAGCTGTGCTGTGCAGATACAATAGAAAAACTTTTGCTCTCCAAGCTCTTTCAAGAAACAAACTCCCTTCTTTTTACCTCTTTCTGTGCTACAAAATCACTCAGCGATTCAGGATTCAGAGTGATCGTCTTGCATTCAGGATAAATCATAAAAACATTTACTTTACAGTGACAATCAATGATATTCTGCAGCAGGATTTGCCTATTATTTTCTATCAATCAATCATAAAAAGTCAGATGGTAATTGGAATTAGAGGTGGGAATCAACAGGGACCTGGTGATATATTATACAGATATCTGGGTCATGATAGCTTTAAAAAATCTGTGTAAGTCTGTGTCAATTAGAGCACTGACTTTTTTTTTACTTTTTTAATCCAATGAACGCTCAAATATGATGATCCCACTGCAAAAGGGGTGATGCCAAGGGCAGGGTTTGCTCTGTTTGGGTAAAAACCCCCTCACATCTATGTACTTATGAACCAGAACACAATTAAATGCTAATAAACATCTAGAATTAATGCTTTCATTAGGAGACAAGGAGAAAAACAGATATGAAGAGAGAAAAAACAAACAAAGATCTGTCATGTCTCTCTCACTCACATTCAGTCCCTAGCTGCAAAGGAAACAGCAGTGTTTTGTGGATAAATGTCAGTGAGTGAAAAGCGAGACGGGCGGAGAAAATTTGCATAAACAAAAGAAAGCGTCTGAGAGGACCTCTGATCCGAACAGAGCTCTGCAAAAACTTCTAGAGTTCTCTCTGTTTAACAATTGTTCAAATATATACGTTGTATTCATATTTTTATTTAAAAAAAAGTGTATTTTTTAACAAAAGGTTTTGTCTCGCTAAAGGCTTTTATTGTGTAAATATTGTTTTGTGTTTATCTTGTGATACCGGTGCAGGTTTCTTTTTGCTAGAGTGTCTTTATTATCTTCAGTATAAACTGATAAGGAGTCGCTTTCCTTGGACTCTGAACCTGTTATTTAATGTGTGCTACAAAGGGCTGTTTTGAGGTTGTGTGCTTAGAAACGTCTCTGACTGCAGTGGCTCTAAGATTTATTTCCTTGTTGCTCTCGAAGAACAGGAACTAACCTGTATCCAATTTAAAGCAGGTGTAGTGGAATTTGCCCATGTAGAACTCAACGCCGATGATGGCAAACATGACGATGGCAAAGAAGAGCAGCAGTCCGATCTGAAGAAGGGGAACCATGGCCTTCATAATGGACTTTAATACTACTTGAAGACCTACAAAGAGAAACAGATTACAATTGGTTAAATTAATCATGGTATCATTACCATCTAGAGTTTTTCATTTCTGAATGTCTAAACAGGCACTGTTGAATTGAAGTGCATTGTACTACCAGACACTTACTTGGGATTCCTGACACCAGTTTGAGGGGTCTTAGCACTCTGACGGCCCGCAACGTTCTCAAGTCAAACTGTGAACCCACTGTTGTTAAAATCCTGTCACAAACACACACATATGCAAACGTCAATAGAAAGAAGAAACCATCATAGACATTATCTCAGATTAGTGGACAGAAAACACAGGCTGTCAAAAAAAAAAATTATTTAATTTTGCCTGTCCGGTCTTGGATATTTGGTTACATCCTTGACAGAAATAACCTCAAATATAATATTAACTATATATTATTTTATGTACTCTTTATTTAATAATAGAATAAATAAATACATATTTTAATCATTTATATTTAATAAATATTTATATATTTATTAGTGCGGTTGCAAATAATCACATCCAAAATAAGGTTTAATTTAAATAATATGTGTGTGCTGTATATTTATTATGTATATATCAATACATCCACATGCAAGTATATATTTAAGAAAAACTGTACATTTAAATATTAAATATATTTATATATGATATACTGTACATTATATGAGTATAAATATATACATATAAATATTTTCTAAATATATGCTGTATGTGTGTGTATCTATATATACATAATAAGTATACATAATACACACACATATTTTATGTAAAAAAAACTTATTTTGGATGCATTTAATCACAATTAATCGCTTGACAGCACTAATATATATATATATATATATATATTTTATTATTATTTTTTATGTACTCTTTATTTTTTATTTGCATTGTTATTGTTAATAATCAATTGACATCAAATGAAATAGTATATATATTTGTAATTTATTTATTCATTATTTAATGTATTTAGCATTTCACATTCTCAAAATGAAAGCAAAATAAAGATATCACAGGTGTCACTCTATACATTTAATTCTCTTTTTCAAACAAGAAGAAAAATCGAACAAGCAAAAAATGTCTTTAAATCTCATCTCGCACTGTATCAAACGGCTAGATTGCCCTTTAGGTCAGTGACTCATATAAGGTAGCCATCAGAAGAAACCTCTCTGAAGCGTACTGTCAGCTTTCGGTGTTGTGTGTGTTTATGTTCTGGAAAATCAGCATAACCTAATCTAATCTAATCCCATCACCACAGTGACACCGCCGAGATGACAGCCATTAGATGTTGCCAAGGCAATGCGGTCGGCTGGCATAGCGCACATGAGCTCGTGTGTCCTCAGGAGCACTGGAGTGGAACCAGCCGCACACTGCATGTGTGCAAAAGATCTTCCCATTAAATCACAATCATCAACTCGCAGCGGGCAAACTGAGAAGCCTTATATAAAAGTTACACTTCTTGTGTTTGGCAGAAGAGCATCTTTCTTCACTGACATGTGATCTGATTTGCTCATAAGACGAGAGAGAATAAGAGGATGAGAGGCTGAAAGAAAGATGGATGTACGCGAAGAGGGAAGAGAGGATTGCAGCAGGGTTGGGGTGGAGGGATCATGCAGAGTGCTGTGAGGCTGAGCAGACATGCCCCATTAAATATGATAGAGCTGCCGCAACACCCCCGCAATCTATCTAACTCACTACCCAAACAGAGAGGAGGAGGAAAGTTAGACAAGGAGGAAGTGTTAGCAAAGTCTTCTGCATTCTTTTTTTAATAAAGCTGACCTTTACAGAAAACAAAATCTTGTGTGGTGATAACAGTGCCCTCTGCTGGAGCTGTGCTGTTAGAGTCTGAGCTGATCTCACAGGCAATACATGCTAAAGACACAAAGAGTCAGAGCTTCGGAGAAAATAAAATATACTGTGACATACCGGATGTTAACTCTTGCATCATAACCAGCATGTCACAGTAAATATTTTCACTGCGGTAAAAAAAACTACCCAAACATTAGGAAAAGATTTATTTTAAAATGTAAGATTCTACCTAAGAATATGTATTAAAAATAATATTACTAATAATAAAAATAAAAGCTTAACATCTTACCTATGTGGTGACATTAAATGAAAAACAAATAGCTACAATAAGCAGAATCTCTTAAAAATATATAATATAGTAATATATGATTTACTTGTTTATACACTGTAAAAAACATACTTTAAAAAATTGTGAATAAATCAAAGATTAATGGACTACAATTTATATATTATATATATATATATATATATCATTTTATACATTTTATT
>JAUMHE010000077.1:5517741-5538733 GCA_032359235.1 Enteromius mattozi
TGACCGGCCCACATTTAAAAAATGGTCCGGCCCTTCTGGCATTTGCCAGAATTGCCAGATGGCCAATCCGCCCCTGAAAACAATGTAATGTAATAGGGCTAAATTGCAATGTTTGATTCTACATGTATTTTAGTATAATTAGGCTAATTTTGGTAGTGTGTTGGTTCACCAACACACCACATCCAATGGAAAATTCCTGTCCCTGAAGAGGTAAAAATATGAATTTAAATTAATTTTTTAAAGAAAATTCCAGAGAAATGATAAAATTTATGTTATGATAAACATTTCAAGACAACCTCTTTACTCTAATTGAAAATTCTGTCTTTACAGAAGACCATACACATGCACAAACATACAGCAGATCCGGCAAGCATCTGTTTAATTACACAACAACCCTCAAAGTGCCTAATAGAGAGCCCACTGATCAGCCAGAATCCGGGACGGATGTGTTGCCCCAGCTGTGCTCCTCAGAGCCATTTTCATTTTGAGCTCAATTTGTCAGAGCACTTAAAAAACGGCCAGAGAAAAGATGCTCATGAAGTCTGAAAATGGGTGATTAAACAGTATTCAGATAAAATGTACTGTACATTTTTTTAAAAAAGCACGCTTAGCACAGATTCTGGAATGAAATAAAAAGAAGACAACATAAAAGTAGCAGCTATATAGAATGAGGACATAGTTCAGCGCTGAGAGTGAGAAGACTTTGAGAACGAGTCACCAAATAGACCCTCAGTCAACAAGACAAGTATACCTCATTATTTGTACTGGCAAGGCAGCTGGGTCCTCATTCTACACAGCCAGAGAGAAACAAGACACACTAAGACACAAAGAACTGTTCCTCATGCTTAAAAATTTAGAAGGGACACTGCTCCATATGTTTTTTGCAAGAAAAGTGTTCTTCCCTGAGAAACTAAATTAAACAGGCAAAAATCCTCCCTATATTTTTAGGGAGCATAAGAGGATTTAAAAAGACTTTTAATCCTAATGCAGACGACAACATACAACACTGCACAACAATCCTTTATAAGAAGGTCTATGGTTTCCAAAACCCCACTCCTGTTCGCTTACTACCACCTCATATTGAGAGCCCCAGCAGCCAAGATAAAGTCTACATTTCATTTCCTGTGGTGCAGGTCACAACAAACATCGAGGACAGATGTATTACTCACTCCATTTTCCCGTCAAATGTTTATCTCTTTTCTTAACAGAAGGTGTACACTACAGGTGGATGACAATCTGCAAGCGCACTTTACGGCCCAGTGTTTTTAATGAAATGGAAGGTAATTATTTCTTCATGTGTTAAATTGCCTTTTTAGAGAAGAAAATCAAAGGAAAATGAAGAAGACTGTCAGCTCAAGGCCATTTTCTAAGCAGGCCAGCTGATAAACACATTACTAGAACTTGGCAAAAAGAGACCATTTAAGCTCGAAAAACAGCTATAATAAGGAAGTTAGAATACAAAATAGCCACCATTTTGCTTTATGGGTCATTACAGAGAATATGCACAAATTTGCATTTTGCAGCACAACCAAGTAATGACAAAACACTAATGCTCTCTGGAATACTTGATTCTGATTGGCCAGTTACAGTATTCATGTCCATATGTGACCCTGCAGCACAAAACCAGTCTTAAGTCTGGGGTATATTTGCAGCAATAGCCAACAATACATTGTATGGGTCAAAATTATTATTTTTCTTTTATGAAAAAAACATTAGGACATTTAGTAAAGGTCACATTCCATTAAGATATTTTGTAATGGTCAGACAGTCATTGCCAGAAGAAAGCACATTCAGTATGATATTAAACCCCTTCAGTCTCATGTTGGGGTCTTGATCACCCTGTCAGTGTTTTTTTGTATGATAACAACCGTGCTCATTTGTCGAATTTGCGGTGTTCTAACAAACACACAGGAGAAGATGTGTAAAACGGTGTAGAAAAATCCTCCTCCGGGGTACAATTTTCCCATAGTTTCCTCTGAATGTGAGGGAAAAGAAACAGCAGAGGGGTTATTTTAAACTCATCTGCTCTGAGGGAGCTTTAATCTTTGTTGAGTTTTCATTTCCATTCCACCTCAGTGACCCTATGCGTCTCATTCAGGTCTCAGGTCAATGAAGCTTTGGCTGCGCTGAGAGGCCCCTGGGCCCTATGTTTGAGAAAACATATTTAAGTATAATGACAATAATTATTCTCCACAATGGACGGATCATTATTTATTTATGCCGATGATAAAGGGAATGAGAGGGAGGCGGTTGGACGTCTTGGCGGCTGATGGATACCCTTTCGACGTTCTCCGCTAAAGGAGGAGGCGTAATCCAATGATCTGAGCCCACTGCTCATCAGTGCTCTGACGGGATGACGAACTAGCCCCCGTTTGATTCGTCTTCGATTGATTTGAGAGACTTTGTCGTGGGGAGAGCTGGGTTTGACGGCTTAGCTTGACTTAGCGCTTTAGCACACCATCAATTCTCAGCAGTGCTGCTCCAAATCTCACCTCAGAAAACGTACTTTAATCATTGTATACTCTCACTGGATAACTAAATGGGACGTTCTTCATCAAATTTATAGCTAATGATAAAGTAATTAGCTTTTGGGTTGACCCTGTAAATTGTGTTGACATTTCATTTAGCCTCGGATTTACTTCAAGCTGTCACTCATCATACACCAAAGAATTTCATGGCTGGATAATAAAAAATTTGGAAAAGTGGCTTTAATCCCTGCTGTGGATCTTAAACCAGCCTTAGGTGGTTTGCTATTAGCTGGTATTTGCAGTCTGGTTTTGGGCCAGATAAAATTGATTAAAACCCCTCTAAGCTGGGACATTGCTAAATATAAAATATTCTTATCTTCAATTATCTTACACCATAGCAGGAAACACTTTGCTGGCGCAATAAACAATATCTAAAACTGAATGACAAGTTTACATTGTAAATGACAGCAACTTATATTTAACATGGAACATTCCTTTAATTGCATGTAATAAAAAAACTCAACCTGGTCTCATAAAAATATGTACATCTGTGCACTTTTTGTGCAACACCGATTACATTACATTTCACCGCAGTTTCAAGGAGAAATATGTGAACCCTGGCACATTTTATTACATTGATATAGGTATGTATTGCTGTGTTTTCATTATGTTGCTTCATGTACGTATTGCGGCAGTTCAGAATTCAAATATCCGACAGTTGCTAAAAAATTAATGCTCTGTCATGTTGGAAATATGCACCAAATACAACCCTTAGCACACCCGATAGTGTTAACAATTTGCAAAACTGATATAAAAACACATTTATTGATGCAACCATGCCATTTCAACTTACTTTTACAAAGATTTGAACGGTTTTGTATAACATGTTATTCTTCAAATAATTGTGTGAAAATTACGCTCTATTATTCAAAACTCCATTAATCAAAAGGAATAAATGGTGTCGGAGTTTTCTCTAGTGTTCATTTCTTTTGGAAACGGCAGTGATACAGACATCCCAACCTGCAAAAACTCATTTCAGGGAGAAGAGATGAGATGGGATGTCTGGTGATATGTACCTGTTGGAACGTATTTCGTGTCTTCGCTAAAAAGTGCACCAAGGTTTGTTTATGCCATGAGACCAGGTAGAAAAAACATATAGCATATATTTGCCTGGTGCAACAGGGAAGGTCAATAAACTGCACGATGAAAACTCAGCATGTTGATTGGACAGGAATAGTTCACCTGGTGCTCCAGAAATGGGTCGGCCAAATCGTTTCACACTATGATCAGGCACCACTGGCCAATCCACAATGTAAGTGGCATGCAACACAAGCAGGTGTCAAGGTCCCAGAGCGATCCTAGCACAATTTGTCCCTGGAAGCTCATCTGTAGAGAGTGGATTGAAGTTTTTATGGTCAGATAAGGAAGTCATTTTCTGCTGCTTGTTACAGATATAGCTGGTGGGATGTAGGTAGATGGAACAGATCCTCAATCATCAGAGCAGACGTGAGTTTTAATGCCTCAAAGCTGCAGTAAATGAAGTAGAAAAACACCAGATTCTGCCTGGAAAACTGCGTTCATTCACACTCCTGCCAGAAGCTTAGCTTTTCTCCAACTGGCCCGCTGTCTGTCAGATAGTCTACTGACACAGATCGCTCCCAAACACAGTATCATAAAAAACTGCCAATAAAGTCTCTTTTTTTGAGCAAAAACACATTTGGATGTGCACTGTTAAGGAAGTTGTCAGGGGTGTAACAAGGCACCTGAATAAAATAAAACAAAATAATATAAAATAAAATATGCCTATACAATTTTAAATAGCATATTATTGTACTGTTACTGTTATTGCTTATGAATTCATTTTTGCCTATTTCTGTTTGACACGTACACACACAGAGGCGTCTTAGAACAGCTTTTCACTGTCTCTTAGTCTTAATCTCTGCGTAGTCTATTCTCTGGAGGAACTGGACCTGAAAGAACTCATCATCTCTGGCCAAAGGCACCTAATGCAGAGGGTCAAAGTTGCCAAGTAATTAACCAACAGACACAGGCTGCCACCCGCCAACACACAGATGGAGGAACATATTTTCGAGACAAATAAACTAATGGCAAACCACAACATCACTATAATAGCACAATAAGAGTTATTTTTCTCCATATCCTGCCATGCAACTTCATTATGAAGAGGAACAATTATGTCTCTTATACACATGCATGAGGAAAGTTATACTTTATAAGTGATGTGAATAGAAAATTATTTAAGTTTCAGACTTGTACCCCTTGGGCTGATTTTGGATATGCTCTGCTGATCCTATTTCAAACGTTTGACATTTGCAGAGATTATACAGAGCTGTCTGCTGAATGGGAAATCTTCAGGTTATGCCAAACCATGCTCCGCAATATAACATCTCTCCTTAGGCATAAACACAACTCTCATGACAAAAAGTTTGACAGCCCTACAGTTGATAAACATATTGAAGCATCTTCCTTTTCACAAGAAAATCTAATAAAGCCACACTGCAAAATGGCTAATAAATTTGACATATAGTTTTGAAGTAATTTTGACATAATTTTTGTGACCCCATGACCTTTCAAAACAACTGTCAAAATGTGAATGCATCCTCAAAAGACACTGCTGCCATAAGAACATTTGAATAAAAGGGTACGGGCACCATTAGCCATCAGTTCGCCGTCTACGATGAAAAGTAGCTAGAGGGAGACGCTTTTTTGTTTTAATGTTATAGCTGAAACCACTGAGCTTTCTATAAAAGCAGTCTCTGAAAAACTACAAAAAACTACACTTGAGAAAGATTAGTTGATAAGAAAAGATTTAAGCACACTGAGTCACAAATTAAACCTAAAGGAGCGGGTTTAATTTATTTACATAAGCGCATGCAGTGGATGGAAGGCTCTAATTACCTTCTCTGGGACGGCGATAAGACAAAGTACAAACAGAGCCTGGAACGAAGAGCATTTCCAAAGCTACGAAGGAACAGCCACATAGAAAGTGGCTCAAAGCAACAAGAAAACTTGACAGTTCTGGACAGATACGGGTGTTGAGCTGCAGAACTACACACACTCCACCATGCTTCAGTAAAAACAAGGAAAGAGGGAAAATGAGTGTCAGTCATCCTTGCATTTGGACAGACAGATGAAAGCCTGAGCCATGAGTGACAGTGCTCTGATTTCCTTAAATTGCGCCCACAGACCTTCAGAAAAACCATTTGTATGCTTCCACTGATGCTAGTCAGTTTGTGTTTGGTCTCAGAATTAGACAGTGCGCCCACAGACCGCCCACAATCGCTTCTCTGTCCATGTGATTATGTATATTGCACTATGCTGACAAAACTGGAAATTACTTTGCAGATGGCAAGCTCTAATCTAACTGGCTGACCTTTAATAGATTACCAAAAATGCTTGAATAAAAAAATACTATAATTAAAAATAAATAAATAATAAATAATAATAATACATCACATTTTTAAATATGTAGACAAATTACAGCAATGACTTTTTTACAAAAAAGGAGCCTTTCAAATAAACACTAATAATAAATACAATTATAATTATAATAACACATTTATTACATAAATATATAGAAAACTGAAAGTAATGACTTTTACATTGTTACAAAAAAAACTGTATTTCAAATATGCACTGTGATCTTTGAAAAAAAAATCATCAGTTTCCAAAAAATATTTAGCAGTACAGACACTGAAGACTGGAGTAATAGATGCGGAAAATTCAGTTTTGCCATGCCAGGAATAAATTAAATTTTAAAATGTATTCTAATAGAACAGTTATTTTAAATTGTAATAATAATAATTATATTATATATATTTATATATATATATATATATATTTATTTATTTATTTTTTTACAGTTTTTTTTTTTTTTTTTTTTACTGTATTTTAATCAAATAACGGTAACCTTGGGGTAATAAAAAAATTCTTTAAAATGTATACAAAATATTACAGACTTTAAATGTTTGAACGGTAGTGTATATGCAAGCCACTTAGCAGATTTACTTTAATGACCAGTTAAATGCTTACTGACCACCAAAAATTATCATTTTACAGAAAGTTACAACATTTTACAAAGTTTAAAGGCATAAAAAAGCATGTACAACAAATGCAGAACTGGCATAAAAGAGTTCTGTCAACTGGCTGGGCTGGAACAGCAGGCCTTCAAAGGTCTGGTTTTGCAAGACCATCTACTGCTTCACTGTCTAAATGTGAAAAAAAAAGTGGGAAAAGAGCTTAGACTGCTGTTTAATGGCTTGGGAAATAGGAATGAATGCAAAGTCAGATTTAAAAATTGAAGCCTGCAATTTAGGTCTGCTGGGGGAAATGCCCAGCCATAGTGTAACATCAAATTTGTTTGTGTGAACGTTTAGTGTGTTATGGTTGGCAGAAGACACACTCACAATTTGCACATTTCATATTTTAAGGGTTTGTCACAGCAAGAGCGTATGTGCGTGTGTTTGAATGTGTGAGCGAGTAATAGTGGTGAAATGTAAACCACACTGGATACAGCCCATTCTTTGTCACCATAGAAACAGGAAGGCAACATGACAACGACTCCATCAGGCTTATTGGAGCAAATAGACAGAAAAGGAAACGGGGGGATGAGAAAGATGACAAAAGGGCAACAGATCATATGTTGAATTACATTTTTATTTGCCGTCTTCAAAACAGGCAAAAATGCACATCTTTGGCTTTATTAGTAGTACCAGCAGACAGCAAAAAATAAGGAAACAATGAAAGAGAGACCTTACTGCTTATCAAAACTATAAATCTGAACTACAGGAAGTACATGTAGATAAACCCACAGCAAACAGTATCGTGATATGGACCGAATGCAACACTAAACCAAACATCAATGGAACACAGATACCTAGAAGTGTGCTTTGAAGGGACAGGTAAACTCAGAAACCCTTGAGCAGAGACGAGAGGACAAAGCCAAAGGCATGAGAACTGCCACAGAGCATCATGGGGGTTTTATTTAGATCTGAGCTGGTGCTAACATTTAAATGTCAGGTAAGGAGATGGAAGGACTTGTTGGCATAAAAGCCTAAGGTTAAATGACAAAAAAGAAGAGAGAGAGAGAGGGTCAGGCAGTGAGGACTGGTCATGTGGTACCATCAGTTTGCGCTCACTGTCCGTATAAAAGATCATCCAAAAAGGCAGTGGGTGTTTGCTGCTGTGCCTAAGACGTTGTAAATGCCCACTTTGTACAAAACGAAGAAACAATAATTGCTTTCAGTCTGTAGGGTTGCTGTTGGGTTATTGTATTTGAGATTCTGACTTCTGAAGTCCAATTTTGATTTTAAAACAAGACATTTTTTTGCAGAGTTTCTATAGAAGCCTATTCACAGACTCTTGTTAAAGCTAAACAAGTAATTTAAAGTCTTTTCTGGTTTGACTTGAAAACAAAACAATAAAATAAAACAAAACAAAAAATGCAAACGCAAAGCAAAAACAAAAACACTTTGAAACTGAATGTTTCTCACCACTGTTTTTGGAAAAGCTTCAATATTTATCTGAACTGAACAAAACATTGCTGCAAAGTGAATCTGAGACACAGCGGCACAATACTGGAAAAAGAGATATGAACGTCAGTTAAACACATCAGGGCTGTTATCGTCATGTCTTACGGCAGAATCGTCACAACAAGCAGATATTAATCAGGTCTCCGGTTTCCTTCACTTTAGCTGTTCTACACACAGCATGAAGGAACAGTGGTAAATCAATTGCCATGGCGACTAAAAGGCCTCCCGGTGCTCCGAGCCCCATCTTCAAAAAAAAAAAAAAAACTGGCATGATAATGAGAGCAGTTCATCATATGACTCACTCTCTGTACAGAACGAACCTGTGAGTGTGTTTAAATAGCTGGTTAACTGAAATTACATTTAAAGCATGTTTAATTTGTCAATTAGTTGTTATAGGATAGATTGGGAGTACCAGAATATAATACACTGAAGACAGTGAAATATATGACAAAGTACAGATTATTGCGCATTTAGAGACTTGCGCATTTTTTTGTCTTTTAGACAATTATATTAAGCAGTTAAAAGTTAAAAATTCAAATATTCAGATCACAGAGTTCAGCATCAAGCTGCTCTGAGGATTGAATTATTTAAGGGAAAAAAAGACAAAAACAAGTTTCCGCCCGAATGAAAGTGAACCACTTCCATTCGCACCTCTAGATCTCATGAGACCGCCTTTCATGCACGTCATCAGAAGTCTGTTCACCTGAGACTATCCACAATGTAAAGTGTTTCAATCCATTACTAAGTGCACTACATAAAGAAATCTTTAGGTCTAATCGAAATCATTCCATTGCACTACAATGTCTGCACCCTAAAAATTTCAAGAATGAGCTGTATAAAAACTAATTCATAAAAATTAATTTATATGTTCTGCTTAATAAAGCACGCCGGACAATTGCATCTTTCCTAATGACTTTTTAACATCCCACAATTAAAATGCATTATTGAATGTTATGCAGCAATGCTGCTGATAAATATCAATTATGTTTTAATACAAGACCCTAGAAAAAAAACAACTTATTGTGTCTTACGATACACTGATTCACAACACAGGGAACTAAGAAGCAAAATGAGGCACAGACCAAGCATAAATTACTATTATTACACGAGTGAACAGGGAGGGCATGCTAACAGTGAGACTAATGTCATGTGGGCGATTAATGAACCATGACCTACAACAACTAATTTGCCTATTAGCTTAACTATTAGCATGCTGGGACAATGACGACACAGTGTAATCAGCATACACAAATACACTTTGACATTTGCCTGAATAAGGATGATTAAGTCTTGCAAAAATAATGACATTTCCAAACACTTTCACCATTCTCCCCTGACTCTGTCTGTCATTATTTGGCTAAACGTACAGAAACTGACATTCTATATGATTGGCGGTCTTCTGTAAATTAAATTAAGTAGTTAAAATGTTACTTTCAAAAAGATGTCAGTCGAGAAGGACAAAGTCAAACCAGACTGCTACTGATTCTTTGAGTTCTGACTATCATGTATGTCAAAATTGCTGACTGGTCATTTAAGCAGAGGTGACAGGAAACAACATGAGCAGAACTGTATAAATGCCACAGCTGGAGGTCAGCCAAGAGTTCTAGTATCTTGTGCTTGTCTATCCTCCATAGTGTATTTTTATTCTAACAACAAACACACAAACAACTAAACAAATATGTCTAAACTCCAATGACACACTGAGCGACTAATAAAGATCCAGGGCTACAAATAAAATCTCTCTGATTGCCTCCAGGGCCTGCAGCCAGCCTCAAAATGACATTAGAGTGCTTTGTGACAATCTGCATTGTCTTGGGCGCACAGAAGATAAAATGCTATTGAATTAAATGTTACGCAAGAGCTCCGAAATGAGCCGTAACGCTTCTTTCAACGTCACATATAAAAAAGTGGCTACAACATGACACATCCCAAAGACACCATGACACATCTTGCTGAAGGCACTGTTGTAAAATGAAACCATAAATGTGTCACTGCATTATTTATGCCTGGAATACATTCCCGTTAAAAAAAAATGTTTTTAACATTTATTTTAAGCAATGTTTCACAATAGGTTGACAAGGACGTAAACTGACAAGGACGTACAATAAGAGTGTGAACTGGCAATATTTTCCTTTTTTAAAATGTTTTAATATCCAATAAAATCCTACCTGGTCTCATGGAAAAAAATGTACCATGGTGCACATTTTACCGAGACATGAAATACGTACCAACAAGTACATATCATTGAAAAACACTAGAGGCAAATTTTACATATTTTTCATATTTCCAACATAATAGAGCATTACCTTTTGGCATCAGTACACGGATATTTCAATTCTGAACCACAGCAATACATATCAATGTAATAAAAATGTGCCAGGGTTCACATATTGAACCTGTGTTTTAGTGCCACTCAGTGGATGTGCAGTAGGGCACTTAAAATGGTGTTGCACAAAAAGTGCACAGAGGTACATATTTTTATGAGACCAGGTTGATAAAATCACATGGGAAATCATAAAATGTCTTCATCATCAGTAACCTATTATCAGACACTTTAGCTCACAGAATAAACTGTAGAATGGTATTTGCAGCCAAAAACGACTGCTTTTGTATGATTTTGCATCCATATAAAAAGTCCAAGAGTATAGCAAAGAAGTGTAAGTGTCCAAAAATCCTATAAAATAACAAAACGTGGGCTCTGATTCACTATAATTACAGTGATATACACCCTTCACCCTTGTATTACTCTCTTTGTTAAACAGTCACTCATGAATTTCCCGTCTATCTCCAAATCCAATTAATTTCTTTATACAAAACCATTTTCTCTGTTAGGAAAGAAGCAGCGTGCCTGACATACAATGAGAAAAGTGCTGCCTGGTTTGACATTCAGCCTTCTCTGTCAATCTCCAAACTTTAGTCTGTTTATCTAATTATAAGAGACGAGGAACAGCAAGCCAAAAGCCACAACAGCAGGCAGAAGAGAAAGCCAGGCGAGGTTTTGCAGTCAGACGGAGGCAGATTGTTTTCCTGGTTGTGTGTTGACTGAGAGACTGATAAGCAGAAAGTGGCAGAGTGGTTTGTTTGAAGTCTCACACAAACAGAGTTCAGAGAGAGAATATATAAGGCTCTGTGAAGTTTTTTTCCCTTCTCTTCTCTCCTATATCCTCCTCTTAAGCGACAGACAAACACATCTAGTTGACCAGAATAACTCTACAATAACATGGAGAGCTAAATCTTTACAGAATCCTGTCTTTTGCATAAGTCACGGCAAGGCTCTTGGAATGATTACAGAGAAACTCAGGCTATGTTCAGAGTGGAATAGCATACTGCGCAGTATACACTGAATACTGCCTACAAATAGCATGTGAAACAAGGCACATTATGCAATGACAAATATTTTAAACCAGTGTTGCTATTGTTAAAAATAATAATATTAAAACATTTTTTTTTTTTTTTTGGTAATTGAAATATAGCTAAAATAAAATAAGAAATGGAGTGTCTATTTACACTAACTCCGCCCACCAACATGTGATTGGGTTAGTCAATATTACAGAAGATGACTGGCAGTTATCAGCTCTAGTGGCATGGGTGGTAGAAGTGTGTGTCCTTTTTACGCAATCGACTGGGTTTGAATTCATCTTTTGAAATTTCAAATCAATATTTTTTAATTAAAAAGAGGAAAATAATCAAACAGTTCACAATAAAGTATTGGGTAGAGTTCGGGTAGGTATACGGAGGGTTTTTGTCCCAATAAGGTGGCATCCGTTTAATAATTTGAATTTAAATTCAAATTTACACTCAATAAGTTATTGAATACGGTTTTATAATGTATTATAATACTAAGGCACAGGTAATTGCTACTATTTGCAATAAATAGTATAAATACTAAAAAAATACTGCTATTTTCACTTAGCATCTATCGCTAAGAAAATAAGCTATTTTCACTTAATGTAATAGCATCCAAAGCATCTATTGCTATTTAAATTTATAGCAGCTGCCAATAAGAAAATATAAATATCAGATTTAAAAAAAAAAAAAAAGTCTCCATCACCTGTTTCCAAATGGAGTGGCAGTTAATACACAAAGCCGTAGATCACTGACAAGCTACGCAATATCAGGTTCAGTTTCACGTGTGATTCATTTGTGATACTGAATACAATATTGCGTATCTTGTCAGTGATCTATGGCTCTTTGTATTAACTGCTGCTCCATTTTAAAACAGGTGATGGAGATTTACTGCTAATCAAAGAACTGGCTTTACTGACGAGATGCGCATAAATATATTGATATATATATATATATATATATATATATATATATATATATATACCTCCCAGCCCTAGCTGTCACATGACGTCATTTCACTATGCATATTTCACAAGCAGCTTCTATTTAGCATGATGAACAAAAAAAAACTTTTGTAATTTTACATTGCCAAAACATCTTATTTATTTATAGTCTGGTGAGTAATGAGCCAATAATCCAATTTTACTTACAGTTCATGCATAATAATGCATGGTCAGGTCAAGCACAGTATGCATACTGCAAAAGTATGGTAGTTTCAAACAGACTTTTATTAAATTATTATTATTTCATAGCCCATAAGAGACCAAGAGAGCACTTCTTATAAGCCTAATGTAGACAAAATCTTGAATTATAGTTTTAATTATTCAGTATCATAAAATCTACAGGTTCATACAACCTAAACGCTGCATGGATTCTAGATTTGATAGATCTACTAAGATATAATATGATTATAAAACAGCAAAGCACCACCCAAAAGGATGATGTAAAGAAATATTCTTCAAGGAAGTCTGCGTTTGATGTATGTTGTGTCATCCGTCGCACAGGTTTCCCCTGCATGAACTCTTCCTTCAAGTGTACTTCAAAAGGTCTGGTTTACGGACATAGAGACAAACGGGGGGGCACGGTCATGCCAAGCGCACAATGAAGCTGAAAGGTGACCCCCTCCCTAAGGGGGAGAGATACGCAGCAGGGCTCTGTTAAGAAGCTGACGCAAATGTCACCAACTCTCTTACAAAGGACTGCCCTCTCTCTTTTTCTCATACACACTAACACAACGATACACAACAGGATCCTCTGCTCCAAGACTGCAAACATGACAACAATAAAAGACGAACCTTTTTAACATGTCAGGGCTTTGACCATTTGAAAAATATTGCTACACGTGCACAACATTATGTCTAGTCCTGTGATAATCATAACAGAGAGAAAAGACTCTTATGCATCTGTTCCAGCTGTTGCTTTATCTGTCGTTAAAGACTGTAATGTAATTGTTGACACTCTCAGCTTACATAATGGGTATTAACCTTCACTTAAGACTTAAAACTTAAAATCAGCACAGTTGTTGACCTGCTGAATATTTGAATTTAAGTCTGGCCTATTGTGAAAGGAAACAACAGAATACCACATCAGCTTCATATTAATGAGTCAAGTTGCTTGGCAACTGTAAACAGCCTAAAGCTACATTTTATCACTTGGCAGAAAAAATGATTATTAAGATTATTGCTATTAATAAAAGGTAATTATTTTGTAACATTGGTGTATTTCATCATATTGCTGCTGCTATCATAAAAGCAATAAACCACTCGAGGGCTCAGGGTTGCATTGCATTACATCATGCTTAACAATCCTCTAAATTATGGTAAAATCACTATGAAACATGGTCTCTTGTGGTTTATTGCTTAATTTTAATACAATATGCTTCATGCAATCATTTTGCATGGCATCAGGCAGAACTGGTCAAAAGATGATCAAGAGACCTGTAACCACTTGCAAATAATAATAATTATTATTAAATAATAGCTAAAAAGTCAGAATAACCAAACGCTTTTATCCAAATATATATATGAGCTGCAACATAAGCAATTTATACGAGAGCTAGCAATACATGCAAAACAGTTATTATAGTTAACTAAACTAAAACCCTACAAAAATAAATAAAACACATATAAACTTAAATTCATGTTTTTGAGATTCATCCCCAAAAAAAACATCAACTAAAATAAAAATTAATTTAAAAAAATCAAAGACATTTAAAAAAGAAAAACTAATTAAAAAAAAACTGTGAAAATTTCAAAAAACATTAAATCAAAATATAAAAATAAAAACCAATTCAAAATTATCTTGACACTGACTCTGAGTTGGAGTAGTACAAAAGCAAAAGCAGGAAAGTAAAACAGAACCAATATTTCATTTAAAAAGCAATAATTAGTATAATAAATTTTGATACAAAATAATGTAAAATAATAGTGTGACTTAAAAAATGTTGTCAAGTGGAGGGTCGCCTCCCACCTGGAACTCTGAAATGAAAAAGAGATTGACAGACTGAAAGCTTCTCTGCTTGAGAACTCCAGGGCAAGTGTGCCATCTGGCCAGCAACACAATTGATAGAAATGATAAAGTTGGACAGTACATAAATTATGTGCATAAGCCACTTGGCATTCTTCCTAAGTGAGATGAAATACACACTTTAGTCCAACTAATCCAACAAAAAGGTTTTTGGACAGTTTTTGAGAAGATAATCAATGATAACCTATGCAAATTTTCACTATGCCCCAATACAGACCTGCACACACCTATTATCTGATGAATGATATTGACTGGAGATTGAACTAAATCCTTAAGTAAAGCCCTTTGAGGAGAAATGAAAATAAAATGAGAACAGAGAGGAGAAACTATGAGATTATAGTACAAATATGACCCTGGACCACAAAACCAATCATAAGTAGCACAGGTATATTTGTAGCAACAGCCAAAAATACACTGCATGGGTCAAAATAATTTTTCTTTTATGCCAAAAACTATTAGGATATTAAGGATATCAACCAGGATCAGGTTCCATGAAGACATTTTGTAAATTTGCTACTGTAAATCTATAAAAAAACAAAATTTTTCATTCTTAATATGCATAGCTAAGAACTTTATTTGGACAACTAGATTTTTTGCAACCTCAGACTTCGGATTTTCAAAGAGTTGTCTCAGCCAAATAATATCCTATCCTAACAAATCATACATCAGTGGCTTATTTATTCAGCTTTTAGTTGATGTTTAATCTCAGTTTTAAAAAATTGACCCTTACGACTGGTTTTGTTGTCCATGGACACAAATAGTTTTCAAGTGAACTGAACCCCTTCTGCACCCTGCTGTGGAGAAGCAGAGAAAAAAGAACATGCACCAGGCCTGCAGCCACCCGCCATACAGTATCAAATGCCAGAACCGCTACATGAACTGCTACAAAACTGCCTTTATCATGGCCTGGGAGCACTGTGCTCCCGAAAAAGAAATGTGTCAAGGGATTTAACAGGAAGACATTACTGTACTTTCCTTTTTATTAAATGTTGCCTACTGTTTTCACTAAGAGGAACTTTACTGTGCTCTTTCTGTTGAGTGTCATAACTGCCTAGATTCGCAGTTGGAAACACAGCTGGCATCAGGCAAGAGAGATATGAAGCATAGTGATGATAAAAGAACAAAATAGGTGAGAAGTACAGTCAAAGAGAGCAGAAAGAAACAGAGAGAGATAGAAACATTCCCAGAGGGCTTCTTTTGATAGAGGAACGGCGAGGACAAGCTGCTACCTTCCTGCAACAGTTTGAAAATCCACACTGTGCATCACTGATCAACACACAGTGAGGAATCCAAAAATATGGGGTAATACAACTAGAAAAGCAAAGTTTGTCAAGACATATAAGATAAAACAATAGAATGACAAACAGAGTGATAGCTAGAACAATAGAACAATACACAGAACGATAGATAGACAGAAAGATAGAGAAAACGATAGATAGACAGAAAGATAGAAAGATAGACAAAACGATAGATAGACAGACAGACAGACAGACAGACAGACAGACAGACAGACCGATAGACAGACAGACAGAACGATAGACAGACAGACAGAACGATAGACAGACAGACAGACAGACAGACAGAACGATAGACAGACAGACAGACAGAACGATAGACAGACAGACAGACAGATAGACAGACAGACAGACAGACAGATAAATAGATAGATAGATCATCAGACAGAATGACAGATGGATTGAATGACAGACAGAATGATAAATTGATATGATTGAACAACAGATAGAATAATAGAATGATTGATAGAATGTCAGATAGAATGATAGAATGATATTGACAATATGACAACAGACAAAATAATACAATGATAGACTGAACAACACAGAGGAAGACATGACCATATAAGAACGACAGAGAATGGTAGAACTACCAATAGAACAACAGACAAAAATGATAGAATGATAGCCTGGATGACAGACAGATTGATAGCTCTGATTATTTTTTCTTTTTTTTTACAAGAGTGTAGAATTTGAAAGTAGGGCAATTGAAGACTTGTTCAAAAACACTGACTTTGTTATGAGTGAACATCTTTAAAAGACATACACAAGCATTTTAATAACCTTCGAAGTGTGAGCAGGACCTGCTGTTATCTGCGCAACAAGAAACACTGGCACGCGTTCAAATGGTACTCCATTATGAATCTCTTTGACTCTCTGGCACAAACAAAGCAAGGCCAGGTCCCTACCACTTTGAAGCCACTCATTGTCTCGCTGCATCCAAAACACATGAAAGACAGCAAAATTGAACACGACTCTTTGAAGTCAGCACTTTGTGCTCCTGGATAAGCGACCTCGGCCCTGATCGGAGTCCTGAATATTCTGAGTGGGATAAAGAACCAAGAACAAGCACAGACTACACCATCAACTCAACCCGCTCAGCCTCAACCTGCAGGGAAGAGTTGACGTCAACATGGACAGATGTGAGACAGAAAGAGATAACATGGAAACATCCACTCTACCAGGCCCTGGAGCTGTAAAACAAGCTAATTAAAGAAGCCAAACAATAATCGTTAAGGCAAAGGTAGCTAATAGTACTAGCGCGCCGCTCGAGCCTTGGGTGCTGTCAGGACGATTAATGGCATTTTTAAATGACTTCCACAAAGACATCACAGCGGTGTTAAAGGTCAGATGAGGTCAACCGCGGCTTTGGTTGTTACTTACTGGCTGAATGTTCAACCGCCTGTGACCACAGAAAGGGGGAGGTGGGCTTGTAACCATGGTAACAAGCTGAGGCAAAGCATCCACTGTATATACTGGAGTACCAGGTTTCTGAACTGAACTAGAGAGGAACCCATTTGACCCGAGGGTTCGTTTGGATTGGCTCAAATGAACTTGTGTTGACCAATGAGGATTTTGCCATAGGCGTAACAATCCATCAAGCGTAATATTCTGCCCATTGAGAGCAAGGTAAATCTAAGTGCTAACACACATACCAATAGAAAACAGATGTAATGCAATTTTATTTTTCTCAGTCTCTTTCTCATGATATTGCATTGATACTTTATTTTTTATTTTGCATGCAAATCTTTTCCTATGGTTTAAGAACTGAATTTGTCTAAACGAGTGCAAAAAGATTTATATAGCTGGTAATCTATCATGTTTGCCTCAGTTTAAAACACAGTCCAATTACATTATTGTGACAATGTATTGTATCAAACTGATGTCCATTCATAATACATAAATTACATATGAAGAACTGCAATGCAAAGTCTAATTCGGGGGCTTTCTAGTACTATTATTGACAAATCAGGAGGTATCACCGGATTTATTCAAACCTGTATGACCCATATGAGCAACAAAATGTGTCACAATGCTAGGGGCACTATATAGGGATCCTTTATATCAGTTGTTAATACATTTCTAAATAAAAAATATTTACGTGTTCACCTAAATAAAATAAAAGCAAAGCAAAACACAAAAAAAAGCACCAAACAAATCAAAACCAAAACATTAAACAAAACTAAAACACAAAACAAAACACCAAACAAACCAAAACATGAAACAAAACTAAAACACAAAACACCAAACAAACAAAACATGAAACAAAACTCCAAACAAACCAAAACATGAAACAAAACTAAAACACAAAACAAATACCAAACAAACCAAAACATGAAACAAAACACCAAACAAACCAAAACATGAAACAAAAACACAAAACAAACCAAAACCAAAACATTAAACAAAACTAAAACACAAAACAAAACTAAGCTACAAGAAAAGAAAGTCCAAAAAAAAGAAAACACGATCTAAATCACTACAAATGTCCTGCTGTTTATTTCCATCAGAAAACTACTCTATCTTAATCTTCCTCCCTTCTCTGCTTTTCTTGCTTTGTTCCTGCTGGACATTGTACTATTGATCTGAACCTCAGAGTGGGGAGGGGAGGAGATTTATTCTCCTATTAGAGGCTTTTGCTGTGTGATGGCTGTAGATTAAAGGTCTGCTGCTGCCCAGAGCAACACCGTTACACCGGCCTATTCATTAAACAACTGAATATTGAGTTAAGTCAGGGTTAGGCTGGCTCGGGCTGACACTTACTGAGAAATGGCGCGGAGAGGAAAGGAAAGGCATGGGCAAACATCACGTCATTTATTCTTCTGATGTGGAAACCACTGCACACACCCATGCACCCATATACATGCACTCTAGTGTCAAATACCTGATATTACTTGATCTAGAAAATCTATAGTGTGCATATGATCTCCGTGTGTGTCAAATTCACAGCAAGCTCTGAAACACAGTGCTTATTCCAAACCTAATGAAGCGACTCTGTAATTCAGCACGCTCCATGACTCAACTCAAACCTGCCTCTAGGGACAGGAAGGTGACTAACTTGACCAGATTCAATATCAGGATGCATTACCAAAAGAAATTGGAGAAATATTGATGTCTTATTTTGCATTAGATTTTTGTGCAAAAAAATGCTCTCCGGGAACGATGGACAAGCCCTTTAACAAAACACTAAATAAACAAAAGTCTCAAGTTCAAATCCCAAAGAAATGTAATTCACTAAGAACCCGAGCACATTCACAATTGCATGTCAGTTGTAGTGAAATTGACAGACGTGGCCTTTCAATATCTCCGGCGCCTGTATTTTTCCCATTTTTTCCAATTTTAAGTAAGCCCAAGAAATGTCTTTCTTTTTTAAGAGCTTTTTATAGCCCCTTATAGTGATGTCCTCTCCATCACTTCTGCCAAGGCACTGTCTCCCGGCTCTGTATGTCGCCCATTAAAAATATCATCATACAGTGATGACTGCGTTTCCAGTAGGAGCTAAACAATCATTTAGTATGAATTTAAAAAGACAGCAAAGACACTCCACTGAGATTTCACCTTCAGCCAAGATATCTTTAAATTAATGAGCAGATAAAGTACATGCGACCAGAACTATCTTCAATGCATGAGATGAAGATAACCTGATATAAGAAAAAGATGAAAGGATGAAATGCTAAAAGTACTGTTATAGTGGGAAAGGTTCTTTAGATCATTAAATGTTCTGAAAGTTCTTTCTCTTTCTATGAGTAATTCAAATTTGTCTTTAGATTATAGGTTGATGAGCAGCTTTGGGGCATTTTGCGGCAAAAAACGCCTACTAACAACAAACAATAAAGTGGCTTCCAGCAATAAAAATCACTGTGAATGTGAACATGGCTTTACAGCTAATGGTATTGGAGCCATTATGATGCATTCACGTAAAACAGGGAGTGAAATATGTAGCGTCTCGCAGGAATTGGATCAGAGGAGCAGTGGGCGGCAGACGTGGACGATCACAGTTGAAAAATATAAAAGAACAGAGCATGCCATTGTCTCAAGGCCTAACCAGGTTGCCTGAGGACAGCATGGGCCAGACTGCTGTTGTCGAGGTAACAGTGGCCAATGATAATAACAGCACAATGTCTGGGTATGGGAATGGAGATGCCATTTAAAATGAATAAACTGTGAAAAAATAATCTTGTTTTGTTAATCTGCATGAAACAATGACTGTAAGACCAAGCAAAAGCCTCTTCCAACTGTTTATAATGCCTGTGGATATTACAAACATGCCCAAAAAGGGTAAGAGGTAGGGCTGCATGCTTAATCATAAAACCAAAATCACAAAGGCTGCAATTTAATATAATAAGTATCTGTGATGTGTGTTTTAGAGTGATTATTATCTAGCTCTATTATGAAGTAAACGCTGCTCCACACAAACTCCATCTCTCCATCTGCTCAAAGTTTGAGTTACCTTAATGTTAGGGTCAAAGGGATCTTGAAATACATTTCTTATTTTATGTTTCCTGATTTATAATCTTAGTGTGTTTGTTTAAACACTCCATAATGGGTGTGTCTGCTTTGTAGCAGTGGGATATAAACTCCCACTGCTATGATTGGCTGACATCTTGAGCCCTTGCATATTTTTTACCCTAATAGTGCAGCCCCTAGTGGTAATCTTAATTTGGCTAGGGCCCAGTCAGCAAATCAGTACTGGACAAACACCTCATTAATATTCATAAGGCAGTCTGATAAAGTTTAAATGCATCTCACACAGTTTCAGATCTCCAACTAAAATCTAGATCCCGAAAAACCCATCTATATCCATTCTATGCTGTCGCTCTCTTCTACTTTCTTTTAAAATGATCACAGTCTGTCATACCCCATCTGCTTTTAATCCCTGCCCATCTTTGATTTATCTGTCAAGACCATTTTCAGAATGGCCATTATCTGCTCCATAAATCCTCAGTCTCTGAAAGTGTAATTGGAAGCTTGACAAACATAAACTGTGGACTGAAACGGACCACAATATAAAGAGCAGGTGTCGGGAGTTCAGACACCTGGAGATAAACAATGCAATTGCACTACAGTTACAAATCTGACAGCAAAACCTGGTCCCTTTTAAAGGGATAGTTACCCAAAATAAAGATTCTTCAAAAATATATTTTTTGTGTGTGTGTTCCTTATAAACATCACATTCAAATTGTGAGAACATGGAGGTGAAATATTTGTTTCTGTGTAATTAATTTGCCACATTTACAGTGCCCTCCACTAATATTGGCACCCTTGGTAAATCTGAGCAAAGGTGGCTGTGAAAATAAATCTGCAT
>JAUMHE010000077.1:5538833-5577745 GCA_032359235.1 Enteromius mattozi
TCAGAGCTGTTATCTTGGGAAAAGGACGTAGCAATAATTGGGTGCCAATAATTGTGGCCAACATGTATTGGAGAAAAGCATTTACTTCATCATGAGTTTTTCTCCCTATTTTCAATTGTTTTACTTCAATGAATTTTTGAATGAAAAATCAAAAGGATAAACAACGCAGATTTATTTTCACAGCCACCTTTGCTCAGATTTACCAAGGGTGCCGATATTAGTGGAGGGCACTGTAAATGTGTGCCTATCTTTACAAGACTATTACTGTTAAGTGAAGACTTGAAACATTTAATTTACTCTACTTCATCATCTTGGGCACCACATAGATAGCAGCTCTGCATCAGTGATCTAGACAGCAGGAGAGAGATTGCGCCTCAGCAGTGCACTGGCTCATAGCACAGTTTCACACAGGTATGCAAGTTAAAAACATCCCTTTTGCCTCCTGAAGTACCTAGAAACCCTGAGCCATGAATATTTTACCACTTAAAAACAGAATGATAAGTGAGCAAGTAAAACTGAGCAACTTTTCTTTGCTGCATTTCATCACAAAAATCCCCCTGGATTTTATTCACTAACCAATCGCAATCCAGCTTATGCAGACATTAAATGTGCTGAAATAGCACAAATACTGCATATAAATTTGGGCTCATTACAGCTTGCACCTTATTCTCAAAACTTAGTACTGTGTGCCCAGTGCTATTAGCATTATGCTCTTACCAAAACAGAAATCAGGTAAAACCCAAACCTGCATTAAGACCATTACTGAATGCCGTATTAGTTTAAATATCATAAACAGTGGTAATTATCTGGGGCATTCACTGAAAAAGCCTCCAGTGCATTACAAAAGAGAAATATGAAAAAATGAGCCCAAATTGACACTACTGTTCAATAGTTTGTCATAGGGATTTTAAAAAAGTTTAACTTTTTTCTTTCCATTTTTATATTTAACTTTTGTAATGCATTGGATGCTCCCTAAGGTTGCACTCATTTTAGCAAAAATATTGTGAAATATTGCAACTTAAAGTAACAAAATGTCACATTTAAAATATTATTTTAATATATTTAACAATGTAATTTATTAATGTGACAGCAAAATTCATAGCAGCCATTACTCAATTTTTTAGTGTCACATGATCCTCCAGAAATCATTCTAATATGCTGATTGAGTGCTCAAGAAAAATGTATTATTAAAAATATTATCAAGTAAATATTATTAATGTTAAATACAGTTGAAACAGTAGTTTCTCTTTAACAATTAAGTGTACTTCAGTCAGTACTAGAAATCACTGCTCTAGAAGAACTCTGTAATTCTGCATCAACAGGAAATTTGTGTTTCACAGACCAACTTCACTTTAATCTTGTCACACAAGCTTGGTTAAAAAAATAAATAAATAAAAACAAACCAGGGTTTCTCCCCTTGAGAAACCTAATCCTGTCCAGATGAGAATATCTTTAGCATATTTTTCACCTCATTTATTTTGACCTTTATCAAATACCAATCTGAGGCATGTAACTCAAATATAATTTTGAAAAGGAATCCTGCTCGAATTCTGCTACAGAGCACCAATATCTGAAAACTCTCAACTTTTTTTTAGGAGTACAAGATTGGCCAGAGGGGAATGTTTACACAGATACAGAAGGGGACCAGACTAGAACACTTTGTAACAGGCACTTTCACAAAGACACAAACCCGATCTCTTACTTTCCCGAAGACATAGAACACACACATATACATCCATTTGAAACGGTTTCCCCCTCCCCAGCTGTGGACTCACCCTGTCAGAACGACCACAAAGTCCATTACGTTCCAGCCGTTGCGTAGGTAAGAGTCTTTGTGAAACACGAAGCCCAAGGCGATGATCTTAATGCCGGCCTCGAAACAGAATATTCCGATAAAGTAGGGCTCTGTGTCATCCTGCAGGAAGAGAGAGCAAAAAGAAGGATAACTTGCTTTTGTGCATTTGAAAGAAGAGAGCGCCTATTGATGCATGGAAGAAAGACACAATGCAGAATAGATAATATAGGTTGAAGCTTTTTTTGTAAAATCACACTCTATGTGAATGAAAAGATGTTATTATGAAACAGACAATCCTTATATTACATATACACATATTCATATATGTGACCCTGGAGCACAAAGCCAGTCATAAGTACTTGTAGCAATAGCCAAATATACACTGTATGGGTCAAAATTATCGATTTTTCTTTTATGCCAAAAATCATTAGGATGTTAAGTAAAGATCATGTTCCATGAGGATCTTTTGTAAACTTCCTACCATAAATATGAAAACTTAATTTTTGGTTAGTAATATGCATTGGACAACTTTAAAAGGTGATTTTCTAATTTTTTTTGCACCCTCAGATTCCAGATTTTTAAATAGATGTAACTCAAACCCTACATCAATGGGAAGTTTATTTAGTAAAATAGTAAAAATCACAATTTAAAAGGGTCCAGGGTCACACATTTAAAAATGTTTTAGATGCTGTTACTATACCAGAAAATTACATCTCAGAGGAAAGAATAAAAAGTCTCAAAATTCTGAAACCAAGTGAAACTGGGGGAAAAAAAACAAGTATGTGTCATGGAATCTGTTAGATGAATGTACTTAAAGAGATTCAGTCCTGGCTACAGCATGTCACATTGCTTTTGAACTCATTCCCATTAATGTCACCAGAGCCCTACGGCTCTACAGGCACTTACACCGGACTAACCTCTCCAGTGCTCTACTCTCAGAAATCCCTCCCACTTTATGAGTGCAATTATCAACCCCACTTGCAAATAAGTCTTCTTATAGCCCTTTTTTGATGGAAACATTGCCCTAGCAATATAACAGTCTCAATAACAACAGCATGATCCCATTTTATACAGCAAGGAAAACACTGCAGTGTTAAAGTTCTCTACTATCTGCAAAAATAACTGTGCTTTCAGAAATGCATAACATAATATTTCACTATCAAACACAAAAATAATTAAACAAACAGAAACTACATTTGTGTTCAACACTTCCTTAAGGTGCCCAAAGCAAAATCACACTCTGTTGGTGTATATTTTCTCAATAATAGTCTAATTATCGGTGTGGTGCTAGATAGCACCTGACGTGCCGTCTCTATGAAATCAGTTGGCAAAAATGTGCTCGCGGGAGCAGATGTGAGGCTGTGCGTAACGGATGATTTATGGGAGCGGAGAAATGTGTGAGCATGGCAGCAGACAGCATATTTCAATCTATTATGTATAGATTCATAGAGTTTATTAATAATGAACATCCTGTCTGTAGTGTTTGGGTATCGGGGGGCCAGTTTAGCTCTGCAACAGGTAGGGAATTGGCTGCATCGCAGTGTTAACCAGACAAGCTCTTGATGAATTTGACAGGTTGAGGTTGAACCCTTGCTACAGGGAACACTGAAAACTGCAATAACTCTTTAGTTAAGGACGGAATCTGTCTAAAATCACACACAGGCCCTTAAAGGAACAGTTCACCCCCAGTATGAATATTTTGTCCTTTGAATGTCATTTCAAACATATAACTTCCTGTAAAAATTCCCATGCTGCTCTTTTCCACAAAATTGCTGTGGAAAAACACCTAGAAAGTGGTGATTCATATGCTTTGTGGCCTATATTCTATTCTATTCTATATAATTATTATTTTTTTTTTTTATATAATAATATATATTATTTTGGTATATTCCACAAACATGTGCGCGTGTATACATATTTGTATATGAGTTTAACCAGATTTTTTTTAGAAATTGTTTTAATATTTAATATTTCTAATTTATTTAGAAATAATTGTTTTTTAGAAATTAATAATTTTATTCTGAAAGGATACATTGTACTCATTAAAATGCCAGTAAATACTGTTATACATATAATTTCAAATAAATGCAGTTTCCAACCAATTTTAAGCAGCACAACCATTTTCAACATTGATAATAATAAATGTTTCAAATAAGCATTATTTACTTATTTAGATAGTTAGAAAGTTAAGTTTGGTGAGCGCCAATAGCCTTGATATTTAGCGCCAGTGCACTTCAGGCAACCCGAGTTCAAGTCCCAGCTCAAGGACCTGATCCCATCCCCTTCTCTCTCCCAACTTGCTTCCTGTCTAATGACTGTCCTATCATAAAAAAAGCATAAATGACAAAAATAAATCTTTACCAAAACAAAAAAAAAAAAGGAGGTGAAGGGTGAAATAAAATGTCAGGGACAAAAATACTTTCATCATGAAAAAGAGCATCATAAACATACTTATTGTGTTCCATAACCCATAAACCCTGTAAAACTGTACAATAAAAATGAGAAGCTGTATTTACTGTTTTCGAGAGGACCCCATTGACCTTACAGGCACATGCTGTTTTGCTTTGTCTGATTGCAGCACTCCTCCAGGGAGTGTGGAATCCAACATCACCGCCTGCATATTCTGCTTCACAAAAAGACTATTACCGCCTTAATCCGCCAACATCCAGTTCCTAGTTTAATTGTGCAACAGCACACTTTGAATCGGCTTCCTTATATCATTTTGACTCAACAGGCACAACTGCCGTTGCGAGCAGGGGAATAAGAGCAAGGCAGTAGATCAAAGCTTGCTCTGCATGGGTTAAGGTCGGATCATGGAGAAGCAGCGTTATGCACACATTTGTCAATGGTTCCCAGCAGGCAGGGTTTTAATGAGACGTGGCTCCTGTGTGGAGTGCTTGGGTGGTTCTCAGTGGCCCTGGATGGGAGCTCTGAGAGTGGGATAACAGCCTCCGCTCCAACGGGCTCACCGATCACCCACGCCAGCCAGTGCAAGACCGCTAAAATGATCAATCAATATACTCCAGCGGGGATGTCGGGTGTGTGGGCGGAAAGAAAAGCAAGCCAAATACACAGTTATCTCTTACTTGTGCTGCTTTTCGCAGAATGCATTGTCATTGCTGCTTTTCTCGATATGGTTGCAGTCTTAAAAAATGAATAATCTGATATGTGATAGACATGTGAAACTTTAATAATAATTCTGATGCTTACCAGGCGTTCGGACATGGGGGTCTTGTCCATGGCGGGGAGATGCTGTTCGAGAGCCAGTACGATGCAGTTGGCAATGATGGTGGTGAGGATCAGGTACTCAAATGGAGTGGATGAGTCAAGGAGAAACACAGGAATAATAACGCAAACAACAAACATAAATTCAAAAACATTCAGAAGAATATGCATGATATATCAAAAGCCCAATGTAAATTTGACAGGAGTTGTGCTGATACGTGCTTCAAAATACTGGCTGCAGAGCACCAAAAAATATCATTATTCACCCTAACCTGACATTTTTAAAAATATCCATGTAATGATAGCGTGCTGCAGCCAAGACGTCATAACCCAGAGTAACCCAAGGTTTCCTTCAATAGAGTTTTTCCAATTCATAAATAAAGGTTTGTGGTAAACATAACCAGATGATACTTGAATATTTTATTGTAAACTGCACACACTCACACCCCAAGTGTTCTTATATAGTTATTTATACATTTTTAAAAAATGTTGTTGTTTTTTTTAAAAACAAACATGCATTTTTGAAAATGTAACAACTTCACTTTCAGTATGGATTGTGTAACTTACAATGTAGAACAAAACATCCAAGTATCTTTAATTTATATATCAGACCTTATTTTATGAATGATATTGTTCAAACCAATAGCATTCATTATAGGTAAAACACACACAGGTGACCCACTTTCTCAGAGATCCTGACGGGCACATTCAGTGGACACTTTACTAACCCATAAAGCCACGGGAGAGGATTTGTGTAGGTCAGGTGACGGTAACAACATGGTGGACATAAAACATCTAAATTTCACACACACTACCCAAATTATTGAGCATACTTTTTTTAACGGACACAAAGTAAGTTATAATCCAAAATAGATTTCGGCTTAAAATATCAAACATGCCACCCTCCAACAGGGTGGAATCATATTCGAAATCTATTAAATCTGTGTCTGTGTCCATCATATATTTTGTGACTTTCTGCAAAATCTGTGAACTTTGAACGCCCCAAAATCAGCAAACAAGTTCTGTCTGGCATCTCAAGAACCATCCAGACTGCAAATCAAAGAAAAATCAATGCAAAGTCATACAGAATTAGAATGACTCCTTTAAAAGTATTCTTTAGGAATAACTACTTGTGAATTTCCACCACATAGCCCACCAAGGACAAAAGGATTGTGTCATGTAAACACTCAATCACGAAATCATTAGGAGATGAGGACAAAACAGCCTCAGCAGAGTCCAACTCACATACCTCCAAGCTCAATCAAGCAACTGACATTCAACTTTGTGTCCTTGGCACTCCTAGACGACCATGTTCAAACCAGCTAGCAGTAATGCTGAGTGCATTTACACCACTCGCTCTATGCTGGAAATGACATGCAGGGGTCTGGGCATAAAAGCGAGACATGCTTTCAACACTGGTACATCGCAGTGCAGAGATCATGATTACCCATTAGACTGGCATGATGCTTTCTCTCTCAGCACAGCCATTTGTGCAGGCTTATTGTATTTGCGAAATGTTTGTGTAAGCCCACCAATATTGTCATTATTAAAATAATTTTCATCCTTTTTAAAAGGAAACACTGAAAGGCTGCTAACATCTTTATGGATGGTCAGCCATTATAACGCATTCTTAAGACAGGATCCATTTTTCCAATTCATTTTCCATGCCCATTCCCTACGGCTATAGGTCTTTATGGAAACGCCATTCATGGAGGCAACGAATTGGAAAGGAAAGGTCCAATGGCCACTTCAATCACATTCTTGTCACCCCCTTAAGGGACCTCCACATGCTATAAAAAGCTAATTCTATGAATGCCTGAATTCCACAAAGATGCATTTTTAAATGTGCAATAAACTAGACAAATTTTTCAAAATCAGGGTATCTGACTGCACAGTGCTTTAAAATTCTAGTACACGGTAACTGAAACATCAGTGGTGAGATTTCAGGACCCTGGAGAGCGCTACAGCTTTCACAACCATTGTTATAAAATGAAAAATTACCTGTGTTTATACATCTGTTCTTGAAGAACCATTTGCTAATGAATATGCTAATTAACAAATTTTGCAGATCTATTATTATTATTATTATTATTTCTACTACTACACTAGTAATAGTGATGTTAATTAGTTGGCAACTGTTTTACATTGCCATTACCGATGTCAGTTTCTGTAAACCTACAACCACTCTTACACACATCAAAAACAGCAGTGAATCTTCATCGTTTGACGTTTTAGGCAATGAAACCAAGCAGCGCGTGAAAGTTTCTGAGACTAAACCAAACACATGAATATTTAATGAGGAAGCGCTTTGCCAATTTATGATTGGTTGTCTTGCTAATCAATTAGCCGTAATGTTCTTACGCCGCTTGTTTCACAGTGTATACATTTGGCGGTGCCAAACCCCTTTTGAAACGTTCCTTACCCGATTTTTAAAACTAGTCTGTACGCCAGGTTTTAAAAACACACACCTTAGCCCAGGGTTAAGCGCAGTATGAAAAGCCATATCGAGCGCTTGACTTTCCCACGTTTGAATGAGAAAATAAAAGGCTGATCAGCCAACACCCTGACACGACCACCAGCTGCCAAATGCCTTAAAGTGCGTGAACACGTGAAAACAAAAGGCATTTCAGTGTCAATCACCATTTCAACACGCAACAGTTCATTTGACATTGCCAGATCTAAAAGCGCGTATTTATATGCTTTCTGAACAAGAATGTGGATGTTATGAATCTATATCCATTTTGAATAATTCTTGTAGATTAAGGATATGGCCATTCGGTTATTCTTTTGGCGTATTTCCTGAAGACATTGTCCTCACTGAAGATGAACAAAGAGCGGTTGACAGTGAAGCAGTTCTGTTTGGTTTGTTTAGGATTATATAAAGCCATTGTCCTGGCTCTCTGAGCCATCGACTGTTTGTACATTCTTTGACCGCCCGAGGGACCTCCTGCCCGGGCTCCCCCTCTCCCGGCGCCCGCTGGACCTCCATAGCGGGTGGGCAGATCGTCTCCAAAGCGAGCCATCCTAGACGTGCAGATATCCAACAGGTAAAATCCAAACTGGCATTAAACAAAAGATGAAGAGTGCACATTACAGTACAGACATCTGTTACCACTTAGAGTCCCCATCAGTCTTTGTGAAGTGAAATAAAAATATAAAAGTCCCTTTTTACCAGCCCCCCCGTGCGCTCTCGCCTCACTCCATTGCTCAGAAAATTGCACAAAATAGAAACTTGTCATAGAAATGTCATTCCCGTTGAGTGCATTTCAAACAAAGGAAATGTGTAACCATCCAATTCGTGCCACATCCATCCAACAACACAACCTGAATCCAGCTGACAGGTCACGAAACCAAAATGTGCACCATCACTTACGCGTCACGCTAGATGGAAAAAGCGAGTTGGTGGAATCAAAAGCGCGAATAAAAGGTATTCCATATGCACGCGCCAACGTTTGTTTTCTTTAGCAATGATTTGCTTTCCGCTTCCACACATCAATTGCACTTGGAAACGCGCACTGTACGAATGGTGCCAAATGAGTGGACGCTGGTGCGCGAGACTCTCACACGTGACGTAAGCGGCCCTATAGGCAGGACCACCTGCTGGAGAGCGCGTGAGGGGGAGGGTGTCTTAATTGATCATCAATGAATGATATTTATTCAAAACGGTTTGTCTTATTGTTTGAATCGCGTCCATTTCACTGGAATGAAGTAAAAGCACCAAGCTAAATCTCTTCATTGTTACTAAATTTGAATCCTAAAATATTTTTGAATTATTTATATCACACAGTGCCGTCATTGTACAAAAGCATAAGCGAATTGTTGGTTGCCTACTGTTTTCAGTCAAGAAATTATCAAGTTGCATTGTGTGCCTTTTAGTTATTGTAATGCATAATATTCTCAGTCTGTCGCACATACACATTTTCATAGTTTTGAAGGGGGAAAATAAATAAGAAATATTCAAGATAAGCGAATTTGTTATTAATCACAACTACAAGGTCACATTTTGAAATATGCTCATTGTATCAGTTTTAAATCATGTTGTAAAAACACATTATATATTTATATTTTATTATAAATCAGATACAATATTTCTTTGGTGATTGTTTTTATATTTAGCTAATTATATTTTCTCTTCCTCAAAACTCACAGAAACGTTTTGTAGGTTTAGTTTTAATTCGTTATTACAACAATACAGTTATAAATTCCATGAACTAAAATTTTTTGATATTTATATTTGGTCTCCACATAGGCAAAAGTGTGACTCCACCCAGGGCACCTCCACCTCTCCAAAGCAGGAGAGATTCTTGAAAGAAAAGTATCCGGCATGTCCAGATGTGAAGCTCAAGGCATCACGGTCAGTAAGTGTGAAGGATTTTCAGTGTGCATGCAGCCAGTCCAGGCCCAGAGGCACAAAATCTCATGACAGACTCCAGGCTGTTGAGCTAATCTCTGGATGTGTGGCATACCAGAGCTCCATCCTACAACACCCTAGGGCACTGCAGTGGAAAGGATTCAAGACATGCACACACACACAGTGCCAAGTGAAAGATGCTGTACAAGGGAAATCAGTTTTCAATTGCAGGACTGTTCTTGGATTTCTGTATCTTTCAAGAATATTTTCCTGCTTTCACCTTTGTACACTACACTGGTCCCAAAAATTATTTGGACACTTAATCCATACTTTAAGGTCTATAAACACACCATTGCACTAACTATTAAATGAATTCACAAAGGTGAATTCAGCAAGGATGCATTAAATTAATGAAACGTGGCAGTAAATACTTTTTTTTTTAAATGTACAAAATTTCATTTCAATTAAATGCCTTTATTATTATTCACAGTTCCCACAAAAATAAACTTTTTTGAACATTGATAATAATAATTACTATTAATAATTGAACAGGAAGTAATAAGCAATAATAACGGAGCATCAATTCAGCATTTTATAAAATAATATACTGCATATATATATATATATATATATACACACACACATACACACACACACACACATATAAATAATGAATTAAATCAATTAAAAGCAACTTACAAATTAATAAAAATTTCCTAAAAATTCTTTTTTTCTGAATAGATGAGGTTTAATATTTAATCTTGCATAATGTTTAAGTGTCCAAATACTTTTTATGGCCACTGTACTGTTTACATTTATTTCTCCTGTTGAACATTTAGGCCCCCTAGTGGCTAACAGAATTAAAAACGATCAATTGTAATTTTCTGTGTAAAGTACTCACTATTGATCTTTAACAGCATTGAGCGTTACATTTACAATAGACCATGATGAAGAAGTTAATAAGCTTCAGTGTAGGTTACAATACAAATGACTTTCATTCCCTGCCGCTCACCTCTCCTCCCATGGTGCTACCTGCTCTTGACACATTTCATGGGTGCTGATGATATCGGTGTTCCTCAGGTGTCTGGGTCTCACCAGCTCTACCACGGTGTCATATTTGCTACATTCTGCAGTGTTCTGGTCATCGTGGGCTGCTTGGCTCTCTTTGCTGGATAGTTCTGTTAAAGCTGCTCTTTTGTTCCTCTGATTGTCCGGTGGCTCAGAAGACTGAGCCCAGGAACTGAACTCTGTGCCCAGGGTTAACATCCGCCATGTTCCAAGTGTGACCAAACGGGCGGCTTTATTTTTGAAATGAGAGATAATAAACAGACTGACTCAAAGATATCATACAAATTACAGGGAAATTAAAAGAATGAGACAAGTGCATGGCTGATATAGGAACAATTTGAAATAACTTCCTGTATTGTAAAATTCCACTTTTAGGCTACATAATATTTTTTTTTAAAAAGTAGTAATTTACACTAAATGAATCTTTAGGATCTATAAGCATTTCAGCATTGTAACAGTTTTCATAATTACAATTAAAGGATAAAAAGCAAAATAAAAATAAGTCCTATAATTCTTGTGAATACTAAAGGAAAACCTAATTACCATAATGGAAAAAATATATATTTAAATAGAACTTATTTAAAATAGGGTGTTGTTTATATTTATACTGTGATTTAAATACAAATTTCATTGTATTTTCATTGTATACAGTAATTCTTTAGTAATAAAAACAATTATTATTATTATTGTAATTAATCACATTGATAATAATAATAATAATAATAATAATAATAATAATGATAATAATGGTGAAAAAGGGCAATGATTTAAAAACAAAAAGGCATATTCCTTTGTATTGCTTTCAAAGTAAATATCACTAAGTGAAATTTATGGAAGCCTGTTTTGCCATGGGATGTACAATTCAGACTTTATTTTCTCACAATTCTCAAATATTAGACTCCCTCCCCTCAGAATTGCTTGTTATAAGCTCAGAATTTTTAAAACTATAAATGCAGAATTGTGAGATAGAAACCAAGAATTAAGAGAAAATAGCCAGAATTGAAATTCTAAAGTATAAACTGATATTGTGGGATACACACTCTGAATTGCAAGGAAAAACATCAGAATTGTGAGATAGAATGACTTTTTTAATTTGTTCATTTATTCTTAATCCCGTGGCAGAAACAAGCTCCCATACCATGGACATGTTTTTGTGAGATTTACCCACAAAAAGTCATTCAGTCTCAGCTCATCATTTAATGTTACTAAACCTAAATGCCACTAAAGCAAGTTATTTACATCATCAACTATCATTAAAATAAGTGAAGAGTTGACTGATACAAAAGAATAACAATCCACAACCCAGTTAATGACACAGCAACCTGGAAATACAAACCCAGTGAACATCCTACCATAGATAACAGTGGATTTTCTCTCCTTCCAGTCAGAGTTACGCCGTGTTGATCTCATCATGGCCCCGTTTACTTGTTAACCTTATGCAGCTCTATGAATTTTCACGATCCGGTTTCTCAGGTGTATCCACAAAGCGTGATCTTCAAAATTGTGCTGACCGCTGTAATAGTGAGACATACTGAGCTTTTAAAGTTTGTAGCTGTGGAATGCGGAAAGGCGGTTTCCTGCCTCATTAGTTAAAAGCCTTTATCAGCAAATCAGAAAGTCTCAATCATCAGCTCACAGTTCACTGAATCAATTACAACCAAGTAACTCGTGTAATCAGGAAGAGAATAATCAAACAGTTTATAAAACAAAAAAAAAACTATTCTTGATAAAAAAATCAAAAGGCTTCCTGCTTTGAATCAAAAAACTCATTTCTGGTAAAAAAGTGACTTATCTGCTTCCTCAAAAAATGTTATGGGATGAACAGATGAGATTGTTTGTTTCAGATTTGCATCGTGCTTGATATTATTTCTGCATAAGAGTGACAGAGATGTTTCTCTTTTATTAGTAGTAAATTTATTGAAAAAGAAAAACACAACCAGTAAGATTGTGCATCATGTTTCACTGTCCAGAAATATGTTACAATTTTCTTTTTTCCCCCTCAGTTTGCAGTGTTTTGTATCTCTATGTCTGGATTTGCACAAAGGACATGACTACACTATCAACACTTAAAAAGACTGTAATAATTTCACTATCAACATGAACTTATGGAACAAAATTGATACAGGCTAATCATGTCAAACTACAGTTAGAAAAAAAAACAGAGGCCAATTTAAAAATACAAATGAAAAAGAAAAAAAAAATGAAACACTTGCTTCTTCATCGTATTTTACAACTTGTATTCACTTAGTGAGTAATAAAAAAATAAACATAACAAAAACCTTTTTCAGCACCATTTGCATTTTCCTAATCCTGACCACATTTTATTCCACCAGAGCGAAACGTTCCAGTCCTATTCCTAGAGCACGTGTCTCAAAAGCATGCTAATAGGTTCCATCATTGTGACCGAAAGTACGTACAGAAATATTTTACAGTTTTCATTTGCATTGATGGGGGTGCAAGTAATATGCATTTAATATGCAACAGCCGCGTCTATCCAGGCCTGTAACATGCAGAAAATAACCCATAGGGCTTGTTTTTAGACTCGTCCGGGATTAATTTGCACTTCCAGTGGCAATTCGCCATTAAAACGCATTTATACTCAAGTTCTGGGCTAAATATATAGGCCAAAAATGTCCTGTTCAGAGGCCTTTTCAAGATTTGGGTAGCACTGCCATGACGTCCTGCGTCTGTGAACCAACCAGAGGACAATGACGTCCAATGACCGCTAGCCTACAGCTCATCTCGAGTTAATACAGCCCCACTGAAGGACTCAGAAAAGGCTACTGGGAAAAAAACTAAAACAAAAGAGGTTGGTCTTTGAATACCTTTACATAATTTTCTGAATATTCCATGAATGTACAAAAACTAAAATCAACAAACAGATGCATAAATGAACATCACTTGAAGCTCATTTTGGATTTGGGAATCGATTGTTCAGTTTTCGCTGAAAGTAAAACTTCGAAGGATAAAGTTAATAAAAGATGACAAGAAACAACGCAGAAGTTCGAGTCGGGCGGGAGAACACATTGTGCGACAAGAATAAGGTAGTATTCAACGGAAACCTGTTGCAAAATCCATCAATTGGCTCAAACAGGTTCGTTCCCGAGAGAAGAAAAAACTGAGCTCTTTTGATGATGAAGATCGTGGTCCAAAGGGGTGGCCTGACAATAAAAAAAACCTATACAAAATGTGCGTACTGAACACCTGAAAAACCAGTCCAGTTGTGCACCTCTCACCTTCGACACTTTAACCCCTAAACCGCTTCAACCAATCAGGCCTTCAGACCACCAGAGCTAAACATGGCACTGTGGGTGTAGCATCAAGTGGCCCGGGTTGGTAACCGGAGCTGATTAGAGATGGCAGAGGTGTGCCTGTGCTGGTGATGGGAGGTGACAGGCTGGTAGAAGTAGGAGAACCGGATGTTTTATGCTAGAAAGATGGGCTTAGCTGGGGCTGGATGGGGTGGACGAGCTGGTATCGGGCAGAGCGCTGGGCTGCTGGTCTCCTGGGGTACTGTCTGCCTGTCTCTGGGCGATGGTGGTGGCTGAGTGCTTGCATTTGGATGAGCCACACTGGCAGCTGAACAGCTTCCCTTTTACGTCCCAGAAGTGATCGCCATAATCAAACCTGAGAAAGGGAGAGAAATTCTCATTTTCTGTTCTAATAAAAAATAAATGAGCATCAATGAATGCTTTCGTGAAGTGGATGATGGGAAAATAACATATGGAGTCAATCTAAACTGAGAATTAGCGAGCAAATGGGTAATAATGTGATTCAGACCCAAGTTCGTCTCCGGCACTGATGTTCTTGCAGGCGAAGAACGCGATGTGAGGAAATCTGAGGTCCTGGTGAGAGGTGAACACTCGACAGGGGAACAGATTCGGCTCACAGTGATGGTTTATAAAGCGGCTGATGTTGCCGTAGAAACGTGCATCAACGCAGTATATATCACCCACCTGAAGAAAACAATTTGAGAAGGTGTTTTGTCTGACTGAAGAAAATGGGACATGAGATTTATTCAGCAGGGATCAACAATAAAAATGTAAAACAATGATAAAAACAATGATATACAACATTTTTGATCAAACTGGTATGATTTTTTAAAATTACAAAAACACATAATAGTCTGAAATATTATTACAATTTAAAATAACTAATTTCTGTTTCAATACATCATTAATTTTAATTTATTCCTGTAATTGTTAAGATGAATTTTTAGCAGCCAGTCTCCAGTGTTACAAGATCAGTCAGAAATAATACTTCTAATATGCTGATTTGGTGCTCAAATAACATTTCTTATGGCAAAAAAGGTTGTTTTTTTTTGAAACAGCATGTATTTGAAATATTTACAAATTAAAGTCCCTTATCATTAAATTATTGCATCCATTTGGGATTTATATATTAAAAAAAAATCTCTAAAAAATCTAAAAATCTCGTCTTGTCTCGAACTCGTGAACCCAGTGTCTCGTCTTGTCACAGCCCTAATATTATATATATATATATATATATTATATATATAAAATATATTATATATATCGCACCAGGCCTGCATTTATTTAATCCAGAATACAGCAAAAGCAATAATACTATAAAAACATTTTTACTATTCAAAATAAATTAACATTTTATTTATTCCTGTGACCAAAGCTAAATTTTCAGCATCATTTCTCCAGTCTTCGGTGTCACATGATCCTTCAGAATAAACACTGCAGCCCAGATTTTATGCCAAGAGTCCAACATCTTTCTATGCAAGACTATTGAAAGCCTAAAATACAATTACCAGAAATATCACAGTACGGCTAAATAAATCATTATTCTGTGCTGACAAGGGTCATCTAAAGGATATAGGTAAAATTTGTTTGCGGGCATGCAGATAATCCACTACTGACAGGAGCAGACAGGAGAGGTAATGTGATTTGGAAGGGGAGTCATTCTAAGATGGCGATACCTTACTGTCCAGACTGAAAAGATAGGAGTCATTCTCTCTGACATCTGCTTCGGCGTCAGAGATGATCTCACCCACGTATCTGTTGCAAGGAAATGAGACATTAGGGTACAAACACACTAAGCACACAATCATATCCATACGTACACACCTAAACAAACATCTGCACAGACACACACAGTTAGACTAAAGCAGGAAGATATAACACAGGCCTCAATGACCTTTAGAAATATCATAAACTCACTCGCAAACAAACGTTCCTTGCGGGATATCCTGTAACGTCTTGACACCCCATCCCATCATCTGTGTCCTGAACAACTGCAGTCTTATCCTAAGAAATAATTGAAGAGGATACCATACAGTCCAGATCATATACTATAATAGAACAACAAGTATATGAGAATACTAAATAGTTAAATAGTTATATAATAAATATGCATTATTTTTGGAGTGCACATGTCCTGTTTTCAAATGAGACACATTTTTGGTAAAATATTACACAATGTTTATATAAGATATTAGTAGTGTGAAACGATTTAATTGCATACAAAACACATTTTTAGTTCACATAATATACTGTGTATATTTATTATGTATACATAAACACATTCAGTATATATTTTGAAAATATGTACATTTATATTTATAGTTTATATTTATATTCTTACAATTTATATTTTATGTAAATATATTTCATATATAAACAAAATTGTTCTTAAATATATACATGCATGTTTGTAGTTTTATATATATATATATATATATATATATATATAAATTATAAATATGTATAAATATACACAGTACAAATACGTATTTTATGTAAACAATTTTTTTATTTTGGATGTGATTTGGTAATTTTCAAACTGAAATATATCTCCAGGGGGCTACAAAGGTACACAAAAATATTAGTAGGGGGAAAAAAATAATGTTTTCAGGTATGGCAAACTTTAAATACACAGGAATGAAAATCATAAGATCAACTGAAGTTATTTTATTGAAATCTTATTTTCAATGAGAAAAAAATAAAATAAAATAAAATACATAAATCAGCATATTTAGAAAAGAAAAAAAAATCTACCACACTGATGCCAAATTTTAAGACGTGTTAATATTGTTTAATCTGACAGCTGTTGAAAAACACATTGAAGGGGTTTAATCATCCAGAATGCATGAGGAAGTGAGGTACCTCAGTCCGTTCTGTACCACACGGTTCTTGCAGGTTCTCCAGCAGGAGCAGGCATGGTTGCACTCAAATATAAGAGGTGGCTCCTCATTACAGAACTCAGGCAGCAGACGGCTCTCCTGACGCCACAAACACAAAGCATTTGTACGCTAATACTAAAAAGCACATTACAACAAAATGTTAACAATCTTTAAAAAAAAAAAAAAAAAAAGTCAGTATTGCTCTGCATTCATAATTTTTCATAAGGCAATTTTATGCAGTTTCTAGTGTGTTCTGGATGGTTTCTTCATAGCTACTTACTGGCCTAAAACAAAAGAGGCTTTGTAATATTATTGTTCATAGATAATGCTCAGGTCACCTATTATATATCTGTTTCATTGCTTAGACAAAAATATCAATATTATTGTATGGTTGTTAAAATAAAATTAAACACCTACCTCTAAGTGTAGGTTTTAGTAATAGTGATATTTGATTTAGTGACACTAATAATTTTACTTAGACCATCTTACACTGTCTTGTACTTAGCTAGTTTCACCTCTAGGTGGAGATGTTTGCAAAATCAAATGATATTAACAATAGGTTAGAGTTAATAATTCATGTAACTGTGCTTCAGAATTACCAAAATACAGAATTTACATATATAACAGCTTAGTTATTAGTTTATAAGGATGGAAGTGCCCAGAAATTGACTTACTTTATCATACCAGCAGCGCAGACTGAGTTGGCCACACATGCAGCTGGCTGAGGAGCAATCGTCTTTACAGACGCAGTACTGCGGAGTGAAATAACACCATTACACATCTTCTTCCTTAGTTTAGAGGTATATATTACTCATTTAAAGTTTTGTCTTAGCTAACCAGCCAACTCATAGTTGTCTACAGTGCCAAAACGATTAATCAATGAGATTTGAAAAGTGTTGCAATAAAAACAATACTTGCTTGTTTACCTGTAAGTGGGTGATATTTTTGTCAATGTTCATCGGGGACGTCACACAGCTATCGGGGACATATTTGTAGTTGTCAGGACAGGGTTCGCTATCCACTGCATTCACACACGGGATGGGGACTTTCTCGTAGCCTCGGGCAATGTCCCTAAACGCAATTACACAGTAATTGAAAGACTAATTTAAGTCTTAGTTCTGATGCAGATAAACAGTTCAATATTGTGATCTGGAGGACAGTGAGATATGAATTAAGCGGATCAACCTGTTGAGAAGCTTCTCTACTGGGCCACTCTGATTGCTGTTAGCTTCTCTCTGCTTTTTGTTGGCTTGAAGGGCGTTCCAAACCTTCGAGTTCTGGCTGCAGCACTCCATGGGCGTTTCTCCCTCTTTGTTCTTGAGGCTTATGTCAGCACCTCGTGACAGAAACAAGCTACAAAAGAGGGATTTTTGAAGGTTAGGACAAACAAAATGCAAGTAATCAAATGCATAAAAATAGTGCATATTCATCACTGTGTAGATTAAATATATATTTCTTTCTGAAGTTGATTTAGTCAAAAGTACTGAAAGATTTTCTCTCTTTTGCTGTTTGATTACTGACGGACAGCAGAAATATTAGACTGCTGTCACTTTAAGAGCTGCCTGGATCCAATGTACTGTTACACGTTTTCTTTCTCAGCTGTTCGCTTTCACTTAAGAACTAAATTAACTTTTACTGTGTTTATTAATGTTAACCCACTACTATAACTACAAAAGCAACAACAAGTAAACTAAACTAATTTCCAAAAAAATTAAAATATTTGTCTAAGACACATCCTGTCTTAGACAAATATTCAACCTCAGCTTAAAAGTTTTGTTTGAATTCAGAGGTAGACCTCAAACAAACCAACCAAGGATGAAAAATACATTTGTAATCCATCTTCTCCAGTTGCAATATTACATTCAGGACTCCAACCAATCACTGTAACTGCCTGCCAACGGATCAATAATCAAATTTGTCCAGGAAATGATGAGAGCAATCTTTTATTGCTAGCGTCCAGCTCCAATAAATCTACATGACATTGATCCAGTCTCCAATAAAAAAAAAAAATGCATCTTTAAGCTGATTAGGATCTACACAAGCACCTGATTAGACTGCAGTACATCGGATATGGCTGTAATCCTGCAGTACAATCATCTTCTAGGAGGATGGCTCAGATGTCTCTAAGTTGTAAATAAGCCTAGCTCACTACAGTCCTGTGAGAGTGAAAGGAAGTTCCCTAATCAATCAGTCTGGATCGATAAAACCTAGCGGAGGTTAACTCACTTCACACACTCGAGCCGGCTCTCCCGTGACGCTATGTGCAACGGTGAGTCTCCGTGGATGTTGACAGTGTTGAGATCGCACTTGGCATCCAGCAGGATCTCGGCTATCTCCACACAGCCAGAGAACGCTGCCCAGTGCAGACAGATATTTTCCTCCTAGAATCAAAGTTGACAATTGTAATAGATCAAAAACACTGCATTTTCAACAGTCCGATGCATCTAAAACTATGTGAGAACTAAAATTAGGACAGAAAGTAGACTGCAAAATATTCTAAAAGTGCAGACGTAATTTTGATATATTGATATATAAAATACAAAACACAGCACACAGACCTTGTCTCGGATGTTGATATCAGCCCCTTTGGAGAGCAAGAGTTTTACTTGGTCTACATGTTTGTACTCCGTGGCCCAAATCATGGCTGTCCAACCTCCATCATCCTGGAACAAGAAATGGAACTACATCTCAATCTTTTTTGATTCCAATGGCTCCTATTGTCCACAATATTGAAAGCATCATTAGTACCATTGGAATAACTTGAACAATGTATATGCATCACAAAAATGCCCATGGCGTTTTAAGATATTATTAATTTGCATGGTCTTTTCAGGTCTAGAAACCACATTAAATGCAAATCATTTTTAAGTTATCTTGAGGTCCTCTAGTTGAGAACTGCTGGTATATACCTTAAATCATTAAATAATAACAATACTACGTATTACTATGCTTTAAGGTTCAGATAAAACCTTTTAAATAGATAGAAAATTGAAAGCTATTTTGTTATGATTATTAAAAGTCAAAAAAAAAATGCAGTAATATTTATACTGTGGAATTTTTAAATGACCAAAAAAAATATAAATAATAAATACACACACAAAAAACTAATTCGGAGTGCATCATTAATATGCCTTGTAATCTTTGAGAAACTCATTAGAACAATCAGTAGTAGTTATCAGTAGGATTTAGGACTACTGGTGCAGTTGTTTTGGGAAATTCCTACGGTATGAGTCAAAGACTCAAATGATGGAAATCTCCAAAAACACCACCCCACATTCTCAAAATATTTTTACAAACTGTAAAAGAAGGTCCAAAACCTGGCAGTTAATATCTACAATTCCTGTAGACAGCAAATGTTGTACAATGCTGAAATGCCCAGTCTTAGCAGCAAGATGTAGACATGTTGAACCCTCAACATCCTGAAAAGAAAAGGAAACGGGATGTGATCAGTCTTTAAACACAGTGAATGTTCCTCAAAAAACATTTGATTACAGAATGTTGTATTAAACAGACAGGCTTATCAACCCTCTTGCTCGTGGCTGCTGACCTTGTGAGAGACGATGGCTCCAGCCCTCAGAAGATAGCGTACTGTGTCAAGATGATCGTTCTCACAGGCCTCCATCAGGGGCGTCCGCTGGTCCTCGTCACACATGTCAAGGTTTGCGCCAGCCTGTGGAATAAGATATCAGTTTAATGACAACATCAAGTTAACAAGTTAAACTAGGCGGGACACATCTTATTAAGTCAAAATTGTATATGCAAATGAGACCTAAGAAGTATTAGAGAAGAAACTAAGTCTGACATGTTGATGAATTTTGATGAAAATTATGAATTTTCTTCTTTGGGTGAGTTAATACTAGTTCACTAGCATGTGCCCTGACCTGCACCAGCATATGGCAGACTTCCTGATGACCTGCTTCAGCTGCTACATGGAGCGGTGTGCGTTTGTTTTGGCTTTCCATTTTAAAGTTAGGGTCTATCCCATCCACTGAGAACGAGAAAGAAGGTTTTCAGCACAGAGCAGACAACCATGAATAAGACAACAACTTTATTCCTCTCTCTTACCCAACATGAGTAGGACCTTCTGTAGCTCTCCTTGTTTGGCAGAAATATACAGCTGTTTTGGGTGAAACCTAAGCTTCTTGGGTCTTGGAGAAGAAATGAAGAGTTCATAATGTTCATACAGAGTTCATACTGATAGTATGCATAACATGGCTAAACCAAAGGCCACTGGTTTTCTTACTTCTCTGCATCTAAAGCCAGCAGGACACTTTCCAGAGTTTCTTTAGGTGGAAGTCCGGTTCCAAATCCAGCTCCAACAGGCCCAGTTTTAGAGCCCAAAGGGGACACAGATGTGTCCTGTGACTGGGTAGGTCTGGGTAAGGTGCTATCTGCTTTGCCCTCTCCAAGAACAGACAGCCGAGTGGACCTTTAATGACCAAGAAAAACAATTAAAAATCAAAAGTTGGAGAAACAAACAAAAAACTAAAATCCTACAAGAATGTTAAACCAGGTATACCTAGGTATATCAATGAAACAGCTTGCACATACCCTCCAGTGGTGGTGTCCGCTTTGCCCTCTGAGGTGCTGGGTGTGCAGGGGCCGTGGGTGAGGGGCACAGTAGACGTCGTATCGGCCTTGGCAATGGTGACCTCTTTCGCCTTGCTGACCTCTTCTCCGCAGTGTGGACAAAAGCTCTGACCGTTGAGCACAGAGGCACAGGCTCGATGAAACCGGTGGGAGATGTTCACCTCTGGCTGACACTCCATAAAGACACCCTACACGATGGCCACATGAAATACCTTTGAGTGTTTTGCTCAAATGTGGCTGAAGTAAAAACTCTGGAGCTTTTCAGACACATGCACTCAGTCAAGAATTTCTTGGCCACTGGCTTGTCATGCTGAAACCCAATCAAAGACCTAAAAACGATCGCTTGGGTAAAGCCAAAGACTCACGGCTCTGCAAAAGAAGCCACAGCCTGGGCAGCACTGATGTTTGACCATGCCCGTGCGATGGTCCTCACATAGAACCAGCAGTTGGACAGAGTTTGAAGGCCTCATCATCTCGTGCTTCAACACTGCACTCTGACAACGGCTCAGCTAGCCCCAGAACAACAGGGAACCAATTAGAATAGAATTCAGAACCTCGACTTTTAAAAAGAGTAAAATAAATGTGTATTGAAGCATGAAACAAGACATTACAGAAAAAGAAGATGCCAAGTATTCAGAGGTTAGATGAATCCTAGGACCTTCTGTACTGAAGCAAATTATTATATTATTTCATTCCAAAAATCGGTAGCCATATTCAAATGGTATATAGCAGGTGTTCTTAACTCTGGCCTTCAAGGTCCAGTTTTCTGCAGAGTTTAGCTTAAACCACAATCAAACACACAGATAATAAAAATCATCAGGATTACTAAAAAGGCAGGTGAGCTGGATCAGAAAGTGAGGACCTTGAGATCTCAAAGACTTCAAGGGCCAGAGTTGAGTACCCATGGTATATAGCGGGATAATGTATTCCTGAAAATGCAATCATTGTCACCATCATTGTTCTACATATTCAAATGGGTAACCATCTCACCTGACCATCAATGCTCTCAGTCGCCATACACTTCCTGTCCGCGAGCGTGAGAATCTCTCGGCTCTTGGGCATCTCCATTCGACAGCTGCAAAGGGGCAGTTCCTGCACCATGTCAGCAACTGTGCTCTCCACTGAACCTGAAACAGCTGAGAAATACCATCTGTAAGACTCTAATAATCATGAAAAAGCTGAAAGGCCATCATTTTGGAAACACAGATGGCAGGAAATCAATGTTGCTTCATAATGAGAAGTATATCGATGATAAACATTGCACAGATAGCACAAACTGCTTCAGGATTACTCTTCATAGACACATGACCACCAGGGGGCACCATATCAGTTGAGTCTTGATGACTCATTTTATCCAAGATGGAGGCCACCAGAAAGGCCTTGCAATAATCGAGCTTTACACAACTTTACACAAAAGCATCTTTTAAGATGCTGGGCTCAAAACCAATCAAATGGAATAGTCTACAACACAAATTTGATTTGTAAACAGATAAAGCAGCCAATTTCAACTAGCAAAAACTCTTGATTTGAAGTGAATAACAAATTGCAGCTTGAAAAGAGAATATATTTATACAGCATTTAACCAGAAACAGACTTCCCTTTGCACTTCCTCATAGAGCCAAAAAAAGCAAACCATTGTTTTAATTTTCACAATCATTTAATGCTTTACCAAGTTAAATAGCAAAAAGAAAAAGCATATAATGCTACTACCACTACTAATCTATAAAAAAACAACAACTTATCAATCAATATGGCAAAGGAATTAATTTCACCTGTACTCTGAGATGTCAGTAAGGCTTCCTGTGCCGCTAGGTTGAGAGAGTCTAGTGAGACTTCTTTATACTCTTTTCTGTTTTCAGAAGGGGCCGATGGGGAGCTCTGGCTCTCAGATTGAGATTGGGACTCCATTCCTGGAGATGTGCAAATTAAATTCATTTACAGCTGAGCTGTTTCCCTACAGCAGATATTTGAGGAAAGCATGGATTTTTACATTTACTGTACCTGAAAGTCCTTCTGTTTTTGCTTTCAATTTCCTCTTGCGTTTCCTGGATGGTCGGAGCCAGGCATGGTCCCCCTTGACTTTCTTTTTCCATTTCTTTTTCAAACTGGACTCTGAACTCTGAGGAGGACAGAAGTAACTTACAGCCCACAAACCGAAACAAATCACTATTTTAGGAACCTTAAATCAAATCTGTGACACTCATTTTGCATTTTGTCTAAATGACTCTTGATGACTCTGACACTCGATATTAGAGAATATTTGGGGACTCACCAAGTCTGATTCATCCCCTTCCTCTTCACCTTCACCCTCTGGTGACTCCTCAGATTCCTGTTCTTCTTCAAGAGGCTTTATAATGAAAAATTAACAAATAAACAGTGGAATGTAATGTGTAGATGCTACTTGACTTGTTCAAAAGTTAACCATTTGGCTAAAAAAAATCCAGGAAATAACTCACAAGATGGACAGAAAAGAATGGATTACACCATTTTTACTTTGGCTCATGAGCTTTATTCCCACCTGAGAAACTGAAGCTATCTTAGGTCCCTCCTGAGAGGCTTTGGATCCATCCTCTCTGACCAGCTCCTCATCCTCCTCTGTGTCTTCTCCTTCTTCTGACTCTTCTTCATCTGACTCATTTTCCATTCTCTCGCCATTCACATGCACAGATTCCTTTGACAGCTGTGAAGCCAAAGAATAAAAAGGCTTGCATTAGATGTCTGCACTCTTGGCTTTAAGAAGTACAGAAAAGAGTCAACCAATCAGCAATGCAAAAATGTTCAGATCAGATCACGTATGGTCAAAACTACTACTAGTAACTACTCAAAGATTATTTTCAAAACACAAAATAAAAGGTGGTTTTTCACTCTTTAGGTGAGAATCTGGAGGTCCGATCTCTGACCTGAGGGTTCGGTTGAGACTGGGCCATACGCTGAAACATCTCCAGAACTGTGCGTTGTTTCAAGACTTTATTTTTCTTCTTGGGCACAAGACTATAAGTTCCCATCTTTCTTTTCTTCTTCCTTGACACGGCTGCTACTGAGGGAGAGACAGGTCTGGGTTCAACTGTCAATGCATAAAGAGAGAATTCTGGTATACAGGCCTGTTTTGAAGCACTTGTTTCTTTGTAAAAGCAATGTGATCATTTTTATTAAAAAAAAAACAAAAAACTGTAAAACACATGTCAAATTATTGGCATTTAAATTTGAACTTAAACCATAAAGTCAATAAAACTGATGAACATGTTTCTGCCAATTTGGCCATAAACAGTTATTCAACAAATATGTAACCTAATTACAATTTTACCAGACACTACCATTTGTTCACTATTTTCAGGCAGAAATAAAAGTTGAGACAGTTGCCGAGCTCAAATTTAAAAAGATATTTTGTAAATGTAATATATAATCTGGTAGCGCCTAAAATACATATACACAGTGATGGCCAAAATTATTAGTAGACCTGACAGATCTTAAAATATTGAGCTTTTTTGCCTCCAAAACATGATTAAATTTTATCATGTTCATGAAACATGCAGATGGTTGCTCTGAGCACAATAAATATCAAATAAAGTGAGTCCTACTGTTTTTATCCACTTTTAACTTTAATATGGTATGTCCACCTTTTACAGCAATTAGAGCAGCACATCTCCCTGGCATAGTGTTGAAGTTTTCAGGAAATATATTGACACTAATGTTTTCCCATGCCTTTTGAAACTCAAGCCAAAGAATAAAGAGTAAAGCCTTAATGAGGTTGAGGTCTGGACTTTGAGGATTACTTCCATCGCAGGTAGTTCCTGCAATAGTTTGTTTATGGGTATTGTAATGGCCAATTCAACAAAAACAACTGAAACCTCTTAAATATGCCAAATGTTCTAAGAATTTTGCCCACCACTGTATACTGCATACTTAATTTTAAAATGTAATGCTTACATTTTATTACATTAAAACAAACAGTATGAAAAACAGATTGACTTGCTAAAGATTGAATTAATTAATATTAAATTATAACATTAAGTGATTCAAAAACAATTTGTGGAAATTAGCACAATGAATTAGCCAACAATCAATATAAATCAATCCAGTACAGATAAATAAAAAATATCTTTAATACCAATTTGTTTTATCAGAGTACAGATATAGATATATGTAAATATAATGTAAATGGAATACCACATCAAAACAGCTTGATTGGTTTTGTTGGACGCAAAGAAAGGTAATACGGTGTATAACCTGTTTGTGGCTTGGCTGGTGTGGTGTTCAGTACAGATGTGACGTCAGTTTGGCTTTGAGGTAGCTGATTCTGGATTGGAGATGGCTGAGGCTGCACTGTCTCTGGTTTGCCCAGACTGTCATCTTTCACCACGACTGGCTCCTTATTTTCCCTATTCAAAAGCTGAAGGAGGAACAGAAATGCGATTATATGTATCCATGACCATGATTCATGAGCAGACCTAAAAAAAAAAAGACCAAACCACGGCATTGTGGCATACTCAGTGCTGAATGCACTGCCATCATGACTAGTGCAGCTGATGAAGAAGAATGCTTTGCGGTATATCCGCATTACCTTTAGTGTCTGGTTCGAGGCCGGTCTTGACATAGTTTTGCGTGCGCGATGTATTGTTGGTGGAGGTGTATTCGATACTATGCCATTTTTAGTCTCTGTATCCGCTCGTCTCTCTATTGGGCTCAGTCCTGGGCTTGCAGCACTGTTTGAAGAACCCTGGTCAGGGGGTCGCAATGTAGAAGCTGAAGTTGGCGAGCTTTTAGTCCCATGCCCCAATGTGGAACCCCTTACGGGGGACCAGTTAGTCCTATGTGGGGCCGACACTGTGTCTTCCTGCTGTTTGCTTAGAATATATCCATTACTGCCCACTGTAGAGCCGTGGGGCGGCTCAGTCTCTGACAGTCCATTCTCCATGGTTAAGGATCGTGCTGGTGACCTTGCAGAGAGGTTCTGTTCAGTTCTCTTTGTTTCCGTGTTTTCATAGGTCCCATTCAACTCATTGGCCTCTTTGAGAGGATCGGTTTGCCCGTTCGAGTGATCTTCATCTCCTCCTGTAAGAAAAATAATAGAAAAAGTTATGAGATTGTTTCAGGTTCAAAGCACAAAATATAAGTAAATAAAGCAAATTGTGCTTAGAGCAAAAGTAAGTCACTATTATAAATGTATTTCATTACATTTAATTTTCCAAATAAACAAACAAAAAAAAACAACAACAAAAAAACTAAAGAAAAAGTCAATTTGTTAAGATGTGGCTATCAAGAGTGAAACGAGTCAAGATGTTGTCATCGACATTATGCCATAAATGCTCATGTATCAAAATAAATTCAACATTTACCCTCTTCTTGCTCACTGCGAGACTCTTTTGTCCCCTCAGACTTCATGGTTTCCCTCTTGCCTGAATTCCCATTGGCCAAACTGGAGGGCTGAAAACAAGCACAGAATTAATGCTATGTTTCAAAAACATATGTAATACTGTAAAAATCTGTATCAAAGCAGTAACCAATAATATGTCTCAATAATAAGAGGGGGGAGAGAGTGCATAAAGCCAACTAATGAAACTTTACAATGTCCAAGCCAGGCTGATGGCAGGAATAACCTGTCTAAAACAAAGCGGTAATGAGAATGAAAGCGGATCAAATTAGAGTTTGGATCGAAATTAAATGACCCTCTGTTTCTAAAAATAGCAGATAATCATTATGGCCACTGGCAACAAAACACAAACACTGGCAAGAATGAAAAACAAACCCTGGAGACACCCCTTGGGAATGTGAGAGGCTTATCCCAAAGGTTCGGTCTAAACAACATCTGACTAACAAGGGCTTTGATTGGCCGGGCTTTGAGCTGTCAATCAATCCTGAGTCAAGGTAATATTTTCAAGAGATTCAATATCTCTCGATGCTTTAAGCCACTTTAAGCCTTTCTAATGGTTTATTACACCTAATCAAAATGACCCAATAATATCATATTTCCAACAACAACAACAACGAGAAAATTAACAGGAAGAGCCAACACAGCAGACAATGAGGCCGAACATGCACTTGCTTCCTAATAGCACTCTTTTTCCTCTTTCTCTTTCATTTTTTATGTTCTGTTTGAATTGGTCACTTTCGTTCTTGGCTAATGGTCCACTGGTAGTATACAGCCTGATCCAAAGCCCACGTGGAACATCTCTCCTGCTACTGAGTAAGTGAAACAAACAAACCACTGGCAGCAATTCCATGTTTCAACAAGCAGAATCAAATCTCCCTGCAAAAACAAAAACAAATTTGGGACTTTATGGCAAGTCTTCTCTAACGTGCATCAAGAGTGCAAAAACATTGCTCTCGATGGATACAACAACAAAAAAATAAAGAAACTGAAAAAATGTGCCAACATCATCATGCTGGTACATCCTCGAGATCTAATGAAATGACAAGAAAACGCAACTCTTGAAAGAGTGTCCGATGTTCAGAAGTCTCGCTCCTTAAGACAATGTACTGCAGAACTCCCATACAGTCGTACAGAGCAGATCAAGCTCACTTAGGCCTAGGAAGTCACCTGAGATCATGCGTAATCCTTTGAGCTACTACTCAACTTGCTACTACATCCCAAGCAGCCTGGAGAAACCTGCAATAGTGACAGGTGATCACCTGCATCAAGGATCCCGGCTTCACCCAATTCGCTTATCATTGAAGAAACATGTTTTAAAAAAAAAAAACTCTTGATAGGGAAGAAACAGCAAGGCATGAGGTGATGAGATAGACTTGTTGAATTTTTTTTTTTTTGTCTGGAAGCAAAGACAGACGTCCTCGAGCCATGCAACTGAAGTAGTGCATCCAGTCTCACTCACATACCAGCCTCCAACTACTGGAGTGAATCTCTGCGGCCAGGCTCAGAAAGGAAGAGGTAGGTCACAGGGTGCAGTAATTAAAAGCAAATCCAAGCTTTCTCCCACCGTTTGTCCCCTCCCCCACCCCAGCCCCGATCCCCAGACCTCATCTGATTGGCAGACACACTGACTGCCTTCCGTTGCACAGCCAGAAAATGTCTGCCGCTCGTTGGAGCTGCTCTTGCAACAAAGGAGGTCGTGTGGCTTTCTGTTCCTCTCTCTCACCACAAGGGGAGCCACTTCATAATAAGAGTCCCCCCATTCCCTGCCCAAACCAGGCAAGATCTGCCCCCACTGACACTGCAAAGACCCCCATCACACCTAATCAAATCAAACAGATTGTGGTTATACTCTGAGGTCTGCCATGGTGGGATCATTCTGTTTTACCAGCATTCAGCTGCATCTCTGATCTACTCATACCTTGGTTATTACAAAACATCTTTCTTTTGAGTGCAGCAACGTCTAAGCAAATCCTTAATCTAGAGCTGTGTTTCCCAACAATTTTATCCTCAACTGTCCCATCAAAGCACAAGTACCCTTCCATTCACAAATTTATTCATGAATGAGATTCAGATTAACAAGTCATTTGCACTCTTTGTATAGTGGCATGCAATTAGCACCAAAGCTCAATTTATACAAACAAAACACAATGTCATTAGTAGAAACGTTAATGAGAAGAAGAGTAAAGAAATCTGCTTCTGTCTGAAGTCTTTATATATGACAATCTACGATTGCTTTACTACTAAATTGCATTGCTTTGTTTAATAAGTAACAATGCATTAATCAGAAGATTTTTATCATATTATTAAAATCAGACAGTCAGTTTCTTTCATAGTCATAGGTTTAATACAGAAAAATCTTTCAGGCGTCCCATAGAATATTTCCCTTATCTTAGAAACACAAGCAGAGAAAGAACAGCTGATGAGACATTTTTTTGTCATATGAGAAAAAGGGTCTCTGGAAAGAAATAGTTGCACACAATAACTCACATGTTAGCTTACATAGATAAACGGTTTCAAATATCCAACATTACATAAGAGTCCATAATATACAATCTAGTGGGCCTCAATGGTACACTAATAACAACCGACTAGCCAATTAGCTAGGCTGACTAGAGTATCCCACGTTGTCTTATTTTCTTCTTAGCTTCCATATTTAATTAGCCTGCTATTCCTTAGCTGTTAGAAAGTTTGTATGGTAAAATGTCTCTCATGGAAAACTGCTAACAGAGTAGAGTGATTAATTTGACCTCTAACTCAATCTCCCCCTATCATTTTATGACATAGCACTTCATTTTATTGGACAACTGAGAGAAAAATGCATTCAGCCACAAACACAAAGAGTATGCACTAGCTTTAAATGTTAAAGGGAACTTACGGGAACACAAAGTTCCCCACTGCTTCGAAAACTAGCACCAGTCTAGACTTTGGCAGTTCAGAGACCTAAGTGTAAGAATATGAACAAATGCAAATCTGCAGCTGATTTTAAGAATCTGGCACCATCACCATGTTGCACAAGGTCACAGATGCTCTGACCCAATAACCACAGCTAGTACATCCCAATCTACTGCCATTTCTCGCATGCATAGCTGTTTTCAGTGCTCACATTTTCACAGGAAGAACAACTTGGAACAGGCATATTAGAAATGATCAACAGCCAATAAAGCTGCATTTCCCATCATTTTCCATTCACAGAACCTCGCAAAATCATGTCAAGCTTTATGCCATCAATATACTGTAAACCATCACCTTGAGCATTGCCTCCAGTGATCTTTTCATCTGCAAAACATTTTCCAAACAAACCAGCTGAAATGGATCCCAGATATCAGCTCCCACATTCCTCTCATTGAGAGAAAAAGCATTGGACTGCGATTATCCAGTTGTTTCCCTGGATCTCCCCCTACAGGCCAAAGAGGGAACATGCTCAGTAGAGGAAAGAGGAGGGAAGGGCCTTCTGCTCCTTTCCACCATGTTGTAACCACAGTGTTTACTGATACGACGAGCCAAACAGGGAATGTTTTCCATGGAATATGGGGTACTGGTTTGGGATTTGGCTTGACTGGGGATAGAAGACCAACACATTTACAGCTTAATTTATTATATATATAAAAATTAAGATATAATATATGATTGAGAACCAAATCTATATCAAATAACTCAATTTTACGCTGCTTAATATTATACATGCACATAAGACTATACAGGGGCTCTTAAAAAAAGAAACTAATTCTTAACCATTATCTGGATATCACTCCATGATGTAATTTTTCTCACAAATAAATATCTGCTACAACACAGAAGACTTAATCAGCTTACCATTTTATTAAAGCTGAGTGGGATATAGTTTTTCCTGAATAGGTCCCAAAATGACCTATTTTGGTGTCTATGGAGAGCGCAAATGCAGCATTACTTTCCAACTCTAGTCTCCACCAATAAACAGGTTTTTCCATTCCCCATGCATACGATCAGCTTCTCAGGTATCTGCTAAGAATTAATCAGCTACCCAGTGGGATTTTCAAGACTTGACTTCATTAATCTGAGCTGTGGATTCTGAAGTAAACGGTGACTGGGGTTTGTATCATGCAGTTTGGCGGCAGAGATCAAAGTGCAAACAACAAAACCCCATAAGGATTTTGTTGACCTCACCTTTCTAATAGTTTCAACACACACCACATGCTGTGAGCGCAATGAGGACGCATGATATATGAGAATGCTAAAAATGATTCACACCTTCATTTCGGCTTAATATCCAATTACGCGTACAACCAAACGTCAGAGCTGAAGGAACCGTACGGTGTGTCAGCTGTGGCTGTGACTCATGCATGAATGGCAATCAATGGCAACACCAAAATACAAGCCAAAGCAAAGGGCAATGTGATCAATCCATTTAAAAGCAATAAACACGCTAAACAAAAGGCTGAAACCACATGACTATACAAAATAATTACACCAAACATTACAAAACAAAGCCAAAATGCATAAAGCATGAAACTCGACACAGCTTTGTCCCACTGTGTTTGGTCAATTCACATTTGAAGGAATAAAAATGCTGAGAAAAAAAAACAGGCCTCATTCTTTAGGTATTGCAGCAAAGACTAACCACTAAACTGTGTCATCAATCTTGTCACAAAGCCTGTTTCTCGTTAAAGTCTCTCTGCAACTGGACAGTTTCAAATAGTTCTCTCAGGAAACATACAAAAAGCATGTTTTCAGATTTACTGGAGACTAGTCTTGTCACATTGGCAGCCTAGGATCTCTCAACAGGCCTGAGCCTGCAAATTATTTCTTCCTCAACAATATGTCTATGTTTGGAAATGACATACTACCAAGCACACCACTCTTACCATATCTGCAGTACATGGTATGCATACTGCGAAAATTATGCATGAAATTAAATTACTTATGATATTTGGCAAAGAAATACAACAGAGCACACAATAAGAAATAGTGTATCCCACAATACAATTGACTTGCCATTTTCAACATCGATATTAGACCCGATTGCCAAAAATTAAAAAACAATTTCAGACAAATTCAGATTCAAGTTGCAAAAGTAATCATATTTATTTTTAAAACTGTACGGCACTAGTTTCATTAAAAATGTGTGTGAAATCTGACAATGTAGCCACTTAAAGCATTCATAGTTGCATGTCCACAGAACAGAAGCTGTGATCGTCTTTCTGTGATGTAAAGTGAAAAAACTTCTTGAATGAGAAAAAGAAAAAACAAATGTAGGACAGGATTTGATTTTTTCCATTTAGGATTGAACCGTTGCAATACCTCATTGGAGAACAGATATCATTATTAAGGCAATTTCTGATGCAAGATGGCACAAGAATTAAAAAAAAGAAATGTGCACAGATAAATAATTTAATATATAAAATAAGAATTTAAAATGTAGACTTTATGGAAAAAAAAACAGCGCATAGAGCGTTTTGGGATGTTTGCTAGGTCTTCACTCTTTAAAGGCATCTAAAATTCTCCAGATCCAAATCAACTAAAGATGTCAAAACAAGCAGAACGAGCAAACACAAACTAAAGAAAGGTCGACGACATCAAAACAGATGATAAAACTGAACCACCACTTGCTTGCTGCCCCATATTTAGAAACCAATCCTCTTCCTTTGCTTTATATTTTTCTAAAGATCTGTGCCAACAGAAGCAGCAACCATCTGACCACAGATGTCATTAATCCCCTGGATTTTTTTTTCAAGACTTCAAACGTTGACTCAGACCTCTGTGAAGGAAGGAAAAGCCACTGTTGAAGGCTTCAAGCTCAAACGGATTTTGACACTGCGTGCTCTTGTTTCAGCTGAGAGGGCCGTTGACTACAGCACTGGCTGAAAGCTTAAAAGGGAGACTGGGTGCCATATTTCAGTCATTTCTCAGAGCCTTCCTCTCCTCTGAACATCAATGGACTGAAAGGGAATGGTGAGATGAGTAAGTGATGACAAAACACAAGGAATCAAAATGACGAGTCTCAAATGATGAACATTAAGAACCAGCATGATGAAGAACCCAAGCACTTAATCACTGAAGGTGTTCCTCCATTGGTTTCATACCTGCTTTCACAACGATGGCCTCCGTTGAGGGAGAAAGAGCTTCGAGCTGACTGCTCCTCTTTTCTTTTCTCCTCCCGCATGCAAGCATTCAACCGGCTTGTTGATCATGTGACCCAGAGGCTCCCTCTGTCGGTCGTGCTAGCTAAACCTCACACTGAGCATGCTCAGTCAGTTCAAATTTCAATTTTTTTTTTCTCTTGAGAGCAGGGCAACAACAAATTCAGGCAGCCATTTCATTGCTGGAAAGGAGCAGAAAAGGTATGGCGAAGCTACAGAAACATGAAGCTCTGCTGTGTACCACAAGAACCAGAAGCAAGATGGTGTTATCCTTAATCTGCTGTCATCTCTCAAGAGGTCTTTATCTCTTTAGAGTCCCTTAGTAGGGCACGGATGTCACAAGGCCCAGAGAAACCAGTGACAAAAACATTACTTCGTGTTGACAGTCGAATCAAAGCTGTCTGTAAACAAGCTGCTTGGTGCATTTGTATATCAATCAGACGCAGAAATCAATATGCTTTATATGGGTTGGTGGTCCAGTATGTAGGCTATAATGAAAAACAAAGAAGATTGGATGTAGTCTTTATGAATAGGCTTCAATTTCCCTTTAGCCAAAATTGAAATCACATATATTAAACAATGGTTGTGGGCTGGAGTCAATGAAGGTAAACCGACTCCATCAAAAGAGCATATTTCACAGATACAGTTTCAACAGTACAATCGGGGGAGTATTTCAATATTTAGTAATCATGAGGAAACAGACTAGCTCAAGACAAACTACTTAAACAGTGGTTATTTAATTTCATTCTTTCCAATTTAAAGATTCAATGAAATAAATAGATAGGTTTTAAGCCTATGTTATGAGCTTTTTGCTTTAAACAATATCTCATCCAGCCCTATGTTGTTTTTGTTCAATCAAACACTGTACAATAGGAATGTTTCACCCCATAAACCACCTAAAAACGTCAAGTAGAAAATCTTAATTCGCAGCTATGACACAACTAAAGACTATCAGCTACTGGCTCTTTATGTATTTTTAAAAAAAAATGTTGACAAAACCTTCTTTTTGTCTCATCTAAACTCCTTGTTTAAATAGTATCCACTACCGTTAAAAAGTTTGGGGTCGGCAAGATTTTATTTTTTGCAAATATTCTCTAATGCTTCGCAAGTCTGCATTTATTTGATCAAAAATACAGTAAAAGGGTTTTCTTTGTCACTTTATTTTAAAATGTCACTTATTGCTGTGATGACAAACCTGTATTTTCAGCATCATTACTCCATTCTTCAGTGTCACATGATCCTTAAGAGTTCAACATGCTGACTTGCTGCTCAATAAACATTTCTAATTATTATTAAAGCATTGCTAGTACTTAATTTTTTTTGCAAAAATAATGATACTATTTCGTTCAGGATTCTTGGATAAATAGTACAAAAGAACAGCATTTTTGTTATTTATTTATATATATTTTTTCTTTTAAATTTTTTAGAACAACGCAATTGTCTGTCACTTTTTTTATGATGATAGGACAGTTTTAGCGTTGACAGAAAATGGGGGCGGGATTGGGAAAGGTCCTTGAGTTGGGATTCGAACTCTGGACACCTGTACACATTGCCACTGTATGTTAGCACACTACCCACAAGGCTATTACCGCCAACAAATATATGCCACTTTTGGTCAATTTAATGTGTCCTTGGCAAAAATGAAAAGTATTATTTTTATTTTTAAAAATCTGAGCCCAACTTTTGACAGCTTTTGAACAGTAGCGTATATGCGAGTAACTGCATTTCCATGTAGTATTTCTAAAAAAAACCCCAAAAAAACCCAGATCTTCACAGCCTCAACTCGTGAAGTTTCATCTTCAAGACACAAATCAAACCTATATCTACAATATTTAATACAAACAGGAGGCCTAAACAGTTCATATAGAATAGCTCTGTAACATGTAGACTTCACTTTGAAAGAGATCTAGTGCTCTCATACTAACCAGTAATGATACTGATAAAATATTTGGATATACACAGCTATTCCACTGCTCTGAATTCTACCACAGTCCTAATGCATTTCTCAAAGACAGATGCAATATATGGTTATGAATACATTCAATATGAGGACTATGAATGCTCTACAAGCTAAATTTTGCAGCAGTGAAATAGATCTTAAGTATCAAATTCCTTTTGATTTTGCAAGAATCATTTCTCAACACACGTCAAGGCCCCGTCTTGCAACCTTGGCAGGGGCAGAAACATCTCTTGATTTTCATTCTGCCAAAAAACTGCACTACTGACACCACCACAGAACAGGACTTCAACTGAATCCTGAGTTTCATTCAGCCATTTTGTAGTCACCTCATACCACTGACACAGAGATTCAGAGAAACCGATTTCCCAGAAGCCATGATTATCATACTGAAGGCTCTCAAGATGTTTTTTTTTAAGAGAGTGACAATGTAGTTTCATATCTTCCAGCTGGGAAACGACTAAGATCTTCTATGCTTTCCTGGTTTTCTACAGCACAGTGCTGGAAAACAATGAGAGCGAAGGAGGGAGAGCTACAAACAAAGAGAAAATAGAGCGAGAGTGAGGCTATTCATGACTCATTTGGGTGGCCTATGGCTTCTTTGCATTTCTTCTGAATCTACAGCTTTCTATCACCCCATTACAAAAGAAATAGCAATATAAAACAAACACACAGATGCAGAGTTATGTTTTAAGAATATAAATCCAGATGGCTCCAGGCATGCAAACGAGATTTTTACAAATGCAGAGGGATCCTAGTATTCACCTCAAAGGAATCTATAACAGCACCAGCCAGCAACACCAAGCTCATTGCCAGCGAGAGTAGCAGCGGTCTATGTTTTGCACTGCTGATTATAGGCGGCCGATGTCAGCACTCGGGTATCAGGAAAAGCATCAAGGATTGCCTGCATAATCGGCTCGATTTGCTTGGCTGCTCAAGTTTATCCCATTTGCAAGTTCTTCTTTTCTGCCATGGAAGACAAATGCAAAAACGTTGTAGTTAACCATTGAATAATGCTAATAACGTTCTTGTCTACGATTTGACAGGAACTGCGCTTGAGAGGCTGCAGGTTTTTTTTAACAAGTTAATTAAATTTATCCTTTCAATAGATTTAAATAGAAAATCTGTGGTTATTCTTTCAAAAACGTCAAAGTTGATGTAGAGGTCAATTAAGGTTTTGGGGTACAGCTACACCCCAAAAAAATCCTTCCAAAGAAAAACACTGAGAGGTCAGATTTGGTATGAGCACAGGACCAAGTCTCGCGAAACTGAGACTGCTACAAGTTCCTGTCCAACTTCAAGCAGGCCTGCTTTTCAGATCCTTAAACCTGAGCTTAATCAGTTCATCAGAAAGAATACAGATGAATCAAATGAAATCCAAAAAGAAGAAGAAAAACTCATTTCCAAGCAGCAAAACAGTGGATTTTTTGAGTACCGAGTCCATTTCTTTCAAAAAACCTACAGCAAACCAGTTGCGAGCAGCTATCTGGAAATACTTGTTCCTTTGACCACAAAAGCAAAAATGGAGATGGAAATAATCCTGCTTCATCAGAGGTCAAACCCTCCAGCAACATGGCAGTACCTGCATTAAACAGTGGTCTTCATTCATGGGGAAGGAGGAAACAAATTTACACTCTCCAAACGACTAGCTATCTTCCCACACATGCACCGTCCCTGAGCACAGGTCACATGACCAGCTCTCTGTAAAAAGCTCTGACATGGCCCACACTGAGCATGCTCAGATGGAGCTCTACTGTTCTTCACGAAGAAGGAAGAGCAGAAAAAAACAACACTGCAGCCATTTCATGGAACAGGCTCTAGCTACAATCAATGGGCTCTTTGGTGTGTTTAACGCTGTTACTGTTGCTCAATCTCACACCCTTGTGATATTTTGAATGTTTCTGACTAGAATGAAAAGCAATACATAAATATGCGCATTCAAAAATGTGCTGTTAATCAATGTTTCATTGGGTTTTTAAGTGTCAAACCTGTGCATTTACACATAATAAACATGAATTATTAAATATCAAACTTTGTTTCCTGCAATATAAAGAAAACAAAAGGGCCATTTCAAGCCATGTGGATTGGATTTAAGAAAACGTTCTTGAGCCAAACTGAAACCATTTTTTTAAATGCAAAAGGAAACTGTCTGAATCATTTGTCTCTTAACATTGGTTTCACGTATTTAACATTTTTATCCAGCAGCTTTGAAATTTTAATGTCAACATGAACTTTAAATTAGAGATCATTAAAGCGCACGCTAGCTGGAAATGATGATCATTGGATTAATTATGATCAACTGTATATGAAAAATACTCAAAATAATAATCAGTTAGACTTGATATGTTTTCTAGTAGGGAAACTGAGGTTGTGACCATTGTCTAATGTAGTTCCTTATGATTTCCCAAAAGAAAGTGACTTGAGTAGATCTATAAAATAAAACAAAGTCTTAACTAAGCAAACCATAAAACAACTGAATAATGGTAATTTTTGAGGCCTGAAATCATTAACCAAATAAAAAAAGGTCCTCTGACAACACATTTTGACTGGGCCAGTGAAATTCACATTTCAGGGGCTATACATCACGTTATTGGGGTCGCTTAAATCCACAGACATGAAAACAACCTGCGGCAACAGTGTTAAAGTAGCCCAACTTGGCAACACTGATCATGACCAACAAAAATAAAGCTAGAGTAGTAGGGCTTTCTGATGATTTCTGCAATGCTGGAAATGTGGACAGAATCATGAAATCCAATTATTAAAATGGAATTTAAAAATTTGGATGAACAAATAAAAAATAGTGCTGTAGACTGAGTGATATGATTCTGTGAATATTATCTTTTGGGGCAGTCGTGGCCTCGTAGGGTGTTGGACTTGTAACCCAAAGGTCGCGGGTTTGAGTCCCAGGTCCGGCAGAGATTGTAGGTGGGGGAAGTGAATAACCAGCACTCTCTCCACCTTTCCTCCTTTTATAACATTAGGGGGTGCTTAACACTGTTTTTAAAATAGAAAATTTTTTTTTAAAATTTAAAATTTTTAATGTGTGTTTTCTTCTTACACGACAAAGTGTTTTTGAATTTGATACCGTTATCGTAAACTGTGAAAACAAGTGTTTGTGAAAATGGTGATGCGCATGCATATTACGTGATCAGTGGCAGCATGCGGAAGTTTCTTTACAAAGTGTCATCGCCATCTACTGATCTGACAAGCATAATACAATGTTTTAGTTGAAAAAGGAGTGTGAGGTGAGACACAAACAATGGCAGGAGAGTAAGTAGAGTACTGGCGGTTTTTTACACATTTTTCTCTTATATGTTTGGTTCCAAAATGTTTGATGATTTTTATTTATTTAAATGGTGTATATATATATTTTTTTAAATTGTACATCAAGTAAGCCGTATCTCCAAGCTTTCTTATTTGTTTTGCTAATGAAGTACGTTTCTTATTCATTTGGTTCATTTCTATTCGTTTTTTTTTTTAAGTTCTATGTTCTACATTGTATTTTGTTGTTTCTTGAATTCAAACCAAGCAACTGACACAGAATTGCAGCTAATTTGAAAATAAAAGTAAAATGTGCACAGCACTTTTAAGCTATTTAAAAGTGAAGGAAAGCAAGGAAAAGAGGGAAAACTCAAACTAAAAACAAACAACTGTTTGATGCCGAACTGTAGCTGATTTTAGAGTAGGACTGCAACGACTAGTCGACTGGTCGACTAATAGTCGATGGCAAAATTTGTCGACAACTAATTTAGTAGTCGACGGGTCGTTAGTGATGTCACCAATGAACCAACAACAGACACAATAGGCGTGGCGTCAGGCCTCGGAGAGGCTTTTTATTAACAAAATAATCAAAAGAAAGTGTCCAAAGGGGAAAAAAGTGACCAAAATAAAAGGGGAACTGGTATTCTTGTTGTGCTCCTGGGACGTGAAGGTCAGGGAGTGTTCGAAGGATAAGGCTGCGTTCATCTTCGGCGGCTCACACCTCTCGCTTCTTTCATCTTTGGCGGCTCTTTCCTCGGGCGGCTCGCCCTCTAACGGCTCACGTTCTGGCGGCACTTATCTCGAGTGGCCCGCGTCTCCCTCCGCTCCCTTCCTGGACCCACGAGGACACCAGCGTGCATGCACGGGGAAGAGAACGGTCTCTCGAGGAGAGGTGCGCTCGGCTTTTAACAGCGGCGGTGATGAGGCTTCATTCAGGCCTCATCACACGTCGCCAAATAAGCTCACTCCTGCGCCCCTCCTCTCCACACTCCCACTCCAGTCGGGAGCCTGGAGAAGGGCGGCGATA
>JAUMHE010000077.1:5585125-5604795 GCA_032359235.1 Enteromius mattozi
CAATATATATATATATATATATATATATATGTGTGTATATATATATATATATATATATTGTGACAAACATATATGTATATATATATGTTTGAGTGTGTGTGAGTTGGACCGATTCAGTTTAATTCGTAATTGTTCACACCAGTTTTGTCAGATATCAATCGATTAATTTAAAGATAGATTAATTTAAAAGATTTGAAATTAGTTAAAATGATCTATTCAATCACTGGACAGGGATACATTTGCTTATTTTCTGTAGGTCTATGGAATATAGTGGTGTTTCAACCTAATTTGTTTTTTGTATCGCTGTTTCTAACCATGCCATTTTAAACCCAGTTAGATTGAAGCTGGCCTGGCCAAGCTGAAAACTTCCTAAAATCCCTCTGACAACAGCCAACAATCCATCAAGATCACAAAACCAGCGTACACATTTTACTTCAGCAGAGAGGACATTTATTTCTGACCACCCATCTACATTCTCCATATCCTTCTGGTTCATCACTCCCTGTTCTCTTTCCTAGGTCTTCAGAGCACCTACCATCCATGCCGACTACACACCAATGTCCATGTCCTTATGTGGCACTGTGATAATGATGGATTGGGATCAGTTTCTATGGCAACAGGAAAGAGGCAGTAGGCAGTGCTGGAAGTGTAGCTGGTCGCCTTGATCTTTTACCCCCTATTACCTTCTGTTGCCATCCAGAAAACTGTGCGAGTAAGAATCATATTGAAAACCAGGCAATCAAAAGATATCCTGAATTATGTTTATTTACGTGTATTTACTGCAGAATGACAATGTGATAGGCTACAACAAACTGTTTCATAAGCATTACTAATGTGATTTTTGTCACTGTTTATCATTTAAAATGAAAGTTACAAAGGAACACATCTTTTCTATAAGTTGTCCATCAAATAGTTTGAACATGTATTAATTAAAAAACTTTTAAAATTGCAATTTGCTGAAGTCTAGCATTACAAACAGATCCTATGCAGTGAATGGGTGCCGCCATAATGAAAGCCCAAACAGCTGATAAAAACATCACAATATTCCACACGCCTCCAGTCTATCAATTAACATCTTGTGAAGTGAAAAGCTCCAAGTTTGTAAGAAACAAATTCATTAAGATGTTTTTAACTTGCTTCCTGTTAAACGTTAACCATTGCTTCATCCAAAAAAGCAGTCCTGTATCGATATTGCCTTGACAAGTGAAAAAGTCATCTCGTCTGAATCAGGAGAGAGATATGTACATATCAAGCAACCATATGACAAAAAAAAATAAAAATAAAAATCCAGTTCTTAACAAATATGTTGGTGGATTCTGATATGAGAGGACAAAAAGAGATGATTTTCTTCTCTGGAGGAAGTGCTATTATGGACTTGCATTTTGGCCAGAAATAATGATTGAATTGTTACATTTATTCACAATTTTTCACTTCAAAAAAATATTAATTGATGGACTAGATTCATGTGGATTACCGAATTGTTGCGATGTCTTTATCAGCTGTTTGGACTCTCATTCTGACGGCACCCATTCACTACAGAGGATCCATCCAGTGACATAATGCTAGATTTCTCCAAAGCATCATCTGGAAAGGTGTAAGGATTGAGTTCATTTTCAGCTTATTTAAATTTTAAGGGAATAAGCATGAGTACTTTTAAAATGGAAAAAATTCAAATGAGCAGCACCTTAGGGTGAAAAAAAGAGAATTTAAGTGATTTTATTTGCTGTACAAGTTTCATTCTGTCACATCTTTACATAGAACACTGATCCACAATCGTGCTACTTTATTTCAAAACCTGCTGGTAAACCCAGGGAAAGAAAAGTACCACACAATGATGAAACAAAACTTGATAAAGCTGTTGAATCTTTGGTGAAAAGGAAAAGACAGAACATAGCACATGTAAAGAAACAAAAAACAAGTCCATAGCGATGTCAGCATTTCCAGAAATGGAGGACTTGCACATTTATAATTTCTTTTACTTTCAGTGCTAAAATAACTAACTACCTACTATCCCTTATGACTCTTTCTGCTGCCAACAGAAAGCCAAAAAGCCTCAAGAGGCAAATGTAGAGAACATTAAAGCATTGTGATGTTATTTCAAAGTACTTGTTATCTTTACAATTACGATGGGACCAGGGATGTATTAGATTCACATTTAAGGCAAATGTGGTTTAAAATAAAGAACAGGCATTCAAGTCAGGGGTTTCTTTACTGGATTTTTGATGATGAACAATAAATATGAATTTGAATGTTCTTTTTTCATTTAAATGTTCTTAACGTTTGTGCAATGGCTGAGATTTCAACAGAGTTATGCTCACAGTGAAGAAACACAATCTCAATTTAAGCATATAGCTGCACTGTTAGAAGTCACAGTGGCCTGCTGGGATACAATCAGCAAAGTCAAAATCACTTGAAATTAATATGAATGGGTCATTCTATAAAATCAGTACCTTCTGCAGTCTAATAAGATGATTCAAAAGTACATTTTTGTATTATGTCTGCTATATAATTTTCAACTAGTAATAAATTGCATTGATCAATTTCATGCGACAAATATCATTCTTTTAAAATATAAATTCCACAATCAAATAATTACAGTCAGACCATCAATTTAACCCAATTTTCCCTACTGACACGTCAAAATATAAGATAAAGTGAAGGATTGATATGATGAAAGTTATGGAATAGTTCAGTACTTTAAAAGGGATGCAAACAATGGGAACTCAAAACCCAGGCACAATAAACCCTTTTTATGTTCAGTAAAATAAAATAAAAAAATATAGACAGGGAATAATTGCTAAGTTTTATGTCTATATTTGCTGTTTTCATTAAAATATTCACAGGCTAGAACAGTAATCCTCATGATTAAAATAAACTAAAATAAAGCTACTGGATTTTTGTTCGTTCTTTTTAAGAAATATACATATCAGCACTGTTGAAGTCATTTTTTACACCCTTTTTGTTGAATGACACAAATAATTTTTCCGTCAGCACTGTTAATGGTACATACTGCAATATACATTTAAAGTATGAAAAGATAGAGAACATCACACAATTTAGCCTTCTAAATTTGCTTAATCCAAAATCATAACTGGACTGGTGGTCTGTTCTGAATCTGACTTCTTTTGCTGACTGAATCAAATAGTAAACTTGGTACATCACTGAACTAAAATGGAAATTAATCATTTTGATTTTGGAGAAGGAATTGAAAAAACATTCTCAAACAGAGTCACACACACACACAAACATATAAAAGTGCCTTTTGTGCTTCAATTTTTCAATTTCTTTAACAGTTCATGGGTCTAAACAAACGTTTTGGAAAAAGTGTTTGCCATATTAAAGGACCGTACAAAACAATCCAAGTACAGCCTAAGGCCTCACCGGAAATCCATCATAAATCTCCAATCGCTGTGGGCTAATATGAGAAATATCAATGCATAAAACCAAACAAAGTCACATACAAAGACATGTACAGTTTGAATCAGATTTCAAATTATGCATATCAGACATTTCTGATATCTAACATATTACCAGCTCTGATATTACACAGTCTGAAAAGTTAAAATGAGTCTGAATGACAGTTTTTTGAAATACTTTGAAAAAATCGTTCTAGGGTGAAATGATGCACCCAAAAAAAAAAAAAAAATTCTGATTATTTAGGGTTTTTTTTAGTAAAATAAGGTAACAAAAATACAGAGTCAGGAATCCAAAGTGTCGTCCTAAAATCTCTTGACAGCCTGCAAAATAAAATGAATGTAGTTTCTTTTTAAAAAGGATATGTAATACGTTGTTTCCTTAAGCATTCAAGGAACACTGGCTACCATTTGGCCAAGTGATAAGGACGTATGTGCCCAAAGACGGTTGACTACATTGGTATTCCGAAGCTGTATCCACACAGTGTCCATTTGGTGATGAGAAAAATCAAATGAAAACTTCCAACATCGATCATCGTCAATAAATAAAACTTGTTCTTTCCAGAGTAACTTTCTCTGTGGCCCAGCATCTTCGTCAAGAGTCATTCGTGCTGGCATAAGCATGGAGTGCACTATGGTTCATACTGATCATCACAAGAAAAGGAGTATTTATTTCCTCTTTCCCCTTCCTCTAAATTTCAGTCGGACAGAAATATATTTCTGCGTCAATTCAGATTTTACAGAGCATGTTTTGTGATGAACTTTATATAAGGCCAGCCTTGGTTGAATGAAAAAGTATCCTCAGTGTAACTTTCACTTCAAAATGTTACAGATGCTGGTATTCGTTTCACAAGAACTCTGTCTCATCTTGGAGTTGTTTAAGAGTGCTACATTTTCTTAGGCACTGAAACGTTTTCTCCAATGCTAAAACGGTAATCTGAGGGGATTAACTACAAATTAAGGAAATTATCCTTTATGTGTTTTAAACAGATTTGGTTGATGGAGAAGCAGGGCCAGGTTTATGGCGTGGCAGCAATGTCTGTACCGTCCAGCAGAGGGCACCAGATGAATGGCATGATAAAGAAGCAAGTCCTCTAAACTAGGATCTACCTCATGCTATTGTTGAAGCTCGAGTTGTTACTACTGCAGCTTTCCTCATAAGTTGGAGGTGGCTCTGAAACATGAAAAAAAAAAAATATGAATAAATACTCATAAAAAAACAAGCTGCATTTAATTTGAGTATATAATCAGTTACATTTACACTGTGACAGAGGCAAACCTCTTTTATATACATCTGAGATTCACATTTACAGTGATATTTTTGAGTTGGTCTAAATTGACAATGGTCTAAATCTTTTAATTTGTGTTAACTCTACATGTGACGACAAGACAAGTTACAGCTTGTTGCGCACTCTGAATTATTTGAGGATTGTAATATCATCCTTATTTGAAATGTAACCCTATTATAAACTAAGTAATCACAGAAGTAACATCTGGAATAAAATGTCAAACCGATTGGATTACAGCAACTAGTCATGTTTCAGTTCCAGTCTCTTACTGTAAATGATGATGGTGACATTTATGATTGATTACATTTTAAGTCAGAGAACATAAGCATAAACGGCTCTCAAGCAAAACTGATCTTATATGTGTCGTTAAGTGTTTTAATATTTTAAACATTTAATAGATAGGCAGAATAAATGAAATGGGAAGACAGTCCAACAGATAAATGTCACATTTTCCAGTTTGTTGGAATTACACATTACAAATGGTTTATGACCTACAGTATGAGCTACAGTTTTTGCAACACAAACACTTGTCATTTACATAGAATAAACACAGACCTGTCAACTAGTAAATAAACATGTTGAATGTAAATACTGCAAGACTTTTTGGAGGGCAATAACCTAGACATGACCCTATGCAGGGTACTAATACTCAACTAGATCACTCACCATGTGGGTATTCCCAGGTGCTGTATTCAGGAGGCAGGATGAGGGGACAGGAAGTGGGCACCGGTGTTGCATTACCATCTGTAAAGAAAGGTATGGTGGCCCCTGTGGACAAACAGAACAGAGGAGCAGAGCCGTCGGAGGACTGGGCGGGCTGTGGTGCGACCGGACCAGACGCTTGAGCGAACACACTGGGAGACATGGAGAGAGGAGCACCAGACGGGTCCTGCTGAGAATGACTCTTGGTGGGGATCTCTTCGCTGTCTACTCCTCCAGCACCCAGCGCACCCTCCAGGTCATCCTCTGCGGGAGGTGCGCTGGGGACTACAAGCGCAGGGCTGAGTCTTGGCATGCCAGGCATTGATGCGCCTTGAGGGATGGGGTGAGGAATGGAGGGAGTCAAGTTTACAGCGATATTCCCAATGTAGATGGGTAACGTGACCACAGCCTCAGGAGACTTTAGTGAAACCTGTGAGAAAGAGACAATCTTAAAGACGCACTTCTTGACATTAAGCTTTATTTTTAAGTATTTAAAAGACTTCAGCAGTGGATCACTAAAATGAATCAGTAGAAGAATCAGATTGATTTGGATAGTCAGAATATCCAATCATTTGGATTTGGATAGTCAAGAGATTCCAGTCTTGATGAACTGGTTGATCCAGGTCTCAAAACTACTCTGAATAATTTATTTGTGAATCAGACTGAATCAGTTTTTGAAATTAACTTACTGAGTTCAATTTGTTTTTTAATGAATTGGTCAATACTGTTCACAAAAGTGCTCTAAATAATTCTTTCATGGGTTATACTGATTTGAGTCAGATATTTTCAATGAATTGGTTGATCCAGTTCACAAAACTGCTCTGAATGATTCTTTTATTAATCAGGTTTATTCAGTTTTCCAAATTATATTTTTTAACACATCAGTGCTGTTAAATTCAGTTTGTAAATGAACTCTTAAATGATTCATTAATGAATTAAACTGTTCAACAAAAGGTAACATTTTAGTGAGTAAATGATGACAGAAGGTTTTTACTTCATGCACTGTTAAGGTTAAAATATCCTGTCCCGTACCTGGATAAAATACTCAATATCTATGAGGCTGCAGCCAGTGAGGCCTGACTGAGGAAGAGGAGGGACGATGATCTGTTCTCTCCACTCTGCATGTTTACCAGCCTTCACCCCGGCACCCTCCACCTCTGCTATGGGCCGCAGATCAAACACTGCCCGCTTTGTTTTATATGACACTCTCTGCACAGATATACAAAGTCGTAATGAGCATTAGCATTATCTGACAATTTACATCTACTCTACAAGTACATTACCTATTGTCAACCAAAAGGCTGAAAAATGTGGCATTTATGAAACTAAACATCAGCAGGGTCTATATTTTATTTTTTTCATACCTGAATAAGGCTGGCCATCACATAGCCGGTGTCTTTCCCAGACTTGTTATGGATCTCAGTGGATAGTTTGATAACCTGTCCAGGAGTGTATCCTCTTAGATCACTGCTGGCCTTCAGCATGAGCGTGCCTGTTTTTACCAGGAGGTAGTTAAACTTTTTTGTTGTCACAGCACAGCTGGGTTGCTGGGAGAAGAATGGCAGACATTAAGAATTGGAGAACAGAAGTAAAAAAAAAATAATATGAATTAACTGAAATTAGCATTAGCTTTTTTCTCTCCATGTAGCCAGGTCTCACCTCTATATCTGGCAACTCATTGAGGTTAAGCACATTGAGAAGGTAAAATGGTCGCTGGGTCTTGTAGTCCTTTGAGAAACGTGGCGTGTCAATAAAAGCCCTAATTTTGTACAAAATCTTTCCAAACGGGCCTTCGAACGAGGTTGGAACGGATGCTACAACAGACATAAAGAATATGTTATTTTGGATCCGTCAAAAGCTTTCCTGTTCAAGCCACCTTATAAAATAATCATGCCTTTGACAAAACAACAATATCATTCAAGGGCCAGAATATTGGATGATGACAAGATGATGCTAGCGCTCACAGTCAATAAAATGAATCAATACACCTCTAAGTGCTGTTATTCTGAACCTGTTTTAAAGGCAAAATATTATCTGAAGGCTCAGGAGCTCTGGAAAATGAATGAATAAAAGCACACTACTATAAAATTCTGCCAAAACAGCCCACAGATATTAGTAGTCAATCTTTATATCTCTGCCTATGCATTTGAATGTCATGTCAAAATGCATTCCTGTTTTATGGGGTGGAAAGTCCCTAGATTGATCAGATGCTTGAGTTTAGTCTTTACTAGTTGTTCATATACAGTAGTTTACCAGCAAGGGGTGCTGCTTCAGACTGCAAGCGGTCACTAATTAAGCAGCCAGGAATGTTGCTTCTATACCTTGCCTTTATTAGCTCATGATGAGACATGTGTTTGTGCAGAAAGAGGCGTTTCCATAATAAAAAGATTTTATACAGCTGTTTTTAGATCAAGGTTAAAATTAACCTCTTCTTCCACCCTCTCATCATGCTTCAGAGGCACTCAGCATAGTTTAACCTCACACCTGAGCGCTCTCCATCTACAGTGAGCAACACAACATTTACTGACTAACATTAAGTTGCTCTGAATGAAAATGTGCTTTAACTGCTTTGAAATGCTAATAGTAAAATGAAGGAAAATTACCTGGAATGAGAAACTGAAATGGAAAGTTGTGCTCACCAGCTGACAGAGTGCCTGTAAAAAATGTATGTACATAAATACATATGCATATTATTAATATACATAATTATGTGCTTGTGTGTGTTTTGTGTTGCCTATGTGTGCGTGTGTGTGTGTGTACACCTACAGACACACGCATATATATTGATAAAATTAAGACAAACATAAAAAATAAAACAGTAAGTAAAATAATTTATATATATATATATATATATATATATATATGAAGTATAACTGTTTAAAATATTTTAAAAAATCATTTTTGTTTTTGTTATCATGTTTTTATTGTGTTAGTTAGCTGTTTTTTTGTTGTTGTTATTTTTTAACCTAATTAAAATAACTGCAGCTTGACTGAGATACCAATGAAAAAGAAAGATTTTTGAAAATTGAATTAAAATTGAATTGTGCCATTTCTAATACTAACTATTAATTGTACATTAACTAATGACTGCATTATGCTATTAACGTAAGTTTTACCGAAAGTATAGTTGATGTATTAATGTAAAAATGTAATAAATAAATAAATTAATATTAAAGATAAACTTCTTTCATGCTGTTTGTAACTCTAAGAGTGAAGATACATGTTGTCTCATGTTTTTTTCTATATTATTGCTATATCACACCATAGGACACTTTTTATTATTATTATTTTTTCCAATTTTTTTTTGTCAACTACCCACATATTTAATATTAACACATAAGCACAGAACAGAAGACGTCCTAAAATACTTCCCTATCATGAGAAACAGTGTATTATGGGAGTGGAAGTCTAGTAAGTCAGAGTGACTCAAACAGGACGGCGTATGGGCAGATAAGCACCCTGACAGCTGTAACAATGCCCTCTCCTGTGCTTTCTAACTGGGGATTTCCACACCCCCAGAGGTTATTCAAAGATCTAAGTGTGTATATATATCTTGAACAAAGCATTGTAAATGTGTGCCTCCCCTGTGATGCTTTTTTTAAAAAAAGTTAGCAATTTGGCACCCTGCGTGTTGAATTTGCAAGCACTGCAGCTTGTGCCGCCTGTGCTTGTTTATCAAAACTTTCAAATTTGGCAGTAAAATCACATTTAAGGGTGTTGTCTGATTTAAAAAAAAAAATGTACTTGAGTTAATGTGTGAGGAGAAAACGAGTTAACACCAGCCATCATTTCTGCATAAATCTATTCGTGTTTATAAGTCACAGTCTGTATGACAGGAAAAGGGCTCTTAGAGAAAATGATGGGAAATTCACTGACACAAGCGGCTTGGAGAGCAGAGCAGACATCGACTGTCCGCTTGAGCTATACTTACAGTGTTTGTACGGAAGGAAGTCCTCAACAAAAAAAGGCATACAACAGGATACAGGGTTGATTAAGGCAAAACTAGCCTAGCTAGCAGCTTATAGTCATAACTTTCTGTACTACATACATTTCCAATGGAACAAATACATTTAGCTTTATGATTTGGCAAACACAAATATCAAATAAAATCATAAGTTTATTGTTATGCGTGCCAGGTACTGCTTTGAAGCTATGGGCACAATGCTGTCTCATTCAGAGAAACAAAACCTGTTCTAAATGAATTTATGAGTAGTGACACATGCATTAAGTTTCCCACGTAATGAGAGTTCGTGACAATGTGTTTGACCGCTGAGGTGTGAGAAGATTTCACCATTTCTTGTACAGTATGTGCCTTCAAAGAGTTCATAGAAATCTAAAGATACAGATCTCCATGTCGTCGGCAGCGAGAGGTCAAACGGGGAAAATGTTTCACCGCTAGAGCACTTCATAAAGTGCTGTCATAAGGGAGATTGAAAACTCTCTAACGGATGATTTAAAGGTATAACGTACCCAAAAACGGAAATTCTGAATCATTTACTCACCCTCGTTTTTTTCCAAACCTGTGTGACTTTAATTCTTCAGAGAAACACAAAAGATGATATTGTGAAGAATGCTTTGGATTGTTTATCCATAAATGAGTCAATGAGGTTCAAAACAACACCGAACCCCAATGACTCATGTGAGGCCCAAAAAAGCAAAAAAAAAAAACTTTTGTGTTTTTGTATAAAAATTAAACGGCTCATAATTTTTGGGTACGCTGTCCCTTTAATTTCACCAGGACCGCACCTTGCTAGTGTGTCAGTTCTCTTATGTCTTTCTTGGAATGCTATGAAACACATCCAACTATATCATTTACAACAATACAACACCCAATTTTCAATTCTCAGAGGACTAAAAGCATCGCAATCCACCACCACCGCCCTTAGTGCTGCTGAGCAATGAAGAGTGGAACACAAACCCTTAATGGGCAGACAGCATTAGCTCCTGGCAGCCAGCATAAGAGACACTCAGCGCCTCTGTTGGCCTGCAGGGTCAGGTGAGCACTGTTACCCAGCACATCTGATTCAGACAGCCGGGCTGCTAAAAGGTCTCCTGGAAAGGGGTCGTAGGACAAGCCTGGCCATGTGAACTAACAAGCACTCTGACAGGAAAAGACCTGCCGGGACACATATGCCAAGAGCTCACACTTCACCTCACGGCAGAACATAATGACTCTGTGTGACCTCAACACAGAGGTGAGAGACAGAGAGAAAGAAGGAGAGAGGAAATTCTTGCACCTTTGACATATCTAATGATATATCTAATATTGATTTCTTTATATTGGTTTTACCAATCAGCTGCTACTGTAATGAGATACAGGAACCGTTGGTTTATATAAAGTGCAACAGTCAGTTCTGGAAGTAAAAATTTCATACATTATCTGCACTGGGTTACTGATTTTTAATGATAATTAATAAACCGTTAAAGACAGACCTCCTGTGAACTACGAGATTGTTAATCACTGTTTAAGTTATCAGCCCACACAATTTCAACTTATTCTTGTGAAAAACTACATTATCTATGATTCTGCAAATATAACGGCAAGCAAATCATGCCAAAAGAACCTGTCCACTCCCATGAAACACGGTGAAAATTAATTATAATATATATCATTATTCATGCTATCTTATTACTCTTTTCTTTTTGGCTAATTGTTATTATTATTATTTTGCTTCATACTTGCTTCGTTTATTGTAATGCTGTGATTCACTTCTGGTTGGCTTGATTTATGGCTTTAAAAAAGTTTGTTAAAAAGTCCCTATGCTTGCTGAAAAAGTGGGCGGGGGCTACTGCATTTTGTAGTGTTCTGCTGGTAGCCCCGCCCACTGTAAAGTCTTATTGGTCCAACACATCAAGTAACTTTTCTTTGGCTATGACCATGTCATGTTAAGCTCATGCTGGTAAAGATGTAATAGCTAAACAAAATAGCCAAAGAATAGCTGGAGATTTGGTTTAAACAAACAGACAGTCCAGCACTAAACTTACTCTACATTATTGGCAGAGAACTGCCTTAAAATGTTCTCACAAGAGGTTTCTTTTTTTGTTGTTTAGCGTTGACAGAGCCTAGGGCTGTCACCTGTTACATCTATTTCACTGGTATCTCTCAGGTAGTCCTCCTGATCAAAAAACTGCTTTAAACTAGATCTGAGATTTCATTTGACCACGGTAAATGTGTTTTTTTAAATACACAGTACAGACATCAGCTACACATACACCTAATTTACTAGACGGATCATTGTTTGGGCACAACATTATTTCTCTGCCGACAGATCGGTTATTATGTGGAGACTGATTGAAGAAGATAAATGAAAGATTTCCTGTTTAAAGGAATAACTCAAATCTAACCTCTTTAAAGGGTTATGTGATACTTGACACTATCAGACAGACAGGAAGAAACCAGAAAGACACGATCACAGAACAGGAAACTCTTCAGACACAAACATTTGATCAAGTAAAATGAATCGGAGAAGTAAACAATGAAGTCCTTTAAAGTGAGCAATATTTTGGAGCAATTAAAGGCCATTTCAAGGACATTTGACTAATAATATTAAGAATTTCTGAACTGAAGGAAAGCTGAAACTGAAAGGGGTGAATGGAAGTTGGCCTACTTACCTTTATCGGCCACAGACAGTGTGCTGCTCAAGTACTTCTCCTCAAGCATCCATGATGCATCGTTCAGCTTGGACGAGATGCCACAAGATCCCACACAGTAGACTTTAATGGCTGTAAAAGGGCAAATAGACATAATTAATCATTTTAATGTTTAAAATTCAGTCATGTCATTCAGAAATTTAAATATAGTATAATATATAAATAGAGTAATTTAAATATTTATGAAGTATTCTCTAGAGCACTCTATAAATTTCCTGTCAAAATATAAAAAAAAATAAATATTAAATTAAAAAGTATATATATTACTGTTAAGGAAGTGTTATTTATGAAAGAAAAACATAAAACTATATTCATTCCATTTAAACACAGATAAGGTTGTTGCGAAACATGTTGGCAAACCTTCCACCACACCTTGATAAATTGGACTTCTTTCAAACACTCCACCATTCAAGAAATGACGCAAAGGACAGGTCTGATAAGTCTAATCGCTTGGGATTTTCCATAGTAAACAGATCTGATGACATGTTCTTGATGGCTAGAGCAACATAGCAAATGTTCAATAGGAATGTCGTTTGTTTCATCGAACAACCTGTCTGGTTTCTAGCGATCCAGACAACAGACATTCAATACGAATTAAACATGCACCCAGATGGAAAAGCCCTTTTGTCTGGAGTGTCGAGTAGAAACAGCTATCCTTATTTGCATTATAATTGAATGATGCTAAGCTCTCCGCACAGCCTTTATCAGGGTACACCTAGAAACACAAAGACACCTCAACATTCAAAAACCAACCAGACAGACCAACGTCAATCCCAAAATTTAGGTTGAAATCAGACCTAAAGGTCAAGGTCACAAGACATGTGTATGGCTGTAAAGCATTGGTGCTTTTGCCATTACTGTGCCACTAATACAGGCTATGTAGATGCATTTTTGAGCAGTCTTTAATGCTCAGACAAACGTATACACCTTACATGACCCTGTCAGGCTGTTCACAAATATTCAGTGTGTGCAATCTGAATTTGAGTGAAAAGAGACAAACTGAGTCAGCCATGTGACCACATGCTGATCTTATTATGTAATGGGCCAGTGGTTGGTAAAGCCCAAGAAATCTCAATTGGATTGACTCAAAACAGCAGGACAGAGCAAACACCACCATTACAGCTTTACTCTCACATATACAGTAACTCAGAAAACATCTCCAAACATTTAAACAACCCACATGGTTTTCTGCAAGCATGCAGTCTTGGTGCATCAAATTTCGCATTCACATTTAAAAAGCAGTACTGTAGAAAAAGACAGAATGTGAGACACAGAAAAGAACAATAATAGAACAGATGTCAGTTGCACTTCTTAGGGGTTGGGTTAATAATACTACATTTCAGCACAACAGGACCCCTGTGTTTATTAATACCCTGATATGTGTGTGGCAGATTTGCATAGCATCTAACGAAAATACTAAATCAATAATTGAAATTGAAAATTAATCAGGGTAACGCCAAAGTCTTGCAAGTGAAGGCAAAAGTTTTTGAAAGCAAATGAAAATTTGAATTGGCTAAATATTTACATAAGCAATTCACTCATTTGTTCTCCCAAAAGACAAAGACCACTAATATTTGCTGAAAGCTAGCTTGTGAATGTTTATAAGTGTATTAACATGCAAATTACCACACAGACTAAAAAACACACAAAACATGTTTGTTTTTATGGAATCAATGACCCGGGCTGCTATTTTATCACATAAAGCAAAACAAATTGTATTGTACCGTCTACAAATTGCAGTAATTAGGATACTTTGTCTTGGTGCAAGCTTACTTTTTAGTATGCAAGTCAAACCCCAGACAGACAGATAAACCACTCAGGGTAAGTGTGGCCACAGCATGAATGAAACCAGGCATCATTTCCCAGAGAAAAACTGTCAGTTTGCATTTTCAGACAGAGGTAGAAGGGGGGGTTCGAATCAGGGCAGGCATAACACACGGCTGGGGAATGTTAAAGCTTGTTTGTGTGTGGCCAGCACACAGTCTAAATCAGCACCAGTTCACCACAGACACAAAACACTGGTGGCAGATGGCAGCGTATCACTGGACTGGGCAGGTGCCCTCCCTGGCACACTGGCATAAGAGCCCTTCCATCTCCAGCACAAATAAAATAACTAAATCCAAAAGGAGAGACGCTCCTCCGAGTATCAGACGACTCATGAACGAATAAATAGCCATTAAAGCACCGGTGCCATCTGCTGTGTACCATCTGGGCACTTCTGCTGGCATAAGGAAACTTTATGCTGACTATATTATACCTCCACATACTAAAAAAAAAGCAGCAATGAAAATGAAACAGTGCATTGTGTTTAACTTATTTTGCTTTAGCTACAGGACTTTCCATTACTTAATTTGACCTTTCCAGTCCTGTGTAAAATATCACACTAATAATAATTGAAACTAATTCACTTATGACTCACTCAGACAGATTTGAAAACCAGTTTGGTTTACAACCAAAAAAAAACAGCTGCAGCTTTCGAAAGAATTTGAAAGAATGATTCATTCCCAACTCTGCTATGGCAAGTTTACTCAGTTTCTAGCTGATTATAATTTTTTTCTCTTCTATTTTTCAGATATATGACCATAGGGATATGTAGCTAGCATGCTTACAAAAAAAGAACATCTAAAGTATAGTAAAATAGTAAAAATACTGCATTGGCAAATGTCTTTTTTTAATAACTGGACAGCTGCAGTAAACCATTGTAAAACAGACTGACTCACACCATCAAAGCCCTGACTGAAACACTCAACTATTACAGGAAATAGCACAACCAAAGAGAGGATGTAGAGACGACTTTGCTTCTGTTTGTTAGTGTAAAGTAAAGGTTACTCTGACACTGAATGTGGCTATTAAAATGAAAATAGTTCTTGTGCAACATGGCGAGTCCAGCTGGATTCATTGTAGCTTCGTTCAGACAAACGAGAAAGATGGAAATGAAGCTTTCATGAAATGGAAATAAGCCTCTCAACCTCAGAGTGATTATAAAGTGAGACTGTAGCATGTGTGTGGTTTATGGTGTTACTCTTCAAATATCTCTGTCATGTATTTTGTCTTCCATTAGAAGCAATGGTTCTAACAGCATGTCATGATTTCACATCATCTTATTTTAGCATCACAGAAGAGACATTATGCCAAATCAAATGTTTTTCAGTCCACAGAGGAACACAAATACGAATTTATTATCTGAATGGTCAGCGGTGCTTTCAAGGTTTATGGAATTAGTGTTGTCACAGTACCAACATTTCTGTATTTGGTACCGATACCAGTGAAAATCCACGGTTCTCTGTACCAATTTCGGTACCAAAGCAAAACACAAAAACATGGTAATTAAAAAAAAAAAAAAAAAAAAACTACTAAAATGATGTTTCAAGTGTTTTCCACAAGTAATAAAAGCATGAAAGACAGCAAGAAGGTTTCAGCAGAATTTAATTAGTCTTTTAATTTATGAAATGTAAACACATTTTATGTTTGGGTAAATAAAGGGGATTTACTATTAAAGTTAAAATGAAATATTATGTGAATATTTCTTTAAAAAAAAGTTTTATTCATTTTATAAACAGTAGTGGTAGTAGTTGTCTATCACATACATTATTCTAAATAATAGTAATATATTTCTACCACAATGTCTAAACCGAACTTTATTTTGATGGTTTGCCGTGAAATACTTTTACATTTCTGTGTGTATATGATGTTGCAACACAGTCTCACAACCAATTTGTACGTATTCGTACGAGGTCCCAAATTCGTGCTAATTCATACTAATCCGTACGACCTCACTCAACCATGTGACGGGTAGGTTTAGGTCATTCGTACAATTTCATATGAATTGGCAACTCGTAAAATACGTACGTTTTAGAAGAAATCGTATGAATTTGTACGAATTAGCCACCTCGTAAAATATGTACGAATTGCCGTGAGATCAGGTTGGATATGACGCTGGTTTTACTCAAGTGAAACGGTAAAATGCACGTGAAGTGAGTCTCGGAGCAGTACTGGAGATGTTGTTTATGTATTTATGTCCTCAGTGAGATGGCAGATGCTGAAGTCACATGCGCTTCAGTGTATGAAGTAAACAACACCGCGCGTCTCTGCCAATCATTCATTCACAGAGTCTTGCAGAACAAGCAAGATTCATAATTGAATTGAGTTTTGTAGCTTAATGTATACAGATACTGGTCCATATAGTAAACTGTTGGCTATATTGCGTTTTTAAACTTGATTCCGAGATTCCGTCCACGTTTTCTGCATCAAGAACCGGGTTGACCGGGTACTCAGTACAGCTGGTACTTGAAAAAAAACTAGTAACGTTACCGTGACGTTTTCATTTTTACTGACTTGGTACTGAAGTACCGGGTCTTTTGACACCACTATATTATATTATAAGAAGTCATAGCTTTAAGTAAGAAACCAAACAAAATGTAAGCCATTATTCACTGAAAAAGAGGATATGAATGATTCATTCTTTTGAACCAGATCTTTTTGATCTGAATCAAGAAGTGAAAATTAACTCAAATTCCAGTTATTTTTCTCAGCCAAATATGACTTCTGAAAACTTGTAATATAGAGCTTGTATCATATTGACAACGTTTACGATATACTAATAATGCTTTTGCATTGTTTTTAAGTTTAAAAGGCTTCAGTTCCCATTCATTGCAACTGCAATTCCATTATATAAAAAAATCTTATAGAGGAATGAAAGTCAATATCAGGGTGAGTAAATGATAACAGAAAATTCATTTCTGGATGAAATATTCCTTTCAAGCTGTACACTGTGTGCTGGGCTCTGATTCAGAGTCTACAGGGGGACACGCTGGAGTTAGTCCAGGCCTCTTGGCAGCTTATACGGTTCAGTGCATGTGTCAGAGAAACATTGCAGTGGGCGTCCGTAGCGTCTCCTGTGTTTATCACAACCCTTCCACATGGGAAGACAGCGTGGGCTGAACCTGCTTCCTAACACACGCAGCGTAAGCAACACTGCTGCCAGTCGTCAGACGACTGTGAGAAACTACGCACCCATCTATTATCAATGAGTTTATATCTAAGAATACTACATACAAAGACCTATTCAAGTACTCCTCCAACAATATATTCAAACACATAAACCTAATTGTTAACAAAACACGAATAACAAGAATTCTTCTAAAAATCTAACAGAAAGGTTCATTATCTGTTTGAAGTAAGATTCTGTCCAGGGCCGCCCATGTCCTTTAAGCATGTCCCGGCTTAGGGCATGAATTTATGGGTGATATTACACAATTGAGAGTTATATATATGCATAACTGGCTCTGAAAGCTCAGCTCTGCAATGTTTTAGACCATAAAACCACCTTTAAGAAACACTTAAAAGCTTATAAGAATGTTTATCTTATATTACAAGATAACAAGACTTTTTAACTGCCTTCCTTATTTTAACTTAAAGCATATACACTTTAAACATACATTAATATTTTTTACCAGAACACATAATTAGATTTTTACATTTCTAAATAAATTCTGAATAAATATTTAAATTTTATTCAGAAATGTAAAATGTAAAAATCTTATTGGGCACTCTGTATTAAAAACAGGAAGTTAATAAATTAATAAATATATCTGTTATCATCTATTTTGATTTACCTTTTTTTTTCCCCAGAAATGTAAAAATATTTTTCAGCTTTTTACATTAACATTTTTTTATTTTCCGGTTTTAATTTATTTATTTAGAAATTTTAAAATCTTGTTGGGCATGCTGTATGTAAAATATTTGATTTTTTATTTTATTCATAAATGGAAACATTTTATTGGGCATTCAGCCATACAAAACAAAACTAAACTAAATAAAAAAGTAAATACAATTTAATTAAATAAAATTAGATAAAATAAAAAAATTAAGATAAATTAAATTAAAAATAAAATAATAAAATAAAATAAAATAAAATAAAAAAGTGATGAATTCTGAAACCCGTCAGAGACAATTTGATCCTGTGACACCAGAGCAATGCAACAGTGAGTCAGCACAGTGAAGGTCTGCCTGGACTGGCATAGAAACGGACAGCTGGGTTTGGGGAGAGACTGATATTTCCTTGTTTACTCTTGGGCTGGATACAGTTCAGCTGGAGTGGAGACACACAAAAGAGCTACAGTGTGTTTGTCTACGGTCAGGTTTTTCTTTCGACAATGCACACAGAAGAAGTCCTTGATCCCTAGGCCAAAACACAAAGAAGGACTGTATAACAGCAAGCACAGGGTCGACTTCAATTGGTCAAGTGTGTGATTAATGAGATTAATAGAATGCAATGAATTAACTGAGAGAAGGAAGTTCCATTAAACATGCTTTATTCAAAAACGTTCAGCAGAAGACACAATACAACCCTTCAAATGTCTGTTGGACATCAGACTTACTAATTATTGGGTTTCAACAGCTGGAAGCAATGAACTGGTTTATCTCACCCACTGACACATTAACTACATCACCACACCACACACAATGGATGACTTATAAAACATTATGTGTCTCACAATGACGCAAAGTTTCACCGCAGATTGGTGACTTTCGCCCATTCGAATCATGACATAAGTGTGACACCAGACATCAGTAAAAGAAAAGAATGTAGAGACAAAATCTTCAAGAAAATCATAATGGTTTTGAACAGCATTAGGATGAATAAATGAGGACAGACACTTCCTTTTTGTGTAACGATAAATAATTTGCCAGCAGAACTGAATGCTGAGGCTGAATTCTAACACTACTTTTCATCATAAGCATGGCATCATTGACTGAGGAGCTCCATCATCCTTGATGCTCGAGGGTAACTCAACTCCCATGTCCTCATTAAAACTTCAAGAGCAATTAGACGCTCTTGCTTTCCCTCTTCAGTCTAACCTCGCTCCTGACCCCGTCACGACTCCCTTTATGAGCTTATTACAGCATTTAATCCACTGGCACCACAGATCACAAAGCTCAGTTCACCTATAATACATCTGCCATTCACATCATTGGTCACACCTTCTTCAGCTGCATGGTAAAGAATGAAAATGAGAGCATAATGCTTTGCAGGCTAATATATGGCAGATATAAAGAGACATTTCTAGATGAGAGTAATATGTCATTTTAATGTTTTTCTATTTTTGTTCCATTTATGCTTAAACATTTGTGTGTGTGTTTGTGGTGTTTAATACATACACTGTAAAAAATGTCCGTGATTTTAACAGAAAAAAACTGTTAAAATTCTACAGTAAAAACCTGTTAAATAGTTAACGACGATCCTGTAGAATTTACAGGGAAAAACTATAAATTGACCAGAATTCCCTGCATTGCATGTAAAATTTTGTTTGAATGTAATGTTTTTCTTTAAAATCACCATGTTTCTTCATAGTTTTTCTTATCAGTTCTTTTTATTAGGGTTGTGTGTTACATATAATGTTGTTAAATTAATGTTTATTGCATATTTCAGTTTAATAAGTCTCACTATGATGGTGTTTAGTGTGAACGACACTGAGCGCCTTCTATATATGTTCATATTTAAAAGCTGCTTGTGATGGCCTTTGGTTTATCATGTGACAAAACAGATTTCAGTACTTTAATAGATTGGTATATTCACATTATATCAGTTAATGAAATTATGGTATTTCACTGT
>JAUMHE010000077.1:5604895-5624211 GCA_032359235.1 Enteromius mattozi
TGTGTGTGTGTGTAATCAGTATGTGGGTGTGGTGATGAGGTGCAGGTGTGTGTGATGCAATCAGTTCCTGGGCAGGTGTGTGGGGTGATATGGGAAATGGAGTTTCTGTGATAAAGGTGAAGTTCTGGATGGACAATACGACTTAAATTTAAAAAACATTTTTCTGTTTTAATATACTTTAAAATAAAATGTATTTATGTGATGCAAAGCTGAATTTTCATCATCCGTTATTCCAGTCTTCAGTAGCACATGATCAGAAATCATTTTGATTTATTACCAATATGCTGATTTATTGTCAATGTTAGAAACAGTTATGCTGCTTAATATATTTTTTTGGAACTTGTGAGACTTTTTTTTTAGAATTCTTTGATGAATAAAAAGTCCAAAAGAAGCATTCATTCAACGTATTTTTTTAACAATGTAAGTTACTTTTTACTAACTTTGCTAAAAGGAGAAATCAGAAAATTAGAATGGTTTCTGAAAGATCATGTAACACTAAAAACTGGAGTAATGGTGCTAAAAATTCAGCTTTGCATCACAGGAATAAATTATGCTTTAAAAAACATTAAAATAGCTTTATTACATATGACTGCTCAAACCAATTACTGTGATGTTTTTTCATGTGCTTTATTTAGTAAAATGTGGCTTCATCTGAGTAAAATGTGATTTAACTGGTATTTAAACCCTTGAAAAAGTGGTTATAAAAACCTGTTCAGTAAAACCATGTGCATTGTTTTGGCAATTAACTTGGAATGCAGTCTTCCGATTTTCATTTGTGTGACAGGAAGAGAATCAGTTGTTAACCCCAGTCAGGTTCTAATGTGATCAATTGTGCACACAGGTTGGTGTATGATCATTAAATACCACAAAACTTGCAATTAAACTTGCCCGAAAATCATGCGTCATGAAACATTCCTTTCAGAAGAATAGTTTAATATGTATAGAGTATGATTAACAGACAAAAATAACAATTAGAACAGGATAAAGTGCCATCTATTTAACATTTTAAACAATTATTAATTTCCAAAAGTATGTTATTTAAGTTCATGGGCATCTTTCCCTTTTTCCAGCATACATGTGATGGCCATTATGCAGGTCACGGCATATGGGTCACAGTTGGCGGCAGGACGACGGTCCTCAAAGTAACCACATTTGTCCTGACCCACCTGACGAGGGATACGGATGCTGGCCCCACGGTTAGCAACACCTGCTGAGAAATCATGGATGCTGGAGGTCTCGTGGCGACCCGTGAGGCGGCGTTTGTTATCTTCTCCACCGTGTGGGTCGTAAACAAGAATATGCTCTGCATGACGCTTGCTCAGTTTCTCGATGGCTTTCTCAATGTGCCTGATGCAGAGAAAACAATCATATACAGCATGGTCAAAAAGTCCACGCCAAGAACGATTACTGACAACTGAAATGATAATGACATAAAGGAACAATATAATTTATATCACTATAAGAATGGATGATAAAAGCATTGACAGCCAATCAGAATCAATCCTGATTTAAAGAAGTTGAGCATTAAAAGCGACAGACGATAAAAACTGCAGCATATGCTTATAATTAAACAGAATGTTATCATGCATTGGTGTGGATGTTAATATAGCTATCATTCTTAGTGTGAATGGGTTTAGTCTTTCTATGACTTGTGAGTGTGTGCATAGCTCAGTACATACTCAATTCCTCCTTGTTCTCTCATTTGAACTGTGCTCACATTAATGTGGCAACCAGTTCCGTTCCAGTTTCCTGTCATGGGTTTTGGGTCGAGGGTGGCCACCACTCCAAAGTCTTCACACACCCTGTGGAGCAGGAAACGTGCCATCCAGAGATGATCTCCCATCTCTATTCCTTCACATGGACCCACCTGGAACTCCCACTGCAGACAGAGCAAACTATCCAGACTGGCCATCCAGAACATGATGTCTAATAATTATAATATAATGGTGGTTACCTGAGAGGGCATGACCTCTGCGTTAGTGCCACTGATTTTGATGCCGGCATACAGACAGGCTTTATAATGACACTCCACAATGTCTCTGCCAAAAGCTCGGTCAGCACCAACACTGCAGTAATATGGACCTGATGGAAATAAACACAAAATTCAGAACAAATGTTGGCATCTTTTAAATATACAGCAGTCAACATTTGAAGTGAATTTCCCCTAAGACAAGAATGCATTTTGGTTTTAGGTTTTAGGACAACTTTGATAAAAGGTTTTGATCTACTTCGATTGTTGACTACTGTAAAGCTGGTACATAAATGGGATTTTATTGTACAGTCAGATGCATAAAAATGGAATCTGAATATAAAAATTCAACAAATTGAAATTTCACACCCTTATGGAACAAGTCCAAGCTACTTTTTTCCATACAATGAAAGTGAATGGTGACCGTGGAACTCAAGCAAGCTTTTAATTAATAAAAAAGAAAAAAAGTTTCACATGCAAAGCTATTAAAATAACATTAGGACTAGAATATTGTGCAAATATAGAGATATGGACTATTTTATGCTGATTTTTCTGCCTTTTTTGGAGTTTGAAGGATTCTGTGTGTGTGTGTGTTAAACCCATTTCTTTAAATCCTAACAATTTTTTTCCCATAGGAATACACATGAACTCTGTACCACTGGTGTAAAGCTCTCTCCAAAATCCAAAGCCACGTCAGCCAACCAAAACAGAAAGTGTTTCTAATTGAACATGGCATGCATCCAGATTATTTTTAGTTGGTTGCAAAGAACCGTATGTTTTCACAACACAGATTTTAGTGATATCTGAGGGACATTTTACAATGTGTGGCATTCAAAAATCTTTTCCAGCAGCTTGATACAAGATTTAACCTTGTGGTTTGGGAAATCCAAGTCTGGGCCAGCCATAAGGGTGTCCATCTACTCCTAGGAGAGTATATTCCTGCTCCATGCCAAACCAGGGATGAAGGTCTATAATCTTCTCCATGACCTTGTTACAGTGGTTACGGTGGTTTGATTCTAAAACAAACAATTTTGTATGATCACAAACAGCAATTTTATAACTCGAATCTCTGCACATTTCATAAGGTTGTAGTTTGAATGGCTTTTTAAAGTTAAATTTTTTTTTAACTAGTTTTTTACCTAAATCTGACATAAATGCAAACACTACCGATGATTTAAATTTCATAAATTGATTTCTAAGATGAATTCCAAAGTTTTATTTTTAAGCATTAAGTGAGCTAAGATCATTTTTATATTAGATAAATGTTACCTGCAGGTTCTCGGGTGTGCTTGAGCACCTCACATAGCACCAGTTTGTTTGGGTCCAAGAGGAAGGGGTCCCTAAACATGCAGACCGGAATCAGTAGCATGTCACTGTTGTGTCCTTCAGACTGGCCAGTGCTGGAACCATCGAAATTCCATTCTGGTAGGTCTGTCAAAGAACACAACACCAACAAAAACTCGATAAGAATACATAAAATGTTGAGAATAAAGAGTGTGTAACCAGTTAACGCTTTGTTACCAGCAATGCTCTTTGGCTCTGACTCCATGGTTCGAGTCTTGTTTCGCAGACCCTCTCCAGAGCCATCGATCCAGATGTAAGTGACCTGACACAACTTTCCCTGGGGTAGACTGAGGTATTGCTGCCGCAGGGCCTTGTTGAGACTAGAGCTGTCCGATACGTAAGACATACTGGATCAGATTTACAGTAGGCAATGAACCTGAAATAAAAATATATAAAACAAGTTAAAAAACATTGTGTTAATGTAGTGAATTTCTATAGAAAAATATGAACTTTTTATGTAATAGATAATAAATAGAAAAGTCATTTATTAAAATAGCATGCCAATTCATTTTCAAGAAATTACAGCAATGTCGGATATTAGAGAAAACACAGAATAGAAAAACAAAGAAACGTACTGTAGTGGCTATTTGAATATTAATTAAATTATATATTCAATTAAAATATTCTGTGCACTGATATAATGATATCATTAGATAATGTATTATTTTTAACATATTTTTAATTGTTCATTGACTGCAATGAATAACAAGCAACAAACTAAATTTCAGTGCTTATTAATGTACCATATTAAATGTACCAATTAAAGATGACTTACTCAGAGCTGTATATTTGGCTCCACTTCATACGAAGACTGAAATGCTGTCTGTATTTACAGTCACATTTAAGGCAGGCTGTCACTGAGGTTATGTAGTAGAGGTGACGTAGATAGCATGGTTTCCACCCTGCCCTCACCTGAGATACCAAAACAATATGAGTCATTACACATATAAACCTGTTCAGCTAAACCATCTGCACTGCTGTTACGGTTAAAATCTGTGATTCATTGATTGTTGGAATGCATCACTTTGAGTCTAATGTCTCTTGAGACAATATTATAGACTTGTGCATGACCAGTGTGTTTGGAGACAAATAAACCTACTCAACGGTTTTCTCACCTCAGCTCCCCTGAACACTCAATTACACACTATACTTACTGGCAGATTTTCTTTTCCACTGCAAAGAGACATCAGCACAAATAAAGCACAGAGGAACAGAGCTTTTTACAGTCCAATTAGTCTCTGATCTGCCAATAAACACACAAGAGTCCCAAACCGGCTGAAATAGTCATTGCTGTAAATAACCTGATTATTTATTTGCAAAAATGTAGATGAAGCTTAAATAGAAAGTGCCTGTTTGCATCTTAGCACATAGACGCAATTTTAGTAGGCCACTTAAATTACGGGTAGTGCATTAAAGTATACACCCTACAAACAAGTAAAACTGGGATAAGCAACATGTTGAAGATATTTACAGCCAAAAATAAACAAACCCAAACAAGCCAAACTAATGGAAAGTTACATCAGCAACAATCTTTATCTTCGGATCAATAGACCTTTAAATTAAATTACATTAAATTACATTAAATTAAATCAAATCAACAGACCTTTAATTGAAATGAAATGAAATGAAATTACATTAATTACACTAAAAATTAAATTAAATTAAATTTAATTAAATATGTCAGTTGGGTAAGAAAATAAATTAAAAAAGAAAAGATAATTTTTCTTACCCAACTGCTAGATATATTTTCTTGTTTTAAGCAAAAACTCAATTTTGACACATTTTTCAGAAAAAAAGACTAAATAAATTATGTTATTTGTATTGGAAAACATGGCAAAAATCTGAACCCCTTCTGATGCCAGACTTTGTCACCCAACTTTACTGATGCTTTTGTGTTTGAATGAAAGCAAATCTCCCATGCTGTGTTCCAACACTCAATAGAAAGCCACCCCAGAAGAGTACTACTAAGGCTTTGTGTGGTCACTTCTCTTTTAATGTCAATAGTTTTGATATTAAATATTGAGTTGTACATTGACTATGGGTGCGGTGTTTGCGTGTCCACATTTGGCCAAATCAATAGAACATATAACCTGTTCTCCTAAGACACCTTAACCATTGTAGTGTTTAAAAGAATGTACTGGCAGAGAAGAAAAATAAATATGAGAGCATAAAGATGATGACACCTAACCATTAATGTAACCAGTTTTCCTGATCCATCTGCATTCTTGTGTTTTAGGTGGATCTTAATAAAGTTCATGAGACAAAGTGTGAGACAAAGAAGAGCAAAAGTAAAACTAAAAAGAGGCTAACCACAATCACCTGAACTGCCTTATGTGTTAAAGAAACCAGAATAGAACCAAAAAAATTACGTCACTTACCAACAAAGTATTTTTTGCAATGAATGGGTGCCATCTGAATGAGAGTTTAAACAGATGATAAAAACAAGTCCATCAGTAAGGAATTTTAACTTTAAACCATTGCTTCTGACCAATAATACATAATAACACTTCCTCTCACAAAATCCACCAGCGTATATTTGTTTAGAATTGTTTAATTTGTAAAGAGTGCATGATCTGTACATATATCTGTCCTGATTCAGAAAACTCGTATTTTAGCCGGAAACAATGTTTTGCAGCTAAAAATGTCTGAATGGTGGATTGTTTCTTACGCATATGTAACTTGTTGCTTCACAAGACACTAACTGATGGAGCTGTGTGTATAATTGTGATGCTTTTATAAGCTGTTCTGACGGCACCCATTCACTGCTGTGGATCCACTGGTGAGCAAGTGATGTAATGCTAAATTTCTCCAAATTTGTTTCACGAGTTTGCGCTTCCTCATTGAAACGAATAATAATAATAGCATGTTTGGCGTGCTGTCCGGGGGCGAGCCGGGAGCTCGGCGGACTCCGAGCCCTAGTAGTATGAACCCTAGCAAGGGCAGAGCTCAGCTTCCGGCTCGAACCCTGCGTGCCCCCCTTTGAGGATGCAAACGGCGGAGAAGGGGAGAAGGAGGGATGCTTAGAACAAGATACGGAAAGGAAGGAAATGGGCTTATTTATAGGGCGAGTGTTTGGACCGGATTGGCTAACGAGAGGTAATGATAATGATTGGTAATGCGGCGTCGGCTGTGTCTGATTGTTCGTTCGCGTTCCTCCCGAAATTAGTTTAGCAACATCACTTGGAGTACATTTTCAGCAAATGTTCATTTTTGCATGAACTATTCCTTTAAAGAGCGCATTAAAATCTTTCTGATGAGACAGATCAAAAATGAATATTTGAAAATGCTAAGTGGTTCAACATTAAAAGTGCTTGATAGACGCTAGAAATCCCAAACCTGCTGATACAATAACACCTCAACTCCAAAAATATCACTACAATATAGCAGATGCTAAAATGCATATTTAATGAATCTTAATACACAGTTGGGTACACGGGTTTAGTGTGAACTTCCACATACACTTGACTTGTCACAACCAAAACAAGAATTTGCAATTCATTTGCACAATATAAAGTGCAGGAACAACAAGTTGAACAAGAAACATACAAATCATGTTCAGAAACCCATTTAGAAGATGATTTTCATCAAAAGTGATGTAATGTAAATTAAATGCTGCAATCTGCGATTTATTTCCATACTCAAGTGCACAGTGATATTACATTTTGAATGTGATCAGAGATCTTGAATGAATGATTAGATCTTGTGACTGAACTTTGCATTTGGCTACAACTAATATTAAGCACACAATATATTCGCTTTAGGTAAAAATAGCAGCTTTCAAATCACTAACAAAAATCTGTCTCTACATTCTTTAAAGTGTAGTTCACTCATAAATTATAATTCTGGAATTGTTTTCTCACCCTTATGTTTTTCCAAACGCATCTGACTTACTTTCTTTTCTCTGTGGAACACACACAAAAAATGGTCTGCTCCTCCTGCACAGCTATGGCTTCAGACAACTTGGATCACTTGCTGTTTGTGTCTATTTCGAAGCATTGTAACTGCGGGAAAAATACATCAAGTAGATTTTTCTAAATTTCTCATACATGTTTGCATCAATAGTGAGACAGAATTTCAATTTCTAGGTGAACTATAGCTAGAAATGAACCTTTCAGGATGTCCACAATAACAGTGAAAAGGAAAACTGTAAACTTTGAGCATCACAGTTGAAATTATAGAATCATGAACTGGCAGTGAGCGGTCCAGCATAGCTTCGGTGATTGATCACAGTGCAGGAAGGATGATTACAAACACATTTATGGCTCGTATGTCCAAAGTGGCTCTTGTGTCACGCTTTCCTGACAATACGTCCAGTTTTCTTCAGGTTTCGCCTTCCTGTCCACACCGGCTGGCTACTGACTCTCCACGTTCCATGACAGACACGGGAACTGGGTATAAAGACCATACAGTTATTAAAGCATAGAACTGTGCAGATATTTTATTAGCTTCTACTGTTTTAAAATAATTTTATTGAAATACTTCTATATAGAGACTGATTTCCCAAAAAAGTAAACACTGTGAATATTAAGATACAATAAAAGTCGCTTCAGTCAAATGAAGTAATATTAATTTAGCTAAATGTTAGCATAATCATATTTAGGTCACTCATAAGAGCATAGACGATAACTCTCTTTATATCTGTGGGTGACCCAAAAGGAGGTTGGTCAAAATTAGTAAATACAGTGACATTTTTAGCAAGTTTGTGAGGTAAGATTCACATAAAAACATCTCACCTGGAGCACCACATCAGGCGTTTATGAGGTTTGGTTGCTTGTCTCCTGTACTGCATCAGTCCACACACCAGCTCGTGCGCTATCATGACATAAAGTAAGAATATAAGCACACCGGGGTCCATCCTGCCGGCAAGTGCTAGTATTTGCAATTTGATAGGTTTCTGCACAGCAATGCAGGTTACACGGATATATAACAGTGAATTTAGTCACAGCATCTCTGTCACGCGGTCGTGTCCGTTACCCCTGCACGAGTCACTTCTCAAAAACAATTCATAAACAGCGACATTTTGCTCCCCTCATTGGTTTTATAATCCAAGCTTTCATTTTGAACACAGCAAAGCTTTTCATCTTTTAATGTTGACGTAGCGTGAGGATTTTGTTGCTTGAATTACCCCTACTGAAGCTTTTCGACTGACGGATTGAGAGGATGTTGCCGTGGAGACATCGCCGTTGCTAAGAGACGCCGTAATTCGGCTTCGCGTCTGTCTGTCGTGTCGAGTTTGAAAAGAAAATGTCATCATTATATATGAGAAAAATGTTAGTTACATTCGTAATGTTTATTTTATCAAATTAAATCCGCGATAATGGTGCCTTTTGTGTCCCATGAACGACTTACCAACTTGACAACAACTTTTACTATGGTATTAGACGCCTTTCATGACATATCTTAAAAAAACAGCAACTTCATTTCTAATATTTTTTGTCGTATGTATATTTCTAGCTATCCACCTGTCTGTCTCTATTTATCTACTATCACATGTACAGTTTATTTACACTAAGATAGGCAATTCTTTTGATGTTGCATAATACAGTCGCATAATACTCCTATTAACTGCAGACTCTTTTTAAATTTTCAATTTAATGTTACATTTCCATATGAATAATGACAAAACAATACAAGGTTTTAATTTGTGGAACAACACTTAATACCTCATGGTTCATTTACTTCACTTTTCACAACAAAAGCTATGCATTTTACCCTTGAAAATTTAGTGCATTCTTCTGGAACCTCTGTTTAATAGAGATAACTCAAAAAGTTGAAAGACCATTCACTGGTTAGTCTTTCTCAGTGATGGACCAACAACTCAGACCACAAAACCTCTATATACATCACGGGCATCTATAACACCACAGGGCTCGTTGATTGTTTGCTTTTTGTTTACAAATTCTGTTCTGTTTATTGTATATCATATATCAAAGTACATTATATTGGACTGTTCTCCTTGTTTGAAGACGTTCATTTATATCCTGTAATGGCATATAGAACAGACAATGACTGTATCATCAGTTTAGTAAAATTAGTGAAGTTATTTGACCCCAATATTTCACTCTTAGTAAAGATAACTCTATATAGTGTGGTATGTTTTTGCATGTGTTATGACTGGGCTGGTCCTGCCACAGCGACACAAGCAGTTCTCCTGCTGTGATGTCCACCGTTTTTGTTAAAAAGGCTGCCAGTTGGTGGCAAAGTCACCACAACAACCTCCTTCGGTCCTGTATTTTCATTCACCTTCAGGTTTCCTGTCAACAAAACAAAAATAAAAACAACACAAAATATTAGAGATTATAGCAAACCAAAATTACATTATTTTTTCTGTGGAACACAAAATGTGAAATTTTGAAGACAATACTGGTTATTCTTTTCCATGCGATTACAATAAATGGTGACTAGAGCTGTCAAGCTTCATAAATGATGCATAAACTCCTTAACAGTATCTATATGACTTCTTAGGCTTTCTGTTGCTTCACAAGAGAAACAAAGTACGGTTTAGAATACAACACAAAACAAAACAATACATAGCCAGAAAACTTACAGCATTTGCAGAATCATACATGTCATTGCCAAAGCCAGTGCAGCTTATATGAGATGGATATGATTCCTGTCTTGAAGCATTGGCTTTATGTTTAGTCTTCAGGTAGAACACCAGCAAGACAGCGAGAAACACTAAGAGCACAATGACGACTACAACAGAGGCCACAATGGTTCCTGTGTTGTCAGATGAGGCTGAAAAAAATTAAAAAAAAATTTCACTATATATAAAGTTTCCACATCTATCTCATTCATGTTCACACAGAATTATATGCATGATGGTAACAAGAATACATCAAATATAAATGACTCAAAAGTAAACTAAACATTGCTATTGGAAGAACTCTTACTTTGGTCAGTCTTCTGCCCAGCACAGTTCACTCCGACTGTGTACCGTATGTCATCCAAAGCAAGAACACCCTTCTCTCCTTTAAATCCCTCTATTACAATCTGCCTCCCGTTAAAACACAGAATATATATCAGTATAATCATACTCAAATTATAACTCAAAAACCTATATGAATACAGAGTACAGTTGGGTTTGGTAACCTGGTACTCGGTTTCTGAGGTGATATTGATACTGAAGCGTTTCCAGTTTAAACCTCCCTCATGCAGCGTCAGCAATTCTTGTCTGATCCCTTCAGAGTCAGACAGTGTCCACACTGTGAGTTTAGCATCATCTGCAGCAAGAAAGCAATATAAAACCATTAATAAATCTGATTAGTATAAATTAGTATATTAGTATAAGTTTGGGTTGATAAGAATGTACGCTTTTGAAAAAAAAAAAATTGTATGCTCAGCAAGGCAGCACTTATTTGATACAAAACAAACTTCACTTTTTGCATTTTAATGCATTCTTGCTGAATAGAAGTACTAACTTCTTCCCCAAAAAAAACCTCTGAATAAACTTGATCACTGACATACTAAGCAATGTAGGTAATAGACAAATAAAACTAACCGTATGGATGATATAGATACATATATACATACACATGGTTGGCTGATAAACCCAAAAGCTCAGACAGGTTCCTTTGGTTGGTGCCAGGTGAGGGCTCACCAGACAAGCATTCTGGTTAGCAGTGTCACGCTGGGAGTTAGGAAGGAACAAGAAGTGTCCTAGAGTCAGAAAAGAGACTAAATTATATCTAGTTCCTCAAAAAGAAGCTGGTGACAAAAACGTTCTTTATGAGCTCGGAGCACAAATCACCTTCTTCTGTGTATAGTGTGTGGTCAAATGGAGGTGTGTTGTAGAACATCTCAGCTTGCACACTGGTCAAGTCCCAGTCTAACAAGTCTACGGATGGGTTCTGGGTGTTGGACCAACCACACAGACCTTTCTCGAAATCACAGATGCTATCTGAAATACACACATAATGCAAATAACAACTATTACAACCCAAAAAATATAAACAATCTAAGGTATTTTATATACATTTTATATACATTAATAAAGTACTAAATAATAATAATCATTATAAATACTAAATAATAATTGAATTAACTGGACCAAGAAAAGTGGTTTATATATGAGAGTTAGGTAAAGAGGAAGGGTTCAAAAATAAGAGGTGATTGGAGATTCCACCTGAAAAGGAAAGTTGTCATGGGAGGAGCAATCTTATGAAGATTTTTGAAGATGGACTGATTCATTTAGAATAAGAAAATGAACGGGTATTGAGAAAGTAAATGCTGTAAATTTTGACTGACCTGTTGTGGGGCAGCTGTGGGTTGAGTAGGTGATGTCATCAATGGCAATAAAACTCAATTGGCCTCCTTCTCCCTTCACCTCAAACTCCAGCTGAATTCCAAAAACACATGAAATCTCACACTCAGCCCTTTTATTAAGCACAACAAACTAACAACACAGGTTTCATTGCATTACATTACTAAACAAGGCAAGGCATCAGATCACTTACCTGCCAATCCCCATGCCAACTAACATTCCCCTGGCCATGACGCCAAGCATGTCCCTGCCTGATGCTGCTGGAGAATATCTGAATCCTGCTTCCATGAGTTGGCTTTACATACATGTTCAGTGTGCCTGTGTGGGGACACATACTCTTTGTATAGTCTTTACCTGCGAATTAATAGTTGTATACACACTTATGAGTTTATGCTCTCTTACCTGGTTTTTCTCCTCCTGTATGGTACCAGAAGTGTACACATTCGGTGTGAGACAAACCTCTACGCACAGGGGAAATCAACGTAGTCACACTGCCCTCAGGAAGGACATCAACACCACTGTGGGCCAGCATGTAGAAGCCTGGTCACAACATACCATTCATATTATTCATCTGAACTAATCCAGCTAAATCAGAAAACACAATTAAACAAAACAGATTAAAGGAACAGTTCATTCAAACATATTTGTTTTTCTGAAGATGTACTCACCCTCGGGCCATCAAAGATGTATATAAGTTTGTTTTGGAGAAATTTTACATTAGTAAAAGGGTGCCATCAAAATGAGAGTTCAAAGAGCTGATAAAACCACCACAATAATCTATAAGCAATCCATACAACTCCCGTCCTGCAATTAACATCTTGTAAATTGTTTATTACAAACACACAGCTTTTCACTTCAGAAGATGTTAACTGATTGACTGGAATCATGTTGATTAGTTGTGGACTATTCTGATGTTTTATCAACTCTTTGGACTCTCATTCTGACGGCACCCATTCATTGCAGAGGATCCAACTGATGAGCAAGTGATGTAATGTTAAATTTGTTCAAATCTGTTCAGATTAAGTAACAAACTCATCTATATCTTCAATTCCCTGAGGATGAGTAAATAAAAAAGCAAAAAAAATAAAAAATTTTGGTGAGCTATACATTTGAGCTGGATTGTGAGCTGTTAGTGAATGAGATGCAAAAACACTGAATCCAAAAGTGTCTGATCAAAACCGAGCAGAAATTTCTTTAATTTTCCTCACCATTTTCTGTCTCTAAGCTGTGGTCTGTCTTGGGTCCGTTTTTTGTTGAAGCCCAATTCTGGTGTATCCACCTGGCTCTGCCAGAACTGGTGTAGCCACAAGTCTGACTCTCAAACGAGCACATAGTAGGCAAAGAACATGGCCCTGCCATAAACGCCACATCATCTAAAGCCAGCTGACCATCAAAACCAGAGCGAGTGGCCTCAAACACCAGCTACATGTGAGAGATAAAGAGACACAGAATAAAAAATAAGTAGAAATGAGTATAAGAAGAGCAATTGTTAATAATAAAAATGTTAAACATACAGTCATAAGATGCTTAATGTAGTCATTTGTTCACTAATAATCTCGTAAGCCATTATCTGTGGCCATTTACAAAGTCATTATGTGTTTTTCTAGTGCTTTTGCTGACAATTATCTTTTAGGCGCGTAAACAACTTTTGTGTGCACCTGGAAAGTGGTGAGCTGAGGAGGCACAGAGCAATGGCCCTCATGCCAAACGTTACCATGGGCACCACTCCGCGTCCACAAAAGCTCTTCTGAGTCGTCAGCAAATAGCAGTTTTACACTGAGAGCACCTGGGTAACAGAAGATGAAACAAATGAATTATAATGAAGTGTCATGTTCGAATGAGTTTCTCTGCATAAGCTTAGGACCTTCTGCTCACACGTCAGCTTAACTAAACTAATATTTTATGAAGCTGGGAATAAGGTGTTCAGATCCACCTGTGTTTGGCCCATAGAGTTTGTAGAAGAAGGACAGACAGTGCTTTGAGTGCAAAGACTGTCTGACTGACAGGAGACGTCCAGAAAGACCTCGCAATGAAGTGTCCCACATATCCACCACCAGACTCCTACCTGAGAAAAAAAAAAAGAGATGTTTGAATTATAATGTTGATGTTTTCAAACATAAAAGAAAACACAATCATTCATGCAGCATCAAAAGCATCCTGACCATCATGGACGGTGTGGTCCATTCCATTATGAAGCTTCCAGTCGTAATTATCTGTTTGGTCCTGGTACCATCCACACAAATTTACCTCAAAATTACATGCTATTTCTGTTAAGAGTGGAAAAATAGATGATTATGCAAAAAGACAATGAAAAACAACCAAGTATAAGAATAAAATAAAAAAATAAATAATTATTTGTTCCTACTTACCACCAGAGGGCACAAACAGAGCAGAACACTTAACAAAGTGCACATCCTTCACTGCAATCTGGGTACTTGAGGAGAGCTCTTCAGCACGGGCCCTGAACTCTAACTGAGAATGACAAAAGAGATAGAATGATAGAACTACAGGACAATAGATAGAACAGCAGATACAGTAGATAGAATGATTGATAGATAGATAGAACGATAGATAGATAGATAGTCTACCTGAAAGCGATGATCTCTGGCTCCAACATAAACTTCCTCCTTTACCCAAGTCCCTGCCGTCTGATTGGTCCGTCCAGAAAACTCCCACAGCACAGGATGAGTTCCCAACACACTGTCTACCACATACACTGCCAGATCACCTGCAGAGAGAGCAAGACAACCTAGCATCATGTCTACTCACAGACATGAGATAGGTGTGTTCCAGCTGATGTTGTACCTATGTGTGGGTTACTGCCGCTGAGACTGTAGGAGAACTGAAGGGTGCATGCTGGACCGGACGGACCCAAGAGAGGGGTACGAGTTTGGGCTTCACTTAGTTGCTGTCCAGGAGCGCTAGTCACAGTCAGGAACTCCTCTAATGACACACACACAAAAGCAATTTAACTTACCTCATAAAATCATTTCCTAATTCCATCATAATAAAACCTAATTTTTCACCTTTCATGATGTCATTATACTCCAATTTTAGCTCCCAAGCTTGGCTCCCAATACTGATATCTGTCCAGCTAGAGCTTCCCATCTCATGCGAGAAGTCCCCTATGTACACGACATAGACTTTTCATTTTTGGGTGAAATATTCCTTTAAATACTAAACTAAACAAACTTACATAAATAGCAAAATGTGTTTACATACACTTAAATACAAGAACAAAGCATACAAATACACAGAACGTAAACATATGAATAATAGAGGAACTCACCACACTGAGCCTCATCTTCTCCAGCTGGACAGTCCTCCTTAAAGTCACAGATCTTCAGATCATCATCTGTGCAAGGATGAGCGGGAGAGGGAGGAAATTCTGGACGTGGCATTGATTCTATTTGCAGGGCAAAGTGCAAGAGAGAAAGACACTACTGAATGATTTTATAAAGCGTACAGTTGTGGTGTATGATCAATACAGACAGGTGTAAAACTAGAGAGTACCATTGGATAAGCGGCACTCAGGGGACAATACAATATCATCGATAGCGATCCCTCCGTAAGATTGGTCTCGAATGGCAGCGACAAACAGAATCTAATTGGGACAGTTCAATAAATTAGATTGCTTTTTATGACAGCAGTGTAATAAAAAGTGACAACCTTTCGAGATAGCGTTGGTTTGAGTGATGGGTTCATGTACCTGGAACGTGCTGTTGACGACAAACTCTACCTCAGCTTTTACCCACAAGTCCCCGAGAGCACCTCCACGTTCCCATACAGGATAGATCTGCTCCCCGGCCACCAACACAGAGAGTCCACCTGACACTCTGCCGAACTGATGTGTGTACATTACCATCTGTAATAATCAACAATTGGTGTAAAATGTAAGGCCATATCCACCGTAGACATTGAGATACCCACTTAAACCTGATTATGTGGATAGGTTTTTGATAAAAACAAGTGTGTTAAGTAAGGCATTTGTTACTATATATCTACCCGACAAGGATGTGTCTCATTGGTTGGTGCCAGGGGAGGGCTTTGAAAAGATGTCCAATCACTCTTCATGACATCAGGTTTAGTTACATACAAGAAATGTCCTAAAGAGCCATAATTCATTGATGCTTATTTGGAGACTATTTCAGTGCACATTTCACTGTTATCTTTAACAAAAACTAGAATGAGAACAGAAATGAAACATAAAAACTAAATAAAGTAAAAAGGGTCATAAATCAATTATGGTTTTTGATACCCAACCATTCTTATCCTAATCAAATATTAATTTGATCAAAATACAATATGAATATTACTAAACTTTGAATATCAGCCTCAAGATGCTTCAGAAATAATTATATATGAGGATTTGGTGCACAAGAACATTTTTAATTATCATTAATTATCATTAAAAACATAACTAAAGAAAATGTATATTATAATATTAAATGAAAAAAAGTCTGGTGTTCAGACCGAGCTGCACAAACCTGCCACTGTGTTAGTTGTGTGGTCTCTTCCAGGTCCTTTAAGAGGCTCAGAAAGTGATATATTCATCTGATTGGTCCTTGTCCATTTTAAGGATGATATTGTTCGCGGGTCCCATCCACAAAAGCCATCTTCAAAGTCACAGGTCATGTTCTCTCTATATACTAAATACACATCAACATAACAAAACATCAGTGATTATGACTCCAGACTAGTGATCTAACACAGGAATCAAATATACTGAAGACTAAATCAACTAAGTAACATCTCATCATTAACACATCACTGATTTCTCTCACCACAGATCTCTTCATCTGTTCCATCACCACAGTCATCCGTGCCGTCACACGTTTTATAGTCCTCCACACATCCGTCCCGTTTACATGTCACAAATCCAGGACCGCATGTTCCACTTTCAGGGGGAACTGAAGGAAAGAGAGACCAAACATTGATTATTAAAAATTAACAATTTAAAATAAAATAAAAAAATAAAATAAAAAAATTGCTGAATGATGGCTTTGGTTGTTTTGTTTAATTCATTTGAACCTTTTTCTATTTCTCTTTACCTGGCAGGGCACAATCTAGGAATTCCATCTGATCAATGGACACATCTCCCTGCTTCCCTTTACTGCGTCTGGAATGAAGCTGGATATGGAAAGGGCCCGAGATGCGGCCCAGGTAGATGATGCCCTCCCTCCAGCTGCGGATGCTGGTGCTCTCTGGTCTCCACACCACTGCTTTCTCACCATCAATTTGCCACACAGATCCCCAAAGTGGGGTGTCACCTAATTCCACGTGACCTGAAACACACACCTATATGGTTAGATGTGTCACTATTTTCATTTAGTTCTGCTCTTCATATTAACTGGTCAATTTTCAATAAAGTTTTGAATGTATTAGTATGTGTGCAAACCTGAGTCCCACATGAAGTATCTGAGCCGAAGGCGACAGGTAGGAGAGGAATGTTTTATTGTAGGGGACACAAGCACAGTGGTTCTGGGAGTATCTGAAGTCACAGCCGTCACTGCCATGAACCAGCCTGAGGAAACACAGACACATTACATGATGAAGAAAAGTCTTGACAAAGCTTCAGTGTGTTATTAGGCATCATGAAAAACATTTTTGCAGCATTTAAAAATCTTTGTTAATGTTTTTTCTACATATATTAATACATGTAAAACTTAAATTTGTATAAATTAGCATTGGTAATGTTAATTAATTTAATTGGTAAAGTATGAATTATTAATGAAAGATATTATATGCAGATATTAACACTAACCCTTAAATGAGCAACACATGCTTATGATTAACAAACGTTGTAAAAAATTGAATTATTAGTTTATGATAACTAATGCATTCGCTAACATTTATGAATTGAAATGGTTACTGAAATATTAAAAAATATATATATTTTTAACCCCATTTTTTAAAGATGCAGATTAAATGTAATTAATACACACATATCATAATAACCAATTACAGTACAGTTTAATAGTTTGGTGGCAGTAAGTTTTTTTTTATGTTTTTGATTTGTTAAGGTTTTTTACATGTATGTTTTTTAAATATATTTTACAGTGTTATTTATTCATTTCATGGCAAAGCTGAATTTTCTATTACATATCCAATCCTTAGTATTACATAATTGTACTAATATGCTGTTATTTTGTTATTATACTTTCACTTTACTCAACTTTTTCTTTTTTCCATTGAATGCATTCTTTCTCAATAATAAAATAAAAAATAAAATATAGTGACACCAAACTTTTGAACAGTAGTGTATTTTTCTTCATACACTTCTAAATTTGAATCAAAATTGTTTATAAAAAAAGAATTAACCTCTTCTAAATTTCCATTTCCGTTTTTAAAAGTTCAATTGAAACAGCTTAGAATTCAGTTTAACTTTGTATTAAGTAATACATTCTATCACTGGATTTGGAAATATGACTAACTCCTGCAGGAAGCTGAATTATCATGTACCTGTGGAAGTGCCAGTTGTGTAGTCAGAGGATGGTCCGCTGTCAGGGAGTGTGTTCCCCCTCTGCTGTCTCTGCCACGTGTACCCTCCTTCATCTGACTGTGAAGTCCATCCACACTTCTCCTCATGCTCAAAATCACACACAAAGTCCTTTCCCTGATAACCTGCCATTCAAACAATAAACAAGATCAGAAGAATGCATCAAGAAAAGGACACACAAATACATTAACCAGATACCAGAAGGTATGAATATATAAACATTCAATGTCTTACCACAGTTTTGCTCGTCACTACAATCTTTGCAGTCACAAACAAAATCACATCTGTTTTCTGTAGAAGTGCTGCAGTCATTTCGCTCCAGAGCCACAGCTAGTAAATATGAGCAATTATGAAGGCACATGATTGGCATTTCACAGTTGTGTGTATAAAATCCACAATCATATCACACTTATATTACTGTACTATTACAGATACATTATGAAAGCTTTGAACAAATATCTATTTCAGTTAAATTGAACAAAACATTTGCATAATATTTTATAAAAAAAACCGTCACATTCAATTTTACAATTACAAGAAAAAACAACTCAGTTTTGAGGGTTTTAAAATAAATAAAAAACAAATTATTTAATTTAAAACTATGTTCAAGTTGGTAAAAGTAAAGAGGCTGAATCAACTTTGTGCAAACATAATATTTCGTAAAATATCAATGTTTTTTAACATATGCACCAATAATTAAGAACCTATTTAAGCAGAGAAATCATATACTACAGTTCAAACCTTAGATTATTTTGTTTTTATAAGTCTCTTGGTTGCATTTTTTTTTGATCAGACATAATTTAAAAACTGCAGTTTGCACATTTAACATATCTATTGTTTTTATATAATATATTTTTTTTTTTATTCCAGCAGTGGCAAAGCTGAATTATCAGCAGCATTACTGCAGTCTTCAGTGTTGCATGATCCTTTAGAAATCAATCTAATATGCTCATTTGCTACAATTAATTTATGCTTTAAGTGATTGATAGGCCAATTTAGTCTTTAGAGTTTAGGCTTCAAGACCTGAAAAACACTTTGATTTCTAGATCTCTTCTTGTTCAAGTCACAAAGGTCTGTCTTTTTAGTAATCACACGTAGTACGCTGTCAAAGGTCTCTGATACACAAATGTTAGATATGAGGCTGCATTTCCACATACAAGAACAATAATTCTCAAACAGTTCATAAAACCAGTGAGGTAAAACACCAGAGATTGCATGAACTGAGAATATAGTTTAGACAG